>JAOUZG010045806.1:895702-936216 GCA_026289955.1 Argiope argentata | reverse complement strand
ATATAATGCTTTCTTTATTCAGTTAAATTGAAAATAAATTACTTTATCTAGACCAACTAATAAAAGATGCATTGTATTTATAGAGCGTTAATGCTGCTACTTCTAAAATACAAATAAACTCAACCAAGTTAGTAATAATACTAAGTTAATGTAAGCAAATAAAATCAAAAAGGAAATACTAAATTTAACTAAATTAGGAAAATTATGTTTTTATTCTTTTCGCTTATATAGTAATATTTTTACTAATATGTTTTTTTATATATAAATACATATATAAATAAGCACTTAGCCAATGTGAATGAGATTTTCTACTGCAGAATTAATTAATCAGTTCCATATAGATGCAGACATAATGTAATTTTAAAAATAGAGCAAACTATTGAATACCTAGAAATCAATTTTGAAATCTTAGTATGAAAATAATGAAAAAATGAAGAAGAAAATAATGAAGTTTCAGTTTCTTAAAAATAGAAGGATTTAAGAAATATTTAGACCAGAGCGTAAAAAACTCCTAAAAGCTTTATTTAAATATACATATAGAACAAATATATTTCTAAATAAAAATTTTAAAATCTTGTTCAAGACTTTCCAATTTTGAATTTGTATTATATTTTTGGATTAGCAAAATCTTTGAAGTATTTAATGAACACGAAATTTTTTTCTCCCTCAAAAATAAAATAATGATTGTATATTGAGGCTGTCCTCTAAAATTAAGTATCAATTTATTATGAAGAATCAAGGAGTTAAAAGTATCATGATTTTTTTTTCTGCATTTACTTTTGAAAATACATTATTTTTATTATTATTCCTTCTTTTTAATTTTATCTTCATTACAAATACATAACTGTGTGTATAAAATGAAAAACTTAAAAGATAAATTATATTAACAATAAGGTAAATTAATAAATAAGAGCAAAATAATATAAATAATAAGATTAATCAATAAATAAGACATAAATACTATTAATAATAAGTTAAATCTATAATTAAGGGATAAATAATATTAATAGAGAAATCATTAAAAATGGGATAAATAATATAAAATATTTCTTAAAGCACATTTTGATTAGAGCACTAAAATTAGAAACTATGCTCTTAATGTTTTGTAAATAATTCTATTCCTATTATTCTGTTTTTAATTTATATTTCAATTTTAAAGATATTCTAAAATATTGAGATAAATCTTTTCAATTTGTTTTCCAAGGGCATAATCTTTTAGAAACAATATTTAATGAAATTGAATATTTGTCTTAAAATTATGTTACAAAAATTTTAAAATAGAATATTACCATCTTGAATACTTACCTTTTCAAAGAAATTGCAGAAAATTTACATCAAAAACTGTATTATTAGCGGATGTGAATAAAACATTGGACTCAGTATTTTATTTTTAACACAACATATTAAATAAAAATATATATGAAGATATTTCATATTCAATTACATACATTTTGGCTGTTATTTTTGTGTTCAAATAAATTCTAGAATTTGGCTGATTTTTTTTTCTGAATTTTACACATGATTAATCTCTTTGATTTCGTGTAGAAAATCAAAAACAAATAATAAAAAAATAAATTTGAAAAATGTTTTAAATTTTCTTAAATTACATAAAATAAAATATTAAAAAAAAACAAATAATATTTGAAAATATTCAAGGTCTTAATTCTTCAATCGGAACGAAAAGTAGACTGTGTTTCATATGACAAATGATGAAAATAATCAACTAAAAAACATAAACTTATCCACATTGCATAAAAAAAGTAAGAAGCTTGAAGTGAAAAAAAATTAATTATCGCTTGCAATTCAAAACTGAACAATTTTTTTCGACTTACATAATTTTACTTCATTCTGCAAAATATTCATTTTAAGATCAAAAGAACCATTGCCACGTGAAGCGAAATGTCAAGGGAATTAACACACTTTCTCAACCATGAATTCGGCAGAAGTTTTTACCTTTCTCTACCTCGGATTTCAAAAAGAAAAAAGATTTATAAATATATATCTTCTTTTTAAACAAAAACTCCAAATGAAATTTAAAATGAAAAAAAAAAAACTCAGAAAGAATAGAATCCCCGGTAACTCTTTATCTATTAAATAATTAAATTCCCACAAACCACCAGGGCTTCAACAACGAAAAAAATTAAATTATATAAAAATGCGCGATAATCAACCCACCAGAAAAAATAAATAATGATTAATAAAAAAAATTGTTGGGGAGGGGGTGAAGGTAAATTCCCTTCATGTCTACGACCCCTTCTTCTACCCCCCTTCCTTTGACATTTTGATACAAATACGTAGGTGGATTTTCGCAAGGATTGGCTAGCTGGATGCTGCTAATAGAATATGCAAATGATCTTCGAAGCTCATGTCATCGACGATATTTAATTATTGTAGCATGAAATGAAGGGACGGGTCGGGTATCTTAAAACGAATGCCGCCGCCGGTTGCTTTAAGTTGAGGGGGGTCTAGCTATTGGAAATTAAGACGCTGGATGGATGGAGAAAAGTGGTTCGGTGCTGAGCGGCTACCATTGGCGGAGATTCTGGGGGGTTTCTGCCCGATAATTTGTTTAGGGGGCTATATATAAGAATCAGAATGTTTAATTAAGGAATATACAGATCTCTGGAAATCGAACAGAGATCGAAGGCCATTAATCTAAAATATCAATTATTTAAAACACGCAATACATACATCTCAGCAAGGTATTAAATTTAGCCTCTAGGCCCTCCCAGTGGCATTTACTACCGCGGTATTTAAAGGCCTATATTTTCATTTCTTTTCAAACCTGATGATGGCATTTGCCCCGACTTCTTGGTTCCTATATTTGTGGTGAAAACGATATGGAGTTGGATGTGGATTAAATGTGGATGTTCTCTTGGTGACCCTTATCATTCATTTCTATAATTTTTTTATTCCACGTTTTAAAAATTCAAAAATGAAAAAATTAAAATAAATTGGAAATTTTAAAAAAAATCTATTTTTTTTTAGTTTTATAATTAATATTATCAATATCTGATATAATTTTATGAGAAAAAAATAATCAAATGCATAGTCTATAATTTTAAGGAAAAAAAAACTTTGAAAGATTTACCTTCACATTAAAATCAGTAAATAGAAAATTAATAGATAGAAAACCATAGCTAATACAGTTTGTAAAAAGTCAGAATACCTGAAAAAAAGTTATTGTAAAGCTAAATGAACGTAATAGTAATTTATTTTTTTAAATTTATCTTTTAATTTATAAGATCATAAGTAATCCCAACCAAGCCGAAAGGCATCCAAATGTTGAATTTAATCATGCTCAATACAAAATGTCTGGTACCTACGCACCAAACGGAAGATAAAAGGCCGTGGAGCCTAGGCACTTCCAAAGAAAACCCAACATCATTGACATTGGCATTAAAATCAGAAACTTTGTGTAAAATGCTAAAAGTTAAACAGGAATTGTAAAATCGTATATAAAATAAAGGAATTTGTAACTATATAACTTAATTTTTAATTAATCTAATTAAAATATCCTTTTAAATGTCATAAGCTATATTAAATGTTCTCTAAATTATTGATGCTAATAAAAATTATTTGAATTTGCAAAAAAAATCTAATTTTAAATTATATTTCTACTTTTTCATATGCAATTCAAAAAAGTATTAATTTAAGGCAGGCTAATAAGTTTAAATAAAAATAAAACATTCTTATGTTAGAATTTCTATGTTGTTGTCAAAATCGAAAGAAACTAAAAAGAATATGTAGTTAGTATTTATTCCAAATTACAGTTAATCGAAAATAAAGCTATTGGTACTTATAAATAAATACTCAAAATACACAGAAATTATTATTACTCGTTAAAAAGTATTTATAATATCTTTAAATTATGCGAAGGTAAAAACGATGGCATTTTCTTGAATTTGCGTTTTTTCTTTCTAACATTGTAAAACGCTATCTGATATAATATTTAGGAAAAAATAATAAAATGAAGGGGCTATACAATAATCTTAGGAAGATAAAATTTCATAGTTACATTTTTTTACACTGTTGTAAAAAAAAAAAGAATATTTTTTTCAAAAATATTACTGTATTTATATGTTTGTGGTACAGAATCGGCAAATGAATAGCATTTTCAGACGATTCCATGGATGGAGAAATGCTTCTAAGAAGCTGATTTTTCATTACAGACGTCGGCAATCAAATTGTATCTTCTAGTATGGTTTGAATGTTGAAGCAAGGGATGTCATTCAGAGTGTAAATTTCGCCATTTGAATACAAATTGAAATTTTTATTCCTCGTAAATTAAAAAAAATAATTACGATGAAATACCAGATTTCAAGATTTGAAATTTCACACCTATTTCAACTGATTCATTGATCAGGTTTATCTGGTGCTAGAACCATGATGCTTAACATGCTACGCCGAATAATAGATAAAATCAATTCAATGTTGCTGTTGGATCTTAATGCATATGCCATGGACAAATCTGAGGTAATCAGTGATTTCTAGTCTAATTAACGTCTTTTTGTAGTTGAGCTAACTAGGGCCAAGAGTACCACTTTTGCTACTCACTTATCACATTCGCTTGCACAGCCCCTTTTTACAAGAAGTCACCTTCAGACAACTGACATAAAGAGCACAGAAGAACAAACATGCCTGAACCGGGACGCCCATATCAAGAGGAAGGCGTGCTATCCATGTGCCAGCATGTCACCTCAATCGAATATAAAAGTATCCTTGAAATAAAGCAAAAATAAATTCTAAAATGTTAACAAGATTTTAATCAGCAGATAAAAAGCAAAGCATTGAAGTTAGGGTTTCTTATCAAGTAAGAAATATAGAGTAACGCAGAGTTTTTGAGAAAAACTTCAAACGTTAGTCCTGGAAATTTGGACATTTTGACTATTATATTACACAGACATTACACAGTTTCAATGGAGACAGTTTTTATTGCTTACCAAACAACAAGTGAAGATAGTCGAATATGGTATGCTGAATACTTAATACAGCGATCTTGAACTTGATCAAGTAACTATTACAAAGTACATACACATATTTAAAATAGTTTTTTTATGAATAAATAATCAAGGAATATTTGTTCATAATAGTTGTAACTTATTTCCTAGCAAATATTTCTAAAATAAGAACCAGGATGAAAATGTTATTGCAAAAGCTAAGGATTTAATGTGTTGCAAATAATTAAATTTTAATTACTAACAATACAAACTCGTCTGAAACAAGTATATTTGTTGCAAAGTGATGGTAGAATTTATTAAGTCAAATTTTAGTGTTTCCATTTAGTAACAAGGAAAAGTTGAAAATGTTGCCTCTTAAATTCTACAAAGAAGTGATTCTTTTTTTTAACTATAAAAATTCATAAGAATCCTTTTTGGAATAATTTAGCATCAAAACAATGAGTTTTCGATTTCTAAGAAAACTTTACAATCATTTATGATATCAAAATACATTTAAGGATCAAAATAAATTCCAAGTAACGACTGCGGTTTTAAAAATAAAAAGGTACTCGTAAATAAACTGTTGTGTTAAAAATTTACCTTGCGAAATGTATTTTTATGTTCGAAGAATTTTGTTGTTGAATTTGCTGAAAATGTTTATTTATATTTTTACTAAAAGAGAAAATGGCTCTCCCTGGGGAATTAAAAAAACCCTGTAACGATAGTTCTAAGTGTCTTATTTGTCGAACATCTTAACTAAGAAAATGTGTTTTTATTCATGTTAAGGAGGAAAAAAATGACATCCACTAGTGAAATAAAAAAAAATATTTTTGTGACACAATCTGTAAATGAATATACTTGAGTTTAAAATATATTGTATACTTTTCTCGCTTCAAATCATTTTATCTTTATTTTGTTAAATAAACTCTCAAGAATTGTTTTTTTAGAATGGGGTTTCCAAATCTAAATACACTGAATAATATACGAACTCTTATTTGCCTTTAAATTATAACACTAGAAAACTGTTAACAATAATATTATGTTAAAAAAAATTTTGAATTTGCACTATTTCTGGAAATTTTTAACAACAGGAAAACGCTGATGTGGATTAATAAAAAATATCAATATATTTTTATAGAACTATTTGATGCTATTATTAAAATATTAAACAAAATTAGAGGAATATCCATTATTGATGCGTTTAATTAAAAATTTCTGATATGAAGGTGAAAATTCTGCATGGTTAAAAATTAATTTTGAAAATTTTATGAGAGACAACCGAGAGAAAGCATTTGAAGTATGTGTGTGTGTGTGTGTGTGTGTGTGTGTGTGTGTGTGTGTGTGTGTGATTAAAATGTGAATGACATAACCTTTGGTTTTAAATTTTAATATACATACTGTAATATGCAATTTTCTCATAATAGATTTAATTATTTGGGGAAATAATGTTGTCAAAACTTGTGAAGATAAACAAGAACTTTCAGATAATTTAGCGTACCGTAAACATACTCAAACATTCCAGTAGAGTTATTTTCGAGTTTATGCAATTATAGTCATAAGTGACACGGTTTTAATTTACCATGAGTGACATGTCAGCAATGGAAGCTGGTTTAAAATATTTATCATCATTAAATTTTAAATCAACCTTAAAATAGAAATACTAAATAAATATTCTAATTATTGAGTCAACTTTTTGGTTTTAAAATGTCACCTTATCTGAGAACTGGTTGTATTAGTAAGATGTGTTTAACAAAAATATAGGAATATTTAATATTTGAAACTTAAATTTTCTAATTTAAAACAAGAAGTAAGACCAATACTGTTACATGTTGAAAAATATGAATTATTAACAGAGTGTTACATTCAAGACATTCATATATTTTTGTAAGATGTTTATTCATTTAATAAACTACTCCTGAAAGTCTTACAAAAATGTTCTTCAAAGAAATTTCTAAATCTAAAATTGCACGTGTGTAAATAAAATTTTTTTTCGTTTTGTAGACTGTCTTAACTATTAAAAGATGTCTGCATTGTCTTTTAATATCCACATTTTATATTATTCCAATGAATATTTGAATGACGTTTATATAATTTCCAATAATTCCATATAATATAATTTCCAAATAAGTTCCAATGAATATTTTGAACGAGGTTAAAAAACCTCATTCAAAAGTGATTCAGTTACGTTAAGGATAACACAGTCATTCCTGTTAGCTTGAACAAATTCTCTAAAGCAATAATCCGAATAAAAGATTACTACATCCTCTCTCTCTGTGTGTGTGTTTGTGTGATAAATCATTTTTGAATGAGGTTACAAATTGTTCATATTAACACAGTCATTCTTATTTGTTTGAAATAATTCCTAAAGCAATAATACGAATAATGGTGTATAAGAAACTATTTAAATTCATTAAGTTAAAATAACACAGGAATAGTCAGTTGATTGAGTCTTGGCTGCACCCGTTGTGAAATAAATTTTAATAATTTAAACATATTTTTCCTGAATGTACATTCTTTTCTAGATAACTGTCATCAGGCTTATAAAGTACATTGAGTCACAACAACACCTTCTTTTCTACCCTCAATGTACTGATAGCCAATGTCGAATGCTAGTTCAACACATTGTAATTGAAAATTTATTCCACAAACTCATTTAAAGCTTTCAGTTTCATTGTATCATTTAACTATTAATTGTGTTATCATATGATGTGCCAAAAAATAGTTTTGAGCTAAGTTTTCTTATAGCTTTCTAGTAAAATAAAAATTTGACATATGATGAAAATTGATGAGATTTTGTCTAATAATTAACAAGATTTTAATTCATGTCATACGTTTAGCTCAACACAATCAAGAATAGTTTTGGGGCCACTATATCAATTGATCAATCAATCAAAAATTTCTTTGCATAGCATGTTTTCAATTTCATAACTGCTCAGATACTCAAACCAATTAATCCCTGATTCCTCTATCCTGTTTATAACCAAAACTCATTTGCTACAAAAGACTCCTTATTTTTCCACACATCACATGAAGGAAGATAATTAGCAATTGATAAGATTTTATCAAAAAATTTAGAAAACAGAATTTTAATACATCATTCACGTGTGGGTCAGTACAATCAAAAATATTTTTTGAGACACTAAACTCCACTAAATCAATCAATCAATCTTAAATTTCTTTCAATAACATGTCACAGATTTCATAACCTCCCAGATAACCAATTACCCTATGTCTAGCTTATTACCAAAACGTCATTTGTATAAAGGACGCAATATTATCCACGCCGCACACACCATATTAAGGAAGGAAATCGAAAAGTGCTGACAAATTATTACAATTTATCTAAAAATACATAACAGAAAATATTAATTCATTTTATAACTTTAAGGTATTAGAATTAAAAATATTTTTTGAGCGACAAAACTTCCTTAAATCAATAAATCTCAACTTTCTTTACATAACAGGCCACCGATTTCATAGCCTCTCAGCTAACCAAATCAATTACTCCCTAACCCTGATTTCTAGCCTCTTACCAAAACGTCATTGGTATAAAGCACGCAATATTGTCCAAGCCCCACACACCACACACGAAGGAAGGAAATTGGTGAGGGATGACATATTGTTATAATTTATCTAAAAATTTATAAAAGGAAATTTTAATTGATATCATAACTTTAAGGCAGTATGGCCAAAAATATTTTTTAGTCACAAAAGTCCAACAAGTCAATCACAAATCCCTTTACATAACATGCCACCGATTTCATAACCTCTCAGATAACCAAATCAATTACTCCCTAATCTCTATGTCTAGCCTATTACCAACACATCATTTCTATAGAGGACGCAATATTGTTCACGCCCCACAGACCATATTAAGGAAGGAAATCGACAAGTTCTGACAAATTATTACAATTTATCAAAAATTTATAAAACTAAATTTTAACTCATTTCATGCGTTTGGGGGCAGTATGATCAAAAATATTTTTGAGCCACAAAACCTCACTAAATCAATCAATCAATCCTTTACATAACATATTTCCGATTTCATAACCTCTCAGACAACCAAATAAATTACTTCCTAACCCCCATGTCTAGCTTATTACCAAAACGCCGTTAGTATAAACGACGCAATATTGTCCGCGCCCCACACGAAGGAAGGAAATTTAGGTCGTTGTGGCACAGAGGGGGAAGAAGCACGGGCATCTGATTATCCCATTCCCCAAAAACACTAAACTGGCTCAGTGACAGAGACGAGGGTCCTCGTAATCTGGGTTCACCTGATCCAAACAATAACAAGGGAGAGTGCTGCATTAAAAAGGGGAAAGCCCCCCTGATTGTCTCTTCCACTTCGGGGTGGTCTCAGGTGCCGGAGTGATTGGGAAGCGGAGAGATTTAGAGGGGCTTCCGCCTTCCGTCCAAGAAACTGAAAGGACCGGGAAGTGCTGTCCTGGCGGCGGCTCAGTGGCAAAGCAATGAAATTACAATGAAATGATGAAAAGAAGCGAAGTAAGATATTTCGCTTTAGAAAGAAAAATAAAGCGTATTCTTTATAGTTAGTGCATTGAGAATCTTTGGTTATTCCAATAAGCAGTATTAACAAAACAAATATTGGAAAAAGATTAATTGATAGTAATTTTTTTGAAAAATTTTAGAAAGTCAAATGAATAAATTGAAACATGGAAACTTATGCTGAAAAGCTATTTTGTTGGTAATCAATTTTTTTTATCATGGAACATGATGTTATTTTAGTCCGAAGGATTTGATGCCTCCGACATTCACGGGCAAAAACTATTTTTACCTTCTTTTACCAGTATTGTATTATTATTATATATGCTTCTTTGAAAGAAGAGGCGTTTTAAAAAGTTGACCTGTTTTTACCAGTATTGCTTTATTATTACGTATGCTTCTTTGACATCTGCCGAGTTTTTAAAAGGTTGACGAAGAACTATGACACCATACCTATTTCGTCTTAAAATAGGTCGATAATATAATTTTAATTCAAATTATAATTCAGTATAAGCAATTCAAATTAGAATTCAATATGATATTTTAAAACTTTCATTTAAAATTTTTCTAGCTGGCAAACAAAGCTTTTAAATCGATTTTAAGATGAAATAACAGTTATAATATCATTGTTCTTCGTTAGTCTTTTAAAAAACTCATCTGCTGTCAAAGAAGCATACGTCATAATAAAGCGATACTGGTAAAAGCAGGTCAATTTCTTAAATACACATCTTATTTCAAAGAAGCGAACGTAATAAAAACTTCATACTGGTAAAAGATCGTAAAAATATGGTTTGCCAGTAAATTTCAGAGACATCAAAACCTCATAACCAAAAGAACATCACGTTCTCACAAGATAAAAAAAAATTAGATTAAGAGCAAATATTTCGTTTTAATATTTAAAATCCATTAATGCGCACTAATTAGTGATTAA
Source organism: Argiope argentata (assembly GCA_026289955.1). Classification (NCBI taxonomy): domain Eukaryota; kingdom Metazoa; phylum Arthropoda; class Arachnida; order Araneae; family Araneidae; genus Argiope; species Argiope argentata. Next base: position 925,839 of record JAOUZG010045806.1, on the reverse strand, counting down.
TATGTGGGCTAACTACTTTTTTTGAAGAACACTATTGAGTTTTTTGCCAAATTACAACTTTTAGAAATAAATTTGAAAATGACAAGAGTCCAAAACCCCTTTTTAGATATTATATATGTATACCAATATCTCCTTGCCTATGAACACTATATTGAAAATATTTTCAGCTTAATGAATGTATATTGATATATTGTCTTTACAGCAAATCTGTGCGTTTTAATTACATTTTATAAGTAATCCATTCAGTGAAAATCTATCTGTTCAGCTATCCAAATACTAATAAAGAAAATTGCATTGCAATTAATAGATAAATTTCGATACACAATTTTTGCATATAAAGAGTAAAATGTTTTCGATTGCTTGAACAAAATCAGTTGAACGTCTGACGGTCTATATATTCACTTGCGTTAACGCAATCACTCAAAAACACAATGATTAAAATAAATGACAATCTCTTAACTAAAAGAAAATTATTACATCGGGATGGGATAGCCTGATTGGAAGGGCTTGGATTCGCATCCTGTGGGCTTAAATTCGAACTCGTCAGCCGAAGACTCCGCATGTGTGTGGTGGCGAAAGTTAAATACGCCGTGGTTACAAACACCTCCGTATCGAGAGTAATACCACTGGGTCAGCGGTGATCGTTCACTGTTCCAGATCTAAATTAAGAGAGTTTGTGATGTGTGTGAGCTAGAAGTCAGATTTTTGCCCTCTGATGCACAGGGGTCCATACACCCAGAAGCTAATGCACCCCACCTTTCGTTGTGAAGTGGAACACGAGGTAAACAAGTAATGCATGTCACATATTCTGTCTAATGTTTGTCACATATTCTGCTTTGTGTATTAACCAAGTTGCAGCAAGTAATCATCAAAAGAAATCGCCGAAGACTGCACGTTAATATGCTATGCGTAACTATTCTCTGTTAATGACGTGATGTTCAGAATGCATGCATTTCGGGTTTTTTTTTTAATTTTATAAGGAAGGACAGACAAGAGAGTCACTTTTATACGAACGTGAAAATAAAAATTTGAGCATTTATTGGATGTATAATCACTTCTAATCCTACTATTTTATTATATAAAAGGGAGGGAAAATGATCTTTTATAAAGAATTATGGAGGAATTTAAATTACAATTTATTTGAATTAGAAAAATTATTTATAAAAAAGTAATTGAAAATGGAATTTTGAACTCTCAGACTGTAATTAAAAACTCATTGAAATGACATTTCATTTCTCTTCTTCAAAGATTTACAAGGTATCTTTTTAAATGAATAACTTGCAATAGAAGGAAAATATTGATAAGATTTCATGCTTTCCATAGAAAACAAAACGAGAATATATATTAAAATTTTAGCTCTTAGTATTCTTTGTAGTGTTAAGAAGATATAAACTAACAAATAATGTGTACATTTTAAGTGCAAAACAAAAATATCTTAAGCTACCTTTAAAGTTCTCGAACTTATTTAGATTCAACATCCAATAAAAAAAACTTTATTTAGAAAGAATTTAAATTTCCGACTTCCTGCTATCTTTAATTAAATGGACGTGATATTTAAAAAACAATCTACAATCTCTTAGCTTTTAATTAAGAAAAAATACACTGAATTTCTTGGAAACTACTATTTCAATAGAAGCAATAAAGAAAGAAAAAAAATAACTTCCTAAAAACAGAGAGATTCTTTAACATTGTTCTTTAAACAATTTTTAAAATCACACGTAGTTAGAATTTTCCATTCTCCCCCTTTTGCACTTTTAAACTTTTACGGAAAAATGCACCCGTGAGTGTATTTAATACAAAATAACTTGTTAATTCTTGTTTGGATTGCTTTAATTTGGACTTATTTTGAATTTAATTTACACTATATTGGAATATACTCTAAATAATAATACATTCTATTGGCTGTAATAGTTAATATTGAACTCGCATTTTCATCAGTTGCCAACTGCAGACGACACTTAATTGATGAAGATAAATTGCTGTTATCAGTTATGGAAAAGTGACATTCTATCAGTTATTCACACGATTACCGACAATTGAAATGTATGCAATAGTATATTATACTGAAAATGAGCGGAAAGTTAAGATTAGTGTATCTCGAAGGGATATTAACAACAAGGCATAGATTGTTTGAATGAAATATGTATGAGAGGCATAGAGTATAGGTATAAAATATAAATGAGATACATAGATTACTGTTGTAGAATGTAAACGAATGGCGTAGATTACTGATATGAGATATAGTTGTAATATAAAAGTAACTATAATAGGAATTTTCTTTTTTGACTTTAGTTGGAATTGACTTAATTCTTTATGTATTTTTTATTATGTAATTGCCATCATTATGTATAGACAGAATTAGAGATACTTAGCCAGGTGACAGAAAAACAGAATGGAGGCATCCCTTCTGTCAAGAAATGAAATAATTCTTTCAAGAAAAGAACTAATCAATTGAAGTGTTTTGATTGTAGAAAATTTAATCTCGTTTTAGGCATTATTGAACAAAATAAATACTCTATCTGTAAAACATATATTTGTCTAGGAATTTCAGCTTTCTCAAAAAATATTCAAACAGATGCTTCTCAAAAGTTTCTAGAACAGACGATGAGATTGTATTTTAAGCGAATCCATGAGTTCTTTTCATTTATCATTAAATAGAAGAAAGTTTCGGCTAGAGCTGCTCACTGAAAACCGATGGAAAATACGCACCTGTGACTGTAATTTTTACATTATATTTATTTTCATTTTATAGAAATATGTGAAATGGTATACAGTTGAGTTATTTCAAAATGAATCTTTTTAACTTAATGACTTATTTATTTTAAAATGTATGAAATTGTATTTAAAATCTGTAAAGAAGATCCTTCACTTTAATCGCTTAATCTCAACTGCTAACTTATTTTCGAAAATTATTTGCATAAAACATATATTTAAAGCAAAAAAAGTCTTTGATTTTCTCAAGAATTGAACTCGCATTCTTCAAGCGAAAAATACTGAACTCCTCGCATTTTACCGATTGAGCTACAGCCTGATTACTGCAGCAGCGATTTAAAACTTCTAAAACTGCATTTAAAGTATTAAAAATTATTTACTTAATTTTCAAACGTTAATAAGCTTGAAAAAAACTGTATTAACATCAATCGTCATCCACTACAAGTTTTAAAAAGTGTATTTGACCTCGAGTCGATGAATAAAAAGTATTTTATTAATAATTGAAAATGTAAACATGATATATAAATATATAGAGAGAGAGCATGAAATAGAAGTAGGAGTTGAAAAAACGAGTGAAGTTCATCATTTTTATTTGCAACGTTCATTTGTTAAAGTGGAGTGAAAGAAAAAATTCAAAAACATGAGTTGAAATTTGTTTATATTTTCAAATATTGGCAGAATCAAGTAATTTTTTTTGTGTATATCACCTTAGCGGATGTCAATGTAAAATTTATCGTTTTCTCTTTATTTGGCATAAATGCTTTCATAAATCTCAACACTTCTGATATGAAGCCCTAAAAAGATGGAGAAAAAAATGAAATTGTCAAAAAAAAATTAGTATTTAACGTGTTTAGTGAGAGAGGAACTCGTCCTTCAAAAACTCTGATTGAAACTGTTTGACTTGGTAGGAACTTTCTTGGTGGCGTCAGTTCGTTAACTCAATAGCGCATTCTTTCTTTATAAAGTACCTTTTCCATAAAGTTTGCATTACATTGCTCATATAATTTCTCTGAAATGCAGCTCAGACATGATAATGAGAGTTCGATGGTTTTTTGTTAGTTCTCGCTGCATTGTCGCGTAAAAATAAGGTTGATTGGTTATATTTCTACTGATAGTGAGACATGCCTCCTACCGGAAGGTTTATATAATGGCAGGACTCAACTGTAGTTTCTACATACAATGTGTTGGCAAGCCATTCAGATTTATCCATGTTTGAAAAGTCCTTTATCACTCCATTATCAATATATGTAGAAATGCATTGTCAGCGATCATATATTGTGTGTTAAATGTGTGAGGATGCATTAAAAACTTCTTTCGTTAAAAAATTTCGTTTATCCAGAGTAATACTACTCTCTCTGAAATGTCTCATATTGCATCAAAATTAGACATTCAACACTGAAAAATTGACTCCACTTTTTAAAACAATGTTTAATAGATATTTTTGTCCAATATTTAGTTCATATTGAAACCTTCGTGTCTGTTTAATTTATGGTGACACAAAAGCAGAAAGAAGCAAGCCTTCGCGCATGTTTAGTTTACGGAACAGAATAAAAAAAGAATCAAACAAATTGTCAGGTGTGCGTGTTTTATGAAGTAAAAAAAAGCAACGTGAAATAAACCATCGTATACATATACGATGGGTTGTTTCACGTTGCTTTTTTAAATTTCCGTTTTTTAATTTTACGGAAGAATAAATGAAAGGAAAGAAAGCGTCATGTGTGCTCATTTTATGGAGTTAAACGAAAGCAAAACGAAATAAATCATCGTGTGTATTTATTTTGTGATCCAAAACAAAGGCTAAGAAAATACCCTAAATGCATAAGACGAGCATACAAGCAATCAAATAAGCAAACAAAAATATCGTGAGATTGGTTGACACCGTATAGGAACCGTTCTCGCTCAGATACAGGAGATCAAGTGGACGCCATCTATATCCGGTGATTGTATACTCAATACAGATAATCAAATGGATACAGTCTATATTAGTCCTAAGTAAAGAAAGAGTACACAAGTAATCAAATGGATGCGGTCTATATCCTATCAATACTAATTAAGAGAAAAGAACAAGTGATGAAATGGATGCGGTCTATATTCTATCAATACTAAATAAGGAAAAAGAATACAAGTAATAAAATGGCTTCGGTTTATATCCAACGTAAGGAAGGAAAGAGCACACAAGTAATCAAATGGATGCGGTCTATATCCAGCGTAAGTAAGGAAACAGCACACATGTTATAATATGGATGGGGTCTATATCCGGCGTAAGTAAGGAAAGAGCACATCAGTAATCAAACGGATTACTATGGTCTATTTCTGGCTTAATTATGGAAAGAACACTTAAGTAATCAAATAGATGCGGTGTATATCCAACGTTAGGAAAGAGTTAACATTTATATGTCACAGTCATAAGCAGACATTATAAGATATACGTTCTGATGCCTTAAAAGTACAAATAAATCGGTATTGAATTCGCCATCAATAGATATTCTACCTTAATAAAAGATCTCAGATCCTTTTAAGTAAAAAAATGATATCTAGTGCCACATATGATTTAAAGAAGTCAGAAAACTGCAAATGATATATTGTTATTAAAATGACAAAATGAATCAAAATTTTCAAAATATATAATTATGCAAATATAGGGATATTTAAATGTGTATTTACGGAGTAAAAGTATTTGTAACCGAAGCAGTCTTTTGATGGATCATACGATAGTTAAAAATGGTCATTGGAAAAAATAAGCATTAAACCTTCTTGAAAACATATTGCAAAAAATGCAGGAAATCACAGTATATGAGAGCAATTCGGTGAAAAAAACACTTTTTTATCTTTCTTTTGTAGTTATAATTTTACTTTTTTTTTCAAATTCTGATAAGATGTTGAATAAAATCTCAAATATAAGTTACGATTGTCTTCCAATTTTGCAAAGGAAAACTTCATTTACAAATGTAACAACAGCAAATATTCTTTTAAATACAACTTTATACGATATAGAAAAAAATACCCAAAAAAACCCTTTTCGCTAAAGTAGCGAACAATAAAAAATATCATATGAGAAAAGTGAGCTCATTGTGACTTGAAACGATAAATTGAAGAAGACATTCATCTTGAAAACAAGGCATATAGTTTCAGGTCTAAAAAATGATATATTTTCTGAACAAATATCCACATATCTTGTTACACCGGGCTTTTTTCGTAATATTGAAACACGCATAATTTTTTTTGTTCTTTTGCAAAAATATTCAGAAAATTTGATCAAAATAAAATGTTTTATATAAATTTGAACAACAACATAACATAATACCATTTGAGTTCTCTATGGAAAATTCCTTAAAGTGTTTCTTAATTTGTCAAAACAAATAAAGTATAAGTTCCTCAATTGTTGTAATGCTTGAACAACACAGAGGAAAACATTCTCGCATATTCTGTTTGTTTTAAGTTTAATTATAGTAACGTCCCGTTATAAAGCAGCACTAGGGCTCTTTTGGAATCGACCTGGTAATTTTGAACCCCGGTCAGATGATGAGACAACATCTGAGCTGCCACCCTCTAGTCTACTCTTAACCCCACAGTAGAAGGACATCTTGCTTTTACGAATTTAACGTACAATAGTTCATCGACTTCCGGACCATCAGGGCCCTCCTCACATAATCTGTAATAACTATGCTAATGCTTCATTATTCGTATCCGTTTAACGAATAATAGTTCAAAAAGAACCTGTAATCGTAGTGATATGTTTGAGTATTATTTTGATAATTAGTTGTTGAGATGGAATTAATGAAAATTATCTTAAATCGATTATGAATTTTATACACTTTTTCTCCCCAGTCATTAAAACCAGAATGTGACATTGAACTGCATTTGTAGATCATATAACAAATTTCATACATTTGTGTCATTCCTTTTGGAAGCTATAGCTTTCACATATTTTTGAGATGATAGACAGATAGACGGTGAGAGTCTTGACTGGTTTAGTTTAAGATTTGATAAGTATATACATTTTCGATTCAAAAAATATTTATACCATAATTTATCAACCTAGCTCTCTTTATTTTGATATAAAGTTGTTAACTTATTCTCTTACAGCTGGACTTACTATGAGTGAATTGCGATTAAAATTCAATGGAAGTCTACAAATTTGGTGCTTATACCAAAAATTAAAATCTACAGTGACTTTGAATAATTCATTGTTTAAAATTGTGAGTCTTTAAAGAAGACACAATACCAAAAAAGATGAATTTTTCTGACTTGGGGTTATAAATAATAGAAATATGAAGATTCATCTAAATCTCTCAATTAAATATTTTTTTGGTGGTTAAAATACTTTCTCTTTGTATTTGTAATAAGTTTCTAAATTATGGAAAGATGTATGAACAACGTTACAGAAAAATGAGGTAACATAAAATCTTGTTAGAAAAACAAATATCTGGAAAGGGAGTAAAATCGAACTAACTCTAGATTCAAAGAAAGCTTGCTTATAACCGTTTGTCTTCAATAACTACCACGGCTAGCTTTTAACATTATTTATTTGTAGACATTCACTAACCATAAACACATACACAAACAGTTATATAACAAAAGGGACAACATAACGAAACCAATTAAGACATTTACGAAAAACAAAAGACAATCCTCAATTGAGACGCTCGCTCTATGTTGGCTGGATGTCGACTAACTGTAGCGGTCAGGGTGGATAGACTGATCTAGGTGGCTCTGATGTTCCTTCTCAGTGACGTTGCCACAGTTCCGTTATATGCTTACATAAAAGGCAAGAGAAAGAAGGATGGTCTATACACGCTTAGTGCATATTTCAATCGCATGTCCCTTGAATCCCAACATTCTTCTTATATATAAATTTTGATATCTGTGACAGTATAATATCAACCACTCATGACTTCAAATCAGTGTCCTTATGATTTGTGGAGGCACTTTCATAAGTCTTGCTACAATTTAAGTGAAATAGGCGAATTTTAGAGTTAATGAGTTTACCAAATGATTAACTCGAATGAATTAAAGTTTCACACTTTAAATAAGTTTTATAATGGCTTGATTTTCTAAGTATTTGCATTTCATGCCATGATTAGAACTTTTTTTTCATTTCACTGTAATATTGAATTAGATGTAATGAAATAAAAGGCCGAAATTATTACTAAATTCAAGGGGGGTGGAAATCAAGGGAATATAAGCTTTTTTTATGTCGACAATTATCTACATTTCCATTTTTTGCAGTCTTTTAAATTTAATAAGTATTTTCACAACAAAATCATTATTAATTTTCAACTTTTTTTAATCTTATATAAAAAATTTAGTAAAAATTTAAAAAAATTAGTAAATTTTAGTTTAGTAAAATTTTCTTTAAAGCTGTTGTGTTCTCTTTTATTTTACATTAAATAACATTTGTCAAGCTTGTAAAAATACAAAACATGCTCAGAAGTTGCATGCATTTAATTTATATCTTTTTTTAGTACTTAAGTATAAAAACTGGAATTAAGACTTCTTACATGATGAAACGAAGATGCAATTTAAGGATCGTCAAACATAATATTAAAACAAAAACAGTCACCTTTAAGAATGTATTAATATTGAGCAAAATGTTACCAATGAATAGTATAAATTTTACAATTAATTGTAGTGTTGCATTAGAAGTAGGATTGAAAAAAAAATTAAATAAGGTAACAATTAATCTGAACAATTATTTTAACTGGAAATCAGTTAGGAAAAAGTAGGAATATTCTTTTTTCAGAACTTTCGCATACTTTCATATCTTTACCAGCAACAAGAACACTCCTGAAATTGAGATAAGAAAAGAAGCTACAAGTTTAGTGATTGGTTCTCACTTCCTTAGTAGGTATTGTCAGGCTGTGTTATCGACACTTTAATGAAGAAACTATTACATATTGCACAGGTTATAAAGTGAAAATTATATTCAAGTTTGAAACAATGATACAGTGGGAAGCTAGGTTTCTTCGCTCACTTAACTAGTTATCAGCACTCAAGAGATCATCTCTCTTAACAACTGTTTATTGGTTAAATTCTGTTATGATGCTGTACTTCGTTTCTTTTTTCTAAATTATTTCTTCAGATTAGTATTAATAATAAACGTAACACCGACGTCCTAGTTCAGGGATAGCGCATTTGTCCCCTGATCTGGGTGTCCTGGGTTCGAGTCCCATTTCGAGCATGGTTGTTCTTCCTCTGCTGTATCCGTGATATGTGTGAATGCGACCTTTTGTAAAAAGAGGCTGTGCAAGCAAATGTGATGCGTGAGTAGCTAAGACGTACTCTTGGCCCTAGTTGGCTCTACTAAAAACAGGAGACGCGCCCTAGGCTTAAAATCGCTGACTGCGATAGAAAGCTTGTGCATGACAATAGCCATTAGAAACAACAACTCAGTAATTATAGTAATTTCTGTTGCAAACTGTAGCTTCATTTCACATCTAGAAATCTCTATAAATTTCGTTTATTATTTACGATGTGACAATATAATTAAATTTTACATAATATACAATCTCAAATAAGGATAAGAGAGATGTTATTTTTTCATTCTAGCTTAGCTTATCAGTTTCTTTGCATAATTTCTTCTTCTCGAAATTTGTATCAAGTTATTTTTGCAATGATTCCGTACCAAATCCCTTCACAAACAGATTGATAGTCGTAATTCCAAAGTATATATTTCAGATTCTGGAAAGGCTGAAGCGTTTAGTTTCTTGTGTTTTAATACTAAATTTTTTACAGTTAAACCGTTTTTCGAGAAATTAAAAAGGATAAAAATTCTTTATGCATATGTTCTATATAAGGTAATATAAAAATGAATTTCTGCTAAAAGGCTGAAAAAAATGACAATCCCTATTAGTATGCATTACTAAAACATGTTGAAGAGTAAACACAAGGAGAAAAGTTAAATATTTTCAATTAGAATGATAAATAGTAAAATTTTCACTCCAAAATAATTACAGAGAATTTCATGAAAGATCATTTTATTATCTCAAGTACTAATAATACGCACATTCCTCAAATTCCACAAAAAACAGCCCTTTCAGTTCTCTGTTACTGCACCCCCGCTGCAATGACTTTCACTCTGTAATTTAGTACGGTGCCAAATGCGGTTAATAATATGAATCGGAGCACGTTTAAATGTGATGAATGCTCTGCAAACGAACTATTAGACGCGAGGCAGCGTTCTGTCCGATTTCTCACTGCCCGTCATTTATTACACGAATCATAATTAGCACCGCCATCTGAAAATGGTGAAATTACCATCATCGAAGATCATGGCGAATGGCGGGTGAACTTCCATTCGCAGACGCTGGGAGAGGGTTAAATGTTACGTTTAACACTGGGGTGAAGTGGAATTAATTAAACGATGAAATGTTAAATTAATCACCTGGCTTTTGATTCAAAGCTCTGTCTGTAGAATGAAAGGAATTATTTGAAATGTTGTCATCTCCGTGAATTCTGTTTCGTGCAGTCAAAATAAATAATGGGTAATTCGAAGTTTTTATAATGACTTTTATGTATTTTTGATTAATTCTTCAGGTGAATCTTATATTTATAAAAAATAATGGAGTGTCATTTTTACCTACTTATTATCATATCAGAACAAGATATTGTTTTTTTGGAATGAGGTTTTTAGCGTCAACAAAAATCAAGAGGCGAAAAATAAAAATTTTAATCTTCACGAACGTCTCAAAAAATCAGCTTTTAATAACGCATTGAAATTGAATTTACAAAAGCTCTGATTAAAAAAAATAAGTGAATGACTACCGCAAATAAAACCTTAAAAAAATGTCATTTTGAGCACGTGATTATATGAAATGAAATAAATAGGAAATGTGATATTTTTTTAAACGATAAATGCGAGACAAAGTTTTTTAGATCGTTTAGCAATACTAAAGTGACCCATTCAATGAAACAATAAAAATGACTAAAAATATAATTTAACTTGCACGAGCACGTGATTCTTGGTTATTCTGAAATTATGTTCTGACATGATTCATTGAAAAATGCATAGAAAATTTTATTTTATTCTTTTATTTATCTATCTATATTAATAAAAATACATCTTGAAATGCGTTGCTAAGCGAGAACGGCTTGACCGATTCGGCTAATTTTTTTTTAATATTTTCGTAAAGACACGGGGATGGTTCTTATGAAGAGAAAAAATGAAAAAACTGCGAGGAAAATAGTTAAAACGACACTTTTCTTACTTTCCCGCCAAAAATTTTCATTCCCTTCCCCCACACCAACTGAGTAAGATAGCAGGGAGTAATAAGTTATGATTTGTATAGAAAGACGCGAAGTCAGTTGGTTTTCATTCATAGATAACGGGATGTTTAAAAAAGAAAGCAAATAGCTGCTTTTATTATTAGTCTGTATGGATATTTAATTTATGCCTGCTCAAAATAAAGCCTGGGCAGGGAAAAAAAGGTTTGTAGAAAAAAAAGGTAGTGAAAAAAAAAAGAAAAGAAGGGTGTGTGTGTCACCATTATTTCGTCTGTGCACGGCATTTTCCAGGCTGTTTTGAAACTTTCGCATCTCTTGAAAACCATTTGTGCCTTTATTTGTTTAGTGTGTTTACATTTATGAAAATTTAAATCTCCTTATTCTATAAAAACGAATAATTTTAGACCTTTCCCTCCACCATTTAAGTGAAATATCAATTCCGGGACAATCATTGCTCGGATAGAAAGAGAAAGATGAGCAGCACAATGAACTGAGCATCTGATGAAAACAATACTATAAATGAATTATATGATTATCCATTTATTGGTTTAAAAATATTTTATTGAAAAACCTGTTATGAGACACAGCTACATAAAATACTATATTAAAATTCTAGCGAGCATTAATACTGGCAAACCGACTGGTCGCCAAATGCGGATAGTTAGTTCTAAAAACTTACATATTTGCTTTGTTCATTATGATAAGATATTTTAATGCCGGCGTCCTGGTTATTTAATTAATTTTGGAATATATATATTTTTTTTGTAAATCAACCACAGTGAGATACTATTTTTTCAGAAAATGCGCTTAGATATTAACAAAATATAAACTAAAAATAAGCAGAAATTGATTGAGTAGGTAGAGAGTTAATATAAATATATGAAATATAATTCTGAAGAATTTTAAGGTAAAAATAAAATAAATTACTCATTTCCGAGTAAAAATGCCTTATTTCCAATTTCATTTTTATTTGTTGTGCATTATCGAGATCACTGTATCTTCAGTTCTGTCTTGCTTGTTTTAAAATCCACAGCTGACGCCCTGGCACATAGATAGCGTGTTTTCTCAGTGATCCGAGCATCCCGGATTCGGGTATGGTTGTTCTTCATCTGTTCTTTCTTTGAGGTGTGGGAATGCCCCCGCCCTCCCAGTAAAAAAGGAATATGCAACCAAATGTGGTGCGTGAGTATCTAAGACGCTGTTTTGGCCCTAGTTGGCGCTACTTAAAAACAAGAGACGCATCCTCAGCTTAAAATGGCTGAATGCATTAGCGACCTTGTCCCCGGCAAGTGCCACTAGAAACAGCAACAGTTATTTCATTACTTTCAGAAATTATTTTTATTATATTCAGTATTATGTTTTCTTTATTAAATATCTGTTTTCTTTTAAGATGCATTGTTCAAAAAACATATATATAAATTCTTGGTGCTTATGAAATAATACTTTGAAAAGAAATTTTTAAAAAACAGCGTTTATTTGTGATATTTTGAAAGAGATGCTCAGAAAAAACAACTTATGAAAGAAATATGTGTCAGATAAACGCAAGAAGTGTTTTGGAAAGATTTTTTTTCCTAAAAAAGAAATATAAAATGAAGGAAAATTAATTTTTTTTTTTAAATTCAGAAATTATTTGTTAATTCCTGATATATTACTAAAGAAATATATCACCAAGTTCCTGAATTATTAAATAAAGTGCAATTTATACATTCTTTAAAGAATGTTTTGCAATGATAAAGAATATAAAATTTATATATTTTTTAAGAATTTAGATAACTATAATAAAGAATTTGAATTCTTGTAATAAATATATATTTTAAGAATTACGAATTTAAATAGTATTTAAGTAACTGTGATTATTTTTAAATACAAGTATTGATTATTAAGGGGTTTATAAATTTTCATGAATAATTGTTATAACAAATGTGAACAAGAAATTCAAGATTAAATTTTTTATCCTGAATTTTTTTTAAAAAAATTACTGTAACTTATTAAACAATGAATGATTGTAGAAATGATATTAAACAATGAAAAATATTTATTGTGTATTTAAATGTTTATAATGAAACTGTTCCCCATGGACTATTTCACAATGAAAACTGATTTCAAAGTTTAAAAAATATTCAACAATAAAATTATTCTATAAATATATATATATATATATATATATATATATATCAACATCTTCAAAAGCAAAGCAAAACATCTTCAAGTTGTATATATATATATATATATATATATATATGTATATATATGAAAGCAAAACATCTTCAAGTTGTATCATTCAATGATTACAAAACTAAGAAAGGAAACATTTAAGAAATTAAATACATAAGCATGGGTTCTTTTTAGATTATTGATACAGCTATAAAATAAATAATGCTCGTCTTTTTAAAAATATTTGTCTGTAAATATTACTAAATACATTATGTATTAGCATTATTAAAAAGAAACTGAATCAGTAAATATATATTCCATATATGTAAATGCAATAACATATGTTTCCAATAAGATCAGAATTTTAAATCCTTCATGTCAGATTTTTCACTCCAATAAAACTAAAAAATATGAAGCACTGTTTGAATTTTAAATTTTTGATCGACCCCTAACACGAATCATGCGGTATTATATCGGCAAAAAACTACGAAAGATAATTTTCGGATCGAGCTTTCAAGGTCCTATGAGGCCCTTCCTTAGTAGGGGCCCCCCGGGACCCGGATCTTGAAAAATGAGGGCCGCAACTGCTTATACAGTTCTGGGCCCTCATCCATCCGGAATGCATTTTTATGGACAAATTTCTCCAACTTCTATTCGGTTTATCTCTTCCGCTATAGATGCTCTAGATAGGAATACCAACGCCAGGTTTTATATTTATACCACGACGCGATTGGAGATTGGGCTTCAGAAAGTTTAAGTCAGCTTTGGGGGGACTTTGCTTCCAAGAAACAATTTTATCCGACAATTAGAACCATTTTCAGTCTTTAACATTGGAACTATTTTTACTTTTACCCTTTATCGTATATCATATGAATTATTAATTCTTAGACTAAAAATTCAGAATTTTCTAAAAATTGCATAAAAGACAACATGGGTTTATAGGCGACTGACTTACACCATTTACGTTACTGCAGTGGACTATGTTGTCTCCCCCCTCCCCTCTATATTCTTTTCGTTCCATCGTTCCGTTAGAAAACTGGTGAAATTCTTGGGGATTTCATATTCTTGCGCACTTTTGTTCCAGTTTTTGCTTTTTATTTACAGTAAACAAGACATGACTAGTTTGCAAAGTGCATTTGAAATTTTCAGAGCATGTATCAGAATTTTTTACTGGGGGGGGAGGCCTGTCTGTGTATGAAAGTTTGGCCAGAGATGGATTTACGCTAAAGAAATGTGTTTGGCTGGGGCGAGATGAAGAACACAGCGGCCTGTTTCGAAAACATTTATGCCTGATATATTGCAGTGAAATGTCATGAAGAGTTAAGGTTCTTATTTTATTCCTTGAAAGTGTTCGGTTTAAGAATTAAAACTTCTTCTCTGACGCTAGAAGAAAGAGAATAAATTTGGAATTATTTTCACAGAATCATGGAAACTATTCGCGTACTAAAAAAGGGCAAATTTTAAAGAGAATAAATAAATAGGTAGAACTCATTAATGTTTCAAGAAGAAGAAAATAAAATTTACATTAAAAATTTGAATGTCAAGAATTATAAAAAAGGAATAATGCTTTTATAGAAATATAAATAAACTGGAGCTTGATAAAATCTTCTTTATTCTCTATTTTAATTTTTAGAAATAAATTAAGAATATTTTTTTTCTGATATGTTATGCTATTTGAATTATTTATGGCATTGTTATTAAGCGCATCACATTTTATTGGTAATATTTTGATTGGAATCAGTTCAGAAATAAAAACTTATTTTACTTTTTACTATAATAAAAATAAAACTTATTTATTTATTTATATGCTTCTTACATAATTTTCTAATATATTTCATAATTACAAACTATATGGGAATTAAACTCTTTTTTCAAAAATTTCTTTGAACTTCTAAAATATTGTAAGTGTCATTAAGCATTCGAAAGTTCAAATTTTTTTTTGGAATTCTAGTTCATCAAAAGCTATTGGTAAATAGAGAAGAGTAGGAAAGTTACAAACATGAAAGTAATTCTCTCCTAGTTGCACACTTCGAAATGAGGATGAAATGCTTCCGACATGGTGGTTGGATCTCTCCACCTTAGAGGGTACATAAATGGGTCGGGGTCTGATTCCTCCCATCGATTACAGTACGTACTTCCTACTGGAAGGGTTGTACCTTGGCCGGTGATGTCTCTTAGGACTCAACCACAGTAGTAATGTCGTTGCGACGAATTGTAATGCCATTCAATTTTTGGGTTTATCCATCTGCTTTTACATGGGTCGGAGAATCAGTAATATACCTTACATAAAAGTAATTAATTAAAAATGAATAACAAATATAATAATTAGAATTTAATGAAATAGATCATTGTTCCACATGTTATGGTTTGAAATGTTCATTTTCATAAAAATGTATTATAGAATGATAGTGGTTGCCAGGAAGACATCTCGAGTACAGGAATGAGAAGTCAAGTTCATGAATTAGCTTTTTTGTTCATTTTATTAATTATTTCATTAAACATTTTAATAACCATATTTCGTTAACCTTTTATTAATGATTTGTTTCCTGAAATCGGTTTCTTAGAACAAGACTTGATGCTAAAATATTCCATAATTTTTTTTTTACCTAGAGAAATAAAGGTTCAGCATTTAGAAGTCGCAGAGCTATTTATTCATATCCTTCTCATCGTATATTTTATTATTTGTCGCAAATTCTTTTGTTGATTAATTGATGAAAAGAAATTCATTCTCTTGTGGCCACAGTAATTATCAAGCTACATTTATAGGAAATGAAACATTGCTTAAAATATTTGTTCGTTGAAAAGAGTCTGCATTCTTACATGTTACTCCTTTCAGTCTGAAGGTCATAAATCGGGCTTCTCACAAATGCAAAACGGATTGTTAATTAATCTAGCATATCATTAACATTAAATAAATATCATACTTTATTAACAATAACATTCGAATAAAGTTACTATTTTAACCTGCCTTTTAATAGCTTTCTGCAATTAAAGTACATGACTTACAATGAATATTATTAATTCTATTACTTCAACTATTAGACATTCAATACATTATTTTAATGCATTTTATCAAAAAGTTTATTATTGTTTTAAAAGTGCCTTGTTGAAAAATTTGTACAAAGATTTTCATTTGGTTTAAAAATTTGAAACAGCTTATTAAGAAAATTACCGAATGAAAATACGAAACATTTTAGAATTTTATTCAAAAAAAATTAAAACTGAAATAATTAAGTTAATATATTTTAAGCATACTTTATATAGAATATATTAAAGTCCTTTTGAATGTATTAAGGTATGTGGATTATCAAAAACGTGTATTAAAAGTAATGAATATAGCACATTAAAATATGCTTATATATAAGACTATACACGATTGATTCATATCTGTATATAAATACTATACATATTTAACAGCTAATTAATTTATTAATTTTATATAAATTTAATTTTGCTTTAAGGCTTATTATGCTAATGCCCATAAATTAAGAATAATGAAAGTTAAATAAAAGAAAGTTCCAGAAACTAAACACATGTGAATTATTTGTAAAGCCAATTTATTAAACAAAAGTACAGAGCAAAATATATATGTTTGACATCTTTAATAAAAATTGTGATTTTCCTCACCCTGGAGTAATTGAAAAAACTATTTACAAATCTATATTACACGGATTGTATGATTGTTAATACATAGTATGTCTCCTGGACGATGCAATACAGTATCAAATTACTGATCTGATCTTTGGGAATATTACACCACTCAATAAGTATTGCTATCCGAAGTTCCAATAGGCATATAGAAGATGGTTGACGGGTTACAATTCTTTGGCAAAGCATGTCCCACACATGCTCCACTGGATTCAAGTCCAGTGAAAATGTTGATGAATCCATACGGGTGATATCCTCCTATCGAATACATTTGGTTACGATGCTTACATGGTAAGAACGGGCATTGTGATCCATAAATACGAATTCTGAACCCAAAGCCCTTCGATAAAAACTTACATGTTGTTCCAGAATGAAGTCCAGATAGATTTGACTTTTAATGGTTCCAATTTGAAAAGTTCTGGAATCCAGAATAATTTCTTCCCAAACGAGCAATCCTGCACCACCTTAACGGTGTCGTTCAATGATGTTCTCTTGGTGGTAACATTTGCCTGGATCTCTATATCTGAAACTGAGGTGAGAATAAGATTGTAAGCTAAACCTGGACTCGTCTAAAAACATCGCACAAACCCACTGTTGCGGTGTCCTAAATACAGGCTTTCTACTCCAGGTTAACCACTGGCAACTGTGAGTTGCGGTGAGTGGAACAGGCTTACGAGCGTATAAATAAATCTGTCCTAAGCTTCTGTACACGGTCTGCATTGAAACTGTCGCACCAGTGGCTGAAGACAGTTGAAGAGATAGATATGATATTGTGCTCCATCTGTTTCTTATGGTTGTCACTCTTCTCATTCAATGTTGCAACTCATAGAAGACCTGTTCTGTAACATTTACTCACATTACCATCATCTTGGAATCGTTGCCAAACCTGGCGATGACACTCTGGGTCATTCCAAATTCCTCGGATGCTTCCAGTTGAGTAAGCCCACATTCCAGACTGCCGATAATTCTGCCCTGTAAAAATCATATAGATGCGTTCTTTGTGCCGTAACTATGCTGTTTTTGCAATGAAAGATTTGTGAAGGGCTTGCGAATAATTTTTTTCTTTGTGTTCCTTATACATTACTTTCTTACACTTTCATCATTGTGTTGTATTAACTTCGTCATCTGGTGGCTTCCTGCAATTAACGTATCATTTTTTGAAGATATGTGTTGATATGTTACGGGAGATATACGTATTTTGACGTTCGATTTCCACATAACTCTGAATTATTCTTAATTTATGGACATGAAGGTATAGCTATATCTGTGAATCAAATGTTATCTAATTGGTCCTTTGTATTTTGAATCTAGTTCATTTGTGTTCTAGCAGCAATATAGAAAGACTGCCTGAGATTGGATTTCGCTCGAAACTTAATTGAAATCTACAAATTTGAACTTATGTGCGTATGCACAATTTCGTCCTTTTAGCTCCAATTCGTTTTAAATGATTGCTTCTTAATATCAAATATATTTTTCGAAATCAGGAATGTATGGAATGTGGTGATTCATCAAAATTTCAAGTTAAAATTTTATGAGGACTGCAATTTTTTTTCTACTTAATATACTAGAAAGTTGAAAGTGGGATTTTCAAATCGTTCATCCGCCCTCTCTATATAATCTAATTAATTTCCAAATAGTTTTTGTAATCTGAATCCAGATCACATATTTTTTTTTAATTTTTGAATGAAATACGAGTAATAATATTAACAAGGAGCAATAATACATACTACTAAAATTTACTTCATGATAAATTTCGAATAACACATACTGAAGTAAAAATATCCAGTACAAAGACTACGAATTAGAAAAAAAAGCTCATGCTACATTATATTTTTCAGGAATAAAAAAATATTTAAAAAATGAATGCAATGAAATAACATTGTAAACACATTTATTTTATATATACATTAATTTTTTAAAATTAAAATTGCCGAATTTTTATGTATTTCTAGGTATTTTAGAAATCTTAAAAAGGGGTATATCTTTGTGTTCTCAATAGCTATGCTCTATTATAATGTAAGAACATGATGTGGTTTTGGTTAGGAATTTTTAAAGAACTGGAGGCAACGAATAATTGAAGCTCGAAATAGCGTCGACAATGTCCATAAATTGCAACATTCATCAACATCTTTTAATCGCGTACATTTTTTTTTGTTCTTGTTGCATGCTCCCATTGGCCAGCAGTCCATGACTGGATGGGAAAAGATTGCAACCCCTGTTATTTACAAGGACCAGAGCACCTAGAAATAGGTAGAGGATCGGCTTAGCTCTGTCACATAATCCCTTTCACAACCCCTTTTTCCAGGGGGGGGGCACATTCACACATCTCATAGATAGCACACAGACGAACAACCATGCTCTAACTGGGAATCTCCGAACACACGGAAGACGGGCTACCTCTGTACTAGAAAGCCGGTGTACATATTTTACCTGCTTTTACCAATATTGCATTATTATATATTCTTTTTTGAAATCAGATGAGTTTTTAAAAAGTTGACCTGCTTTTACCAGTATTGCTTTATTATTGCATAAGTTTCTTTGGCAGCAGATGCGTTTTAAAAAGGTTGATGTAGAACTATAACATCATATATGTTTTTTCGTCACAAAATAGTTATATATAGAGAGGGATAGAGGCGGATAAAAAAATATCGAGATTGTTCCAAATGTTTTAAACTGGCTAATGACTTAAATTAATTGACAAATAGTGACTTAAAAGTCATATTGTTCTCACGTGATAACTTGGAAATTGCAATCGTATGTTTCATTTTTTTTTCTAAACTCTTTTTTTCATGTTTTTTTGTATTTAATTAATTAAATTAAATTTTCCTTTCTATCATTAAAGTCAATTGATAAAGACATTTTAAAGCAGTTGATTTCAAAATCATGAAGTACAGGAAATCAAAAAATTAAAATTATTTCAAAAAATAATAATCATTAATTAATTTTTTAATTCATGATTTGTTTAATTGATATACTAATAAAATATTTCTTGAGAATCTGTTTTAATTATTGGCTTCGTTTCTCCAATAAAATTTCTAAAAACCTTTTTGTTCTCAAAAGCAAAAACTGTTCTAACATTGAAAATTTAGGAACTGAAAAATATTATTCATTGCACTAAAATATGCAAAGAAATAATAAAATGGTAAGCATTTTCCTCTAAATGGATTGAAACCTCCCTCAATATATTACAAGCCATTGTGATTTACATGAGAAGAAAGTCATTTTCATGCATCTAATTTTGGGGAACAAGCTGTTGTTTCCTTTCTCATGCAATGTCTGCAACTGCGAAAAAAGAATCGATGAATTATTTAAGGAAATTATTTTACTTCTCTTTTAGAGCCTTCTTTTTGAGGCATTCAATGGTAATGTTTCATTTAAGTGTAAATCGATTCTTTTATATAAAATATATTAATTTAAGCTTTGTAATGGGCACATTGATCAAAACTTAAGTTTAAGAAATTCGATTTTTATTATTTTCTTTTTTTTTTCTTCTTTGTATTTTTTGAAATATCGTGTTTAGATTTATTACATATTTGCATATATATAATCTATTCAAAAAATAATATCTTCCCATTATGCGTATACTTACCATGAACATTCATTACTATAATAATCGATGTTATCAGGAATTTGCGTGATTACTATTTGTAAGTGAAATTTCAATTAGAATCAAAATTACAAATGTATTTATCTTAATTTTAATATATTGTTTAATATATTGCGCTTTGTAATACATATAAATTAATCAATTTGGGTTCAAAATAATAATTCAATCCTGCATTTCTGAGTTATCTGATATTCCATGAATGTTATTTTAGTACTTTAGTGTTAGCCGGATGTCAACAAAAAATCGGCAAATAGTAGAATTCAACGTATTTTTTTAAAATATCGTGTTCAGATTTATTACACATTTGCAAATAAATAATATATTCAAAAAATAATATCTTCTCATTATGCGCTTATTCACCATGAAGATTTATTACTATAATAATCGATGTTATGAGGAATTTGCATAGTTAATATCTGTAAATAAAATTTCAGTAAGAATCAAAATTAGAAATGCATATTTCTTAATTTTAATTTATTGTTTAATATATTGCACTTTTTAATACATATAAAGTAATCCATTTGGGTTCGAAATAATAGTTTAATTCTTCATTTCTGAGTGAATTGATATTCAGAGAATGTTATTTTGGAACTTTTCTGTTAGCCGAGCGTCAGCAAAAAATCGCCAAAAAATGTACAATTCCGTCAATTTTTCAATAGCGATTTTAAAGTAAAGAATCGCCAAATAATGTAGAATTCTACAACGAAGTAAAGGAGTCAATATTAGTTACGTTTCTGCCAAGGAACACAAGGACCGGAGATAGCACAGTAAGGGCGGGAACTCCGTAAATCTACAAGATCTAATGTAGAATTCAGTCAAATTTCTTTGTCAATTTTTTGCTGGCGATCGGCTAACAGAAAAGTACAAGTTATTTTTTGATGGTAAAAGTGTTAGTGGAAACAAGAAAGTTACCTTCTGATAATTTTTTTTCTGCTATATAAATTTCTTTTAGCCAGGAAATGTATATTTCATTCTAGATGAATATACAAGATTATAAGTAAAATACTTTTAAGCTTTAAAATTCAAAATTCTTATGTCAAGGATACAACGTGCTCATTTAGTAAATGGTTGAGTTCATTGGGACAGACTACTGCGCCCCTGGTGGCGAAATAAAGAACAAACTAAATTAATTAAAAAAAACAAAAGAGGTCCCTAAAAACTCCAATTTAGAAAAAAAATGTGCATTGTATCATGATGAAAACATATAAAAAAGTTTCATGCAGTAGTTGGTCAAATTATCGAAGGTATTTGATTAAAATGATGATTTTCCGTGACTTGGGAAAAAAGGCTAATCTGAAATTGAAAAAGGTACTTTCTTGTATTTCCTCCCTTGAGTGCCTTTTTCCAGGGGGGGAGATACTTTTTTTTTTAACTTTTTTTACTGCTTACATTTACCTAACTCGAAAAAATTGTATATTATCAGATAATATATTTTTTTCTCTTCAGACGAACATTTTTTTTCAAATCATGGAAATCTCATTATTTTAATTGCAAATATATCCACTAATTTTATATATAACTCCATGAAACATTTTCTTGAGTATATTTTATGATATTGTATACCTTTTTTTTTCACTGGACTTTTGGGCCAAATATTTTTGAGTTATCTTCAGATTATTTTTTAAACTTTCTTACTTACCACTAGAAGGGCCTTAATCTATTTTAAAAAATTCGTCGTTTTTTTTATTACAAACATACAATACATTTATATCAATAAGAAAGGCTATATTCCATGAATTTGAAAGGTTTGAAAGGATACATGCAACCGATTAACCTGTATATGGAAGAGCAAAATAACCCATAAATGTTCAGGGTAGATACTAAATACTGTAATCCTTAAGAAAAGACAATGAAATTAAATTCCATAGTAGTATTAACTATTGATTAGCGAAGGTGAATTTTAATAGAAAGAAAATATTTAAAATTATTTACGGATGGATATAACAATAATAATTTTGATCAATGCTTCTACAAGTATTTAAGTTAAGCAACTGAATATTCTTGATTTTCATTGAACATTGTCATCAAGAGAGTTTTAATACATCTGATAATTGCAAATATCGAACGAAATATGGTAATCCACTATGAGATAAAACAAAGAAGATAATAAAAAAACTGAGGAAATTTACAATACTTTACGGATAACATTGTTGTAAGGGAGAGCATTATTTACAGAACTCTGCAAATTATCACGAATAAAATTCCAGATTTCCGGTCATACCATGGGAAAGAAAGGATCAAGGCTTCAGAATTTAATGCAATACAAAAGAAGAGTTCAATGCTTCATGTTAAAAATTACATCACAGAAATGGTGGCAAAATTGCTGATAGATAGATACTTTTTTATGAGAAGTTATTTTTCACAAATAAACATTAAAATACGTAAAATGATGTATATTCTTTGAATTACGACAATATACCTGCTGACATTCGAACTATGAAGCACTAGCAAAATGAGCATTTTATTGTGACTCTAATGTCAATGATGTGCAAAGGAAATTTGGTTTTTGAATTTATCGATATTAAAAACTAGCGGGTATCATATAAACAAAGTTAATTAGCTATATATTTATTGGTGCTTGCTGATATATTGTATCCCAAAGTGAACCACATACTTCATTAGCTAATACTTCTAAAAAACACCATGATCATCATTGATGGAATCGAAAACTATCAGATTTGTATTTGGATGGACAATAGAGGCTAAAATTAATGCTAAACACAGAAATTTCAGCTTAAAATTTCCACATTGCATTAATTGTTCAATATTTTTTGAAAAAAAGATCTTGCTGTTATTGGACCATGGCGTAAGATAAAATATTTTATATTCGATAAAAATTTTATCGATTCGAATAAGATTATTCAAAATTAAATTTTAATTTATGATGAACATCATAAATGCACAATAATTTGAATATTATTAACCCTAGAACTTTTTTGAAGGTTGTTTTTTTAAAAAAAACATCAGCATGTGTTAAAAATAGCTTCATATAACGTACGAATGATCTAAAAAAATTAGTTTAATTTTTGGGAGAAATTTTATTGAAACAATTAAAATGTACCACTTAAAAATTACTCAGTATACCTTAAAAATTACTCAGTTTAACATGAGAATGAAATATTTTATTAGATTTTTTCTAAGTTTCTAGTTTAAATCTAATTCTAGATGTGATCTTGTTTTTTATTGCTGTTTTCTGCAGAAATTTATCAAAACGCATTAAAAAAATATTTACAAACATTGTTGCTCTTTCAATCAGTCTTCTAAAGCCTACAAATGGAAATAAAAAGTGTAGCCGAATGGCTAAATGATGCATTATAAAGTTAATTGATAGTAATATTATATTTGATCAAAATATTACTATCAATTTGAGAAACGACCAATAAGAGAATGATGTTTAATTTATATCTTATTTATATGAAACACATATTGAAGTATTATTTATTTATTTAATTTTCATAACAAAAGGAAATGAAATTACATGCCGACAATATTTATTCTTATATCTGTTTAAACAAATGAGTTTTTACAATTGAGTTCTTCTTATCTTCTTTAAGGCTCTGAAATGGCTTCTATCTCTTTTTATTGTTATCTGCTTTATCTTTATTGCATTAAATAATAACCATTAATAAACACGTTTGATAAGACTCCTTATCAGCTCGCCTGACTTACTTTCAGCATTAATGATACAATTCCGATGATTCTTTTATTTTCCTGCGAGACTCTCATCGATTCGGAAAAAGCAAATTTATATCAGCAAAAATGCGAGACACAATATCATCTCATGGCCTTATCAAGTTTTCAGTAAAATTGGCAACCACAATAAAAGCGAGCTTCGGAATATCTTCTATTATGTTCTCTCTTTTTTTCATGCACGGTCAGAGATCGTTGGACAGAAAATACGACAACATAATTCTGGATCGTTTAGACTTTTATCCGAGCTCGTTATCACGAAATCTGCGTGAAACAATTAGTGCTTGAAGCGCAACTTTGCTCTAGCAACGGCGCGTTATAAGCTCTTTTGTTCAATAACCGATTATTCAGTGGGGACATTTCTTCGTCGGCGCGAAACAAAAGAAATAAATGCCACAGAGATATGGCTGGTTGATATTTGGCGCTGGATCATGGTTGCTTTCATATTCGCCGTTTTTTTGCCTTTCTGAAGAGAGTGTTATGAAAATGGAATGGCGTCCAAAATGGAAGTCGTTAGACCAAGTTTGTTATTGCCAATTATCTAGAAAGTTATACATTTTACTTAATAATGTTGCCGATTCCTTTTTCATTCGACTGTGATTTCGTAGTTAATGCTAAGTGTTAAGGCGATTGATCTCCAATAACTTTGGAGAATGATGAAAAGTTTTTACGTAAAATGTCCATGGTTATATCTCACTTAGTAATAAAGATTATTTAGATGTTTTTTTCCTCTGAGTCATTCAATTAAGAAGCGAAAGTTGATTGTGATGAAATATACTTTTTAAATCTTTTCATCTATATGCATAGTTAGCTTTTCATGTCTCAGAAGATTTCACTTTTTTTTTCGACGAAGCATAGAAGCATTAGAAAATGGATATTATATGACTAAATTATGTGAATAAAACTTTTATTTAGAGGCTCTTTTCAATTTAATTTCTATTAGTTGATTGCCTATCTGTCTTTTTTTTCAGAAACGTGCATATGCGATTATTCAAAAACACAATGACATAAATATAGCAAATTCTATTTGGAATTTTGTACTAATCAGATTACGCTCAATTTAATTCTATTTTAAACTTTTTAATTTAGCTCAAATGCAATTAATGGTTGATTGTCTATCGGTCAGTTTTTTTCTGAAACCTGTAAATACAACTATTCAAAAACGCTATGACTTAAATTTATCGAATTTAATATGGGATTTGTATTTAAAGTGAAATTTCTTTGACATATTTTTGCTTCAATCTTTTCAGAAAAACATGTCTGAAACGCATATTCGATTTTCGGATACCATTAATAAAAACCAGTCATTTATCGCCAATTAACTCATTAGGGATGACAGGATATATTCAATAAAATGTTAAATTAAACTTAAAGTTAATATTTCTTAAGAATTGTACACGTAATTGCGATAATTTAAAGTTTCAATGACTTAAATACATCAATCGATATGGGATTTTGTACTTAAAAGAGCCATTTTTATCGATTTTTGTTTCAATTAATTTAAAAAAACAAGCCTGAAACATAAATTCGATTTTTGAATACTATTAACAAAAGCCTGTCATTTATCGCCAAATAACTCACCAAAGGATGGCATAATCAATTAAGTAAAAATGTAAAATCTATGCCAAGGTTAATATTTTGTAAGTATTGTACATCATCGCTATGAAAGTGACCCCCGGAATAACACGATTAATAGAAGGTATATGAGAGGAAGTTTTGGTTAGACCACTCCCCCAGGTTTTCTCAAGATGCAGATTCATACTGATAACAAAAACCGACTCAAAACTGAAAAAAAATCCAGATGGGGAAGCTATAAGTGAATTATTGGATAAGCTTAGCTGGAATAAAGATACATATGATCTACAAATAGATCAATTTCTAAAATAAAATATTCCTATGTTTCATATTATAAGAAAAAAGGATATTGTAAATAGGCTTTCTGATCAGATGGCAAAAAAGGGACATATCACAAATTTCCTGATACATAACCAAAACAATACAAGATTACAAAAATACAAAAATTATTGGACTTTTAAATATAATATTTGAAAAATCTAATTATCTGGACTTAATGTTCAAATTGCATTGAGACAAACATCATATCCCCATTCTAAATGTAAACAGAATCTTAGAATTAAGGGGTTAACATTAACTTTCCAAGCATATACACCGACCCTTATCTTCGTCTTTTAAAAATTTCTCTATATATTTATGAATACAAACCAATTGGAGATTTTCTTAGAATAGTGACTCTAGGTTTAATTGACAACGTTTGGATTACACCAAGATCATGTTGGATCACATCTTAACGGTCTTGTTATTATGATGGCCAGATTTCCTCTCAATCTTAACGATATATTTCGTCATTCGGCGACTGAGTATTGAGATCGCTATTATAAAGAAACATCATCAGTCAGTATCCGTTAATCGTTCTAAAAGTTTGGTTTAGTTATATTAAAATTTCGTTGTAAAGCAACACTATGGCTATTTTGGGCCGGACTTCGTAATTTTGAACCACCGTCAGATAACGAGAATGACACCTGAGCTGACACCCTCTTTTAAACACCACACAAATAGGAAGACGTTTGTCCTTGACGGATTTAATATACAACAGAGTCCTTTAGACGACCGTTATTCAATGAAATCGGGTTTCAAACTTGAAGCCGTACTACTCACAAACCGAAACCTTATCACTATTCCACCATGGCTCGTCATGATAGAATAGGGCCATAGGTTGTTGTTTAAATAAGAATTCCATTTTTTAATCCCCTCGTCTTGGCGATATATTTATTACAGAGGTCTTGGCCAATAAGTTTCTTGAGAAAGAATGTTTTTAATTTGGAAGGCAACCATTTATTAATTACATCTTACAATTCCATTTCGTAGGATAAAGACGTTTGTTTAGTACATATTTGGAAAGGTTTAAACAGATGGGATATCGAGAAGGATCTGCACTGCAAAGAGAATTATTCCATGACTTCGAAACCCTAATGATCCATGACTGCATCGAAAAGGATCTGTACTGCAAAGAGAATTATTCCATGACTTCGAAACTTTAATGATCTATGACTGCCAGACTGATTTTTTGGATGCATGTGAATATACTATTATGCCCTCTCTTCGCCTTTCTATTTATCCATAATTTTTTCTTTGACTGAAACACCTTTAATGTCCTCATTTTTTGAAATTTAACTCTAATTATTATTGTCACCAGCATAGATTTTCAAACAGAAGAGATAGCTGATTTCTCTGTACCTTCTTTTTACCAGTGAATTTGCTTCTTTGCCAGTGAATGCAACTCTACTATTGAATTCAAATACAACTTTTGCCAAAAATGCCCAATAATAATGTTATATTGATAAGTTTCCTTTTAATTGATCACAAAATAAAGTATTTGCATGCGTGTTCAGAACCATATTTCTTTTTATGTTTACATTTCTCATAAGAAAGGGGATGATTTTCATTTTCTGATTCGCTTACCAAAGTATTAGATTTGGTTGCATACAATCTTCTGGATGAAACTCGCTCATAAAGTGATATGCATGATTTTCACCATGTGAGTTCGTCGAATTAAATCTAACTACCTATAGGAATTTAATGAGATATTTATCTCAAGTCAAAATTGAAGGCAAAAGTAGGTACTTTTTGTACAGGTGCTACAGGTACAAAATGAAAACTTAACCAACAGATCCCGTAAATTGACAGTTTGTTTTGGGGATTTCCTAGGGGACCCTTTAGATTTAAGCTTTTACTTGAATTTAAGGGCTCTTCATTACTTGTTCTTACATGGTTTAGTGTTTTTAGTGCATTTTTAGTACTTTTAGAACTTTCTTCGTGCTTTTTAAAACATTTTAATACTTCGGTACTCTTTGTAGTGCTTTAGTAATTTTAGCTCGCTTTTAGAGCTTTTAGTACCCTTTTCAGTGCTTTTTTAGTATGTTTAAGTGCTTTTAATTCCTTTTTTAGTGTTTTTAGTACATTTTAATACTTTTAGTTTGTTTTTAGTAATTTCAGTAGCCTTTATAGCGTTTTGTAGTATGCTTGAGTACTTTTAGTGCATTTAGTGCCCTTTTTATTGTTTTTAATAAGTTTTAGTACTTTTAGTGCGTTTTTAGAGCGTTCTATTATCTTTTCTGTAATCTTACTTACAGCAGTTAGTTACTTGAAAGCAGAGTTGATTCAATTCGCCCGTTAATGGTAATTTAAAGGAAACTTAGCAATGTTCCCCCTGTTCCATTGTCAATTCTAATTTCGTAAATGATTGAGCTATGAGAATAAAAATAACACGACTAAACTTGGGGGGGGATAACAAAATCCATGCCCTGAAAAGCATTTTTCAATGATAGTCTTCCTGTAGAAAGACTCTCTAATGTAATATCAATAAATTATTTGTAAAATATTCTCCAAGAATTATTTACAATAACTAATAAATCTATGAATAAATATTTAGCATTGTATTTACTTTTCGAAATATTCCATTTTAGAATTCTTCGCCATTTCAGTAAAATTTGATTTATGTTCTGCAATCTACTCGAATCAAACTTAACAAAGTGTTTCTCGGTTTCTCTATGCCTATATGATTTATGAATACCAAAAATTCCAGCAACAATCTGAGATCTCTAAAAAAATTTTACGTCACCGAAGTTGTAAGAGAAGTAATGGGCGATATTCATATTCAGCTCGATATATGTGTTCGTTTGGAGTCGAAAAATTTATGGAGGCACGATATTTATTTCCCTTGTATCATTTTGCTTTCAAATCGATTTCACAGTAAATTTTTTAGAAATAAAAAAATAAGATTTGTTATTGCTCCAGCTCTTGTTACAGAAAAAAAAAGTGAAAAGTTTTCGTTTTAAACTTTTCGATCAAACTAGGTCGTCAGACAAGATGTCTCATAAATTTTAAGTCAAAGATACAACAGCCAGTTTCTTGACACAGTTAGTTTTTTTTTCAACCGAAACATGTTTCTTCCTCTTTTTTTTATTTTACGTTTAAGTCTTAACTTTTTGATGTTTATAGATGGGATCGATAGTTTTGTGGTCACATTACTTCTGCTGGTTTCCTTACAAATATTTTGTTATTTTCCAACTGATCATTTTATCCCTTCCTTTTTTTTTATTTCGACTTCAACCAGTTTTATTTTTGTTTACGTTTTCATTTCACCTAATCTTTCTCGGAAGAAATGGGAAAGAGGAAAAAAATATATCAAAAGAAACAAAGTTAAATTGACCAAAGGAGTTTCATTTCTCGTGGTTTTTTTTTTTTTTTTTTTTTTGAAAATAAATGTTTTTTCCTTTCTGTTTTTTAGATAAAGAGCTAAATGAGAAAAAACTGTTAATCTTCTCTAGATGATTGGCAAAGAGAATAAAGAAACAGAAATCTTTTCAAATAGTATGAAAGTAATACCGAATTTTAGACCTATCAATGGTTAATTTCAGATTATATTGTGGAATCCACGAGAAGAATTTGATACAATTCCTTTTGATTTTTGAAAGTTTCAATAACCAGATAATGGAAATCTTTATCAGATTTAAAGGTCCATATAATCCAAACATCAGCCGCGAACGTAAAAGTTTTCAAAAATAACAAGTGAATATTTTTGAATATTCCATTCATTATCACATGAGAACATGATGTTGCTTTTGTTAGGGGTTTTGGAATAATTGAGACTCGAAATCACGTAGGCAGTGAATATTGGATACATGAAAATATTCATCAATATCTTTTTATCGTATTATGTTTTTAACTGCTTTTACCGGTATTGTATTATTATTATATGTGTATTTTGAAAGTAGATGCGTTTCTTAAAGGCTGACGAAGAGCTATGGCATTACACCTCTTCCTTCATCTCAGAATCGGTCGAGCTCAAAAACTTTGTTTGCCAACTACAGAAATGATGAAAGTTTGAAACAACTATATATAAAGAGAGAGGGATAGATATCGATAGAGAAGTTTCGTGATTTTTTCCAACCGGTTTAAAGTGATTAAAGGCTTAGATTAATTAAGATAAATAATGACATAAAAATATAATGTTCTGGCATCATAACTTGACATTTCAGAAAGCAGATTTCATTATATATATATATATATATATATATATATA
>JAOUZG010045806.1:855095-873296 GCA_026289955.1 Argiope argentata | reverse complement strand
ATATATATATATATAAAGAGAGAGAGAGAGAGATTATATGAAATAAAAATTTATAAATGTACATAAATCTACAAAAATACAGAAAATATAGACATCTTTGATTTTATTCATATTAATTGAACACTCTACAAGCGAATTATTTTTTTATTTAAAAATAATTTTTCTCCATTCTGTAGGAATTTAATCTACTTAATAGTTTTGTTTGAGAAATCAAAACTATAATCGGCAAAATTAAATCAGTTGGGAGCATTAATTATATAATAAAAATCGTTTTAAAGTAAATAAAAATTCTTTTTTGAGGGAAATTAGAGATGATTTTAAGTTAAGAGTGAACTTAATTAAAACAGAAATTATCGAATGATGAAAAATATAAATAAGTTTAAAGCATTAATACGAACAGATCTTTACAGATAATCCTTTATTAATATAAATCCACGAAGCGGTTTTAAAGAAAAATTATGAATGAAAAAAAAAGGGTAGAAAAATTATTATAATTTGTTTAAAAAAGATTTCAATGAATTTTTCTTTTGAGTTTTTACACATATTTTGCTGATTGTATTTTGTATTGAGAGCAAATATTAATCACGAAATTTTTTTGCATTTCTTTCAAGCATCGAATGAAAACTGCCCAAAAGATTTAATTAAAGAAAAAAATTGCATTTTCATTTGTATAAGAAAAATAAATTAATAAATTGAAGAAGTGTGTTCCACTTTCTAATCCAAAGAATAAGGAATTAAATAAGGAAGAAAAGAAAAAGAGAAAAAAATCCCCAAGCAGATTCCTCCGGTGAAAAAAAAAATCCCATTTTCGAACCTTCAGCTTTTTTTTTTCCTCTTTCCTTTGATCATTTGTTGGATTGACATAAATTAAAGTTATTTCACAAGCGATACAAAAAATGATTTATCAAATAATCAAAAGTATTACACGCGAGAGAAACTGCATTTACCTTCGGGCGCTACCTTGTTTAATATGTTTCGAACACATTTCGTAACTCCGAAGCATTTTCTTAAAGCATAAGTTGTTTTATTATGATTAGAAGAAAATATTTTTCGGTAGAAAAATGGAATAAGTGCCGAAATTGGCTTCTTAGAATTTTTTTCTGAATATTGTATTCATTCATTCAAGCATTTTTTGTATTTTTCTTTTCTTTGATTTTTTTCTTCTTCTGAATTTAAAATTGAAAGAAAATAAATGTTGCCGTGGCACGTTAAAATTAAATGATTTTCCCTAGTGCAAAAATGTATTTATATTCAGGTATTATCAACATCTTAAGTCTTTCTGCTCAACGATTTAAAATTACGCTTCGTGTTTAAGTTGACTAAGAATTTAATCCCTCAAGTTAGGTAGGATTTATTTATTATAAATATATACCGAAAGAAAAATTCAGTCTTGGCATTAGAAAGTAGCTACGTTTTGAGGTATTTCGCCTGATTCCCTTTTTTCCCTTTAAAATATTTTATTTTCTATAAATAATACGATGAAAATTTATTTCTGAAAGATGCGATAAATTAATATTGTAATGGAGTTAAATCATGTGACATTACTGTCACACAGCAAACACATCTGGTAATCGAATATTGATGTTTGTTGAAACGCAACTTCTTTTGTCATGGAATATGAAAACTTGATAGAATAATTACATATGGAACGTAACTGTGCTGATTATTTAGCATCCAAATGTGACGTCGATACCAAGTATCAAATTCACATGTCAATTAGTGTTAAAACTTGAATCTATGGTCACATTAGAAATGTATCTAATTCCGCCATAGAATATCAAAACTTGACATCACAACTGAATATAAAATGTAACTTCACTTGTTATCAAGCAAATAAATGTGAAGTCAGTTTAACATATCAATAATACATTTACATGGAATTAAATGTAGAAGTTTGATGCCATCGTCACATAGGAAAACTAAATGCTTCTATGGCTTATTCAAAATTTGTCATTTTAGTCGCATATGAAACATAACTGAACTGGTTATGTTTAAAAAAATCTAAATATGAATTCTGTACCACATATCAAATGTAAATTCAAATGCCATAAGTGAAAGTCAATATTTTATTTCAGGTTAAAATACTGGTCCCATAACCATTCTGTTATCTTGACAGAATGTGACAAACCCGAAATGTAGCAAAGACTGACAATGGGATTATTGTCCATAAAGATTATATTTATTACGGTAAAAGTCCACAAGTTCATGGTTCGAGCAGGAAATAATATGTTGAATAAAAAATATAGTTCAAGAAAACAGACATCACCATATTGTGGGTGAATGAACTATAACCAAAATAGAATCCAATCTTTTCTGATAACTCGACGATGCATCTAATATACACTAATAGACAAATCAACCGCATCATCTGATATTACCTCATCGCTCTAAGACTCGTCTGTCGATCTTTCGAATGAAATCGACTAGATGGAGGAAGAAATAGCACTACCGTTGAAGATTTTGAATCCATCCGTATTTATACCAGTCGAATTCGATAAATTTGCATAATAGGCATTGCCAACAACAAAGAACTAAACTTTGCCCTCTTGGTTCGAATCCAATTTACTTTGAGATTATGGGTTAGAAGTGGAAAAGCAATACAAGGACATGCAAATGTCTAACAATCACGTATGAATTAAAATTTGGCATCTTTCTTATAAATCAGATACAGCATCTAAACGTGACGTCAATACCACAGATCAAACTTAAATTCACATGTCATTAAATATTGTAGCTTGGTATAATAGTCATATATGAAATGTGATGGTTTTGCCTCAGAATATCAAAGTTTAACATCGTAGTTGCATGTGAAATGTAACTGCTCTTGTTATATAGCATCCAAATATGACATCAATGCAACATATCAAATATAAATTCACATGCCATTAAATATTGAACTCTATATCATAGTCACTTATGAAGATAAATACGCTGTTTATCGATACTGCATAGGTTTCAAATATTGAAGTTTGACGTCTTGGTCACATATATCAAAACAATTGTGCTGACCTTCTGTCATTTAAATGTAACATCATTGCCACACACCAAAAATACCTGATTAGTCATCAAATATCAAAATTTCACACAATCGCATATCAATCGTAACTGTATTGTCCATCAAGCATCAAAATATCAAATGTAACTGCATTGAATGTAATGTGACGCCATTGTAACATATCAAAAAAGAAACTGCGTTGAAAATCTAGCTGCTAAGTGTGTTGTCATTGTTATAGAATAAAGGAAATACTTCTAATCAAACAGAGTAATTTTATGATATATCCACAAATCAAAAGTAAATAAGGTGGTCAGTGAACTCTTAAATGTGACACAATAAACGATTAACATAATTGCTGGTTCATTAACATTTGAATACTCGTTACTTACAAAAGATGTGATATTATCTATTTTGATTATACATCCCAGATATCGAAGGAATATATTTTCTTATTACATATTTATTATTACATATTTATAAACGGTATTCATAACAGCATAACAGTGATTATTAAGCAGAGACAACCACTATTTTTTTTAATTCGATCCAGTAATTCTGCAAAAGAAATTTCAATTATCGCCATCGGTGTTTCGAGAATGAATTTGAATATTCATTTAATTTCACGAATGAGATTTGACCAGTAAGAAGAGAATGCAGGTTAAAAAGAAAATATAATAGGAATATTTTCCCATTATTTTCCTGTACAGTTTATTACTATCACATGAATTGGTTGTAGTTTTGTTAAGCAGAGATTTGAATTATAATTTTGCCTCTCTTGGCTTACATGGTCTGATAAATTAGGTCAAAACTTTCAAATAGATGTAGATTCTTTATATATTTTTGTTTTATTATTTGATCATACTCCAAGTTGTAGTTATATTTTTTTTTCAAGATTTGGTTTCGTTTATGTAAACGCAGATAAACCCGGATCGGATTTATCCGAAAATGCTGACAGATTTACTAAAGTCCTTTGAAGACTGTAGAGTTACGTATCTGTCATATTGCTTCCATTTGCAGCTAGATTCATGGTAATGGAGAGGGTTTCACCCATATAAATCTATATCACAAATGGCCTCTGAATAAATGCCAGGCTAAAGGCTTTTACTTTGAATAGAAAAACAACTTCCTGAAACTGCCGAAATTTCTGCGATACTTTGACTAGAAACAAAAATATGAAATCTATACTTTTATAAACGTCTTTGCTTTGTCAGGCAGACTATAAAAATCCGCAAAAACAAACTCCAGGATTGTTTTAATTCCTTTTCTCACAACTTGTATTCATGCAGGTTATACATACATTCGGGATGCAAATCTTTTTCTCACCTTTATTATCCTGATGTCCTACGGTAACCGAATAAATATTTTAATTTATTAATTGCTTAGTAAAAACAAAATGCTAAAATATAAAACATAAATCAGTGCATGTCATCGAGAATATACAATTTTTAAAAGTTTCGGAACTGTAGAACAACAGAAATAGTCTGCAAAATTTCATGTTTGCAACTGCACATCGGGTGAAATAAAAAAAAATTAATCAAACCTCAAATAATTCTTACAAAAGAATTTAAATACAAATTTTATTATGTGATCACTTGAAATTCAAAGGAATAAATCATTGCTAGTTCAAAAAGTAAAAGAAAAAGTTCTGAAATTACAATGACAGTAAAAGGGGGTTTAGTTTTACATTAATTTGTACGAAATTTAATTCAAATTCATGTGAACAGTAAAAATAATTTGATTTTTGAAACTCAGACGTTTCTGAATAGATTGGTCGTCATGGAAACCATTATACATTACAACGAAGATCAAATAAAATTTCAAATTCATAAATAAAATTGGAAGCCTTTCGTAATAATAATTATTACACTTTATTTCGTAATATTAAAATAAGAAATTTCCAAATTTTTAGAATTAATGTCAGACAGTATAGGAATGCAATCAATGAAATAAGCGGAAATATTTTTGCATTGTTTCTTGAATGCATTCCTACGAGAAATGAAAATATAATAAATTCTTCAACTAAGAATTCAATGATTTCTTTGAAGTTAAAAACAACAACAGGAAACTATAAAATAATATTTTTTCTTTAAAACGTGGTAAATCAAAATTGTTCATGACTTGCATGAATCACTATCTTTTGCAAAGAGTTAAAGGGCCATTTTCAAGTATTTAGTGTATATTGAAACGCTTTGTCGAAATGGTTGTTATTCTTTAGTTTGAGCATATAAAATACGGTGCTTTTCTTCCCTTTTATGGCAAATACCCAGTTGTTCAGAAATGGAATGCAAAGAAGAATAAACGATAAAAGAATATAAAAAAGCGACAAATAAATGCTCTCGCATTTTTGGAATATTTTCCGCATGTTTTGCTGTAAGATGTTTGTTGTTGTCACATTTTACTAGGCCTTAACTAATTTTAACATTGACAAATCTTGTGTTTTTGTAATAATTAATATTTTATGTTTTAATTTAATTTAAATTGTGATGTCATATGAATGACTATATGTGCTAATGAATGGATTAAAGAAAAACTGATACAAAGATTTAACAAAATTAATATTATCGAAACTTGAAATATATTACTAACTGAAAAGTTTGAAATGCCACAAGTGGGATACATACGAAAAAATTCAGTTATGATATTCATTTCATTCATGATGCAAAAGAATTCTTAAGTTTTATTTTTACATCTTATCATTTTCTTGTTTATATCTGATATTTGAAGTTTTATTAAGATATCCATGCATCAGATTCGATGATTTTATAACGTCAACTCATTTATGTGTAAGGATCTTTAAATTTTTTTACACTCATGTGATTCATTATTAATATTTAAGACTTCAATTCAATATATTGAATGTGATTTTTTAGAACAAATGAAATAAATTTAAGAAAACTTTATAAAAGGTTCTATAAAATATATAAAAACGAATTGATATAATTAAAAATATTACTATAAAATTATTATAATTTCACTAAAAAAAACGAAGAACATAATAATCAGTAATAAATAAATAAATATTTAATAAAACGAAGCTTAAAATGATTTTTTAAGGATTTTCTTTAATAAATATAAAAAATGAACGTATTTTATTTTCATCGTGATTTGGGACAGAATAGCATGAGTTTTTGCACTGAAAATAAAATTATAAAATTATAGAAAACAATGAATATCCTATGAAAGAAGAAACTAAAATAATCTTAAAATTTTCATCATCTCAAAGCATCCAGAATGTTCCAATTCTGTTCCTTATCATAAATATATCATGTGTATTTTTATTTTTTTTACCCCCCACAAACTAAAACATCATACTTGGCACTTACATATTATTACAAGAATGCGCACCTCTGAGCAATATTCTTAAAATGTTAACTAATGAAAAATGGGGGGAAAGTGTTATGCTATATATATATATATATATATACTAGCGGACCCGACAGACGTTGTCCGAAAATTTCAAAATTTCTTGAATAAGTTATAACAATCTGGTGTTCGTTTTGATGAAAAATCGTATAAAAATGTTATTATAATACCTGACGTCATCAGGTGTACATTTCCCACAATTAAACCTATCGATTGCTTGTGAGTATGCGTATACTATGAGCTAAGTTGAATAAAGAAACTTAAACTGAACTGAAACTAAAACTTTACTGTTTCTACTCTACTTTGTTGAATAGAAACTTAAACTTGTTTTAATTAAAGGGTCAAAAATGAAATTCGACCTATTGTTCATAAATGTATATTTTTTTAATGTACAAAAAATAAATTTATCGCAATGCAATTTCATGCACGATATTTTTGGTTAATCCTTGTGGGATATAAACAAATTCGATTGTTTTTCCAACCTCCGAACATGCAACATATAATTGACCGTGCGAAAAGCAAGGATTTTCTAAATCTAAGTCACAAATTGCCATCGTTTGACCTTTTGACTTATTAATAGTAATAGCAAATGCCAAGCGAATTGAAAATTGCAAACGTTTGAATGGGATAGGTGAGTCTGAAAAAATCATTGGGATCCGTGGTAAAAGTACAACTTCATCTTGAAATTTGCCGTTCAAAATAGTAGCCTCAAGAATATTTCTCATGATTTTTTTAATGACTAATGACTAATTTTGGTGCATTCAAATTTCGAAGCAAAATGATAGGTGAGCCAATCTTCAATCTCAAGTTACGTGGTAAAGTTTTACAAATTAGCTATGCATTGAAAAGATATAAATTAAAACATGTTTGTTTTAAAGATTATTAATTGGGTTAATAATGTATTCGTTATAAATGCATGTTATCATGAAATAGCAGAGTCGAAAGAAATCAAATTGAAGGCTTTGGCAAAGAAAATCCTAATACTCCTTTCTTATACTTATGATTGATGTCAAATGTTTGACAGTTAGAAGGAGTTTGTTTTAAATTTTTAAGCAAATTCGTGAATTTTCTACACCAGTTTGGGTAACAAAAATTGGTTATGAATTTTTAATTCCTTTATTTGTTTTATTTTAATTCAAAAGTACTTCAAAATGAATCCGAAAAAAATCGATTAATTAACAATGTGTAGTTTTAAATGCATCAAACACTAAAAAAATAAAAATTTAAAACATATCCTTTCAGGTATTAAAAAAATCGATGAAATTTGCAATATCTTTATTTTGATATTTGATGTATATTTAAACTGTAAGCTATCGTTTGGGAAAAAATTATTATGATATATTAATTCGTTTGCTCAATATCAGCATTTTTTTTTATTGTTATTAGGATGCCACGCCCACTTGTTTCCATTTGGACAGCTGCAGTAAAAACAGTTTCGTTTTCCTCCAAACACTGCTAGTGAGCATTATGTGTAATTCTGATTTTAAGCTGTTGATTTTGCTTTGGCAGATGTTAAAAACTTCTACCT
This sequence comes from Argiope argentata, assembly GCA_026289955.1. Classification (NCBI taxonomy): domain Eukaryota; kingdom Metazoa; phylum Arthropoda; class Arachnida; order Araneae; family Araneidae; genus Argiope; species Argiope argentata. Next base: position 865,410 of record JAOUZG010045806.1, on the reverse strand, counting down.
TTTCTTTCTTTTGTTGTTGTTTTTTTGGTATGTTCATTCATTTGTCATACATTTCATATTCGAATGGCTCGTTTCAGTTCCTTTGAAATAAGATACAAAAATCGTTCTATTCAGGGTTAAAATTGAAAATTACATTTAATTACTTTTTTTTTCTTTCTAAATTTTGTTTTAAACATTTTTTTATCAGTTTTCATTACCGAAAGCCTAAAGGACGTCCGAATAAAAGCAGAAAAAGTCTGAAAATGTTAAGATCTGATGGACTAAGAAATCCTTTGATTCATAACCAAGCAATTCTAATGACATTTTGGAAGCTTCTACCAACTGCAATAAACCTGAAATAGTGAATTCATCATCAAAAAATTGTATATAATAGTTACATTGTTTTGTGCAATCACTTTAGAATTCTTTTTTGAAGAATATTCTTTGTCATGAATGTCAGGAAAAATTTCTTCAAATCCTTCAGGCAAGGTTTTTTTTCATCAAAAATGTGTCTATTATGTGCTAAATATGGTAAAGAATTTTGTTCTGTATTTACTAGTGAAAGGGAACTTACATAAAAAAAACACCTTTGAAGTGAACAACAAAGTTATAGAGGCCTTCCTGTCTCCACGAAGAAAATATATCAAAATTTGATTACTGTTTTATTATAACTCAGAAAAAAAGTACATTATATAAAATAAATTGTATCTTATAAGCATGTATCATATTGTTATCATATAAAAACAATGAATATGAAAAAAAAATTCAAAAAAATCAGTACATGTCAAATTAGAAGAAAAACATGAGCTCATAATTTATGAAAAAGGTGAATTTTGATTTGCTTCAAATTTTTTATTATACTTGTTTATGGCTGCATATATAGTTTAAAAATGTTATATAAACATAAATTAATCTTTGTGGCTAATGAAATGCTATTAAGAAAGTCTAATTTTTATTTGAATTTTTTTTTGGTGAAAAAAAGGAGTTGGTTTGGTTTCACCAATAATATTTCCATTATATTCTTTGAGAACTCTTACAAAAATATTTTAAATTTATAGATGTATATATTTCATAAAATAAACAATTATTTTAATAAATATGAATATTTAACAAATTTAATTTATTTCAATTATATTTTTGGTCTGTAATTGTACATTTAAATGTATTTTTAGCTTTTCCTCAAAATGAAATTTTGTGATGCTCTTCAAAATTTCAAATACTCTATGCATTCTACTTTTAGTTACAACTCTGAAACTTTTTTCTTATGCTTTGTGAACATATAATAATATAATTTGCATTTATAGATGAATTATGTAACTTATATTTTTTTTATTGAAGACCTCAAGTAGTATTATTGCATTGATTTTTTTAAATTTTTTCAAAAAAAGTCAATAATATCAAGTTTTAAAGGGAAAATCACATTTTGAATAAATTCAAGCATGCAAAATATCATGAAAATTTCAAAACAATAAAATATTTGTATCTATCTGCAAAAATAAAATATATCCAAAGCTTGAACTACATCAAAATTAACTAGCAAACGATAACATTGGAATTCTTCTGGCCGTTATTTATTTTGAATCCTCTTAGCAGCTGTTGCCAACGCCACTAGTAGAAAGTACATGAGCCGAATCAGTCAATTTCTTCCGCCGTGCTTTGAATCTGCCGAATCACTCAGTTTCTTCCGCCGTGTGATTTTTCTCGTGTATTTATCCGCTTCGCGGCGGGACCACTGCAGTAGCCCCCCCCCCACCAGCGATAGCGAGATTTCTTTCCAGTAGTTACAGGTACCGCCTGAAATGTACACGTCGACCTGAGCGTGTAACTATGGCAGTTGGAATGACACTTGGAGAAGTAGATGTTTCCTCTTTCGATGCCTCCGTCTCTTGTTCGACAATTGAAGTAGGGTGATCCTCATCTTTTGCAATGTAGGTAGGTTTAACCCGGTCTATATTAACCGTAATTTCCCTTCCACGAATGAGCAGTTTGAAGACTTTATCTCCTCTTTCCATAACCTGGAATGGGCCCTCATAAGGCGGCTGTAGACCCTTTCTTAATGTATCTGTCCTCAGAAACACATGAGAGCAGTTTGAAAGATCTTTATTGACAAATACTGTTCGATGCTCTTGCCGTCGGGGGTTTGATGGTAGCAACTTTTGCATGGTGGCCTTCAGCCTTCCAACGAAAGTGGCTGGATCCGCTGTTCCGAGTGATGGACTTAGAAACTCTCCAGGTAGCCGGATAGTCGTTCCATATACCATCTCCGCTACAGTTGCCTTCAGGTCTTCCTTCCACGCTGCTCTGAAACCGAGAAGGATGGTAGGGAGAGTAGAAGTCCAGTGAATGGTGGCATGACCTCTGATAGCCGCCTTTAGCTGCCTGTGGAATCTTTCAACTTGACCATTTCCAGATGGGTGGTAAGGACTTGTGCGATGTCGAGCAGTACCTAGGAATTTTGCTAGGGCACCAAAAAGTGAAGCTTCAAATTGTGTGCCTTGGTCCGTTGTAATCCGAAGAGGAGGTCCGAATCTTGCAATCCATCCGGCGTAGAAGATTAAGGCCACTGACTTCGCTGTGATGTCCACCATAGGATAAGCCTCTGGCCATTTTGAAAAACGATCGACGCATGTGAGGCAGTATCGAAAACCTTCGGAAGGAGGTAGTGGACCAACTATATCCATGTGTACATGTTCGAACCTGGCGCTGGGTTGAATAAAAACTGCTTTGGGTATGAAGTACAACCTTTGAACGTTGACAAGCCAGCATTGCTGAACCCATGCTCTTACGTCTGACTTCATTCCTGGCCAGACATATCTCTCTCCCACTAGCTTGCCCGTAGCTCTAATCCCAGGATGTGATATAGAATGCAGACTGTGGAATACCTTTTTTCTATCCACTTCCGGTACGAATGGTCGAATGCGGTCGTTGGTCGTGTCACAAAACAGCTCAACGACAGGATCGCCTATTGCAAAAGGTTGAAGTACTAGAGAAGATTTATCAGGGTGCAACAATAATTCTGACAGTTCTTTATCACTTTTTTGGTTTTTAGCCATTTCCTGGAAATCAATGTTTGACGGTGTTTCTATCGTCGCAATGTCTATCCTGGAGAGGGCGTCTGCAACCACGTTGTCAATTCCTTTCACATGCTGAATATCGGTGGAAAATTGACTGATATAATCCAAGTGGCGTAGCTGCCTTGGCGAGCATTTATCCTCCTTCTGCCTGAAAGCAAATGTGAGGGGTTTGTGGTCAGTAAAGATGGTAAATGGACGACCCTCCACCATATGTCTGAAATATTTCGCAGCCATGTATGCAGCTAAGAGCTCCCTGTCATAAGCACTGTAATTACGTTGGGATGGTGAGAGTTTCTTAGAATAAAATCCAAGTGGTTGCCACTCCTTGTCGATTTGTTGATGCAAGGCGGCGCCCATAGCTGTATCTGAGGCGTCCACCACAATTGCCAATGGTGCATTTAACACCGGGTGACAAAGAGTTGCTGCCTCCGCTAAATCCTATTTACACTTCCTAAAGGCAGTTTCAGCTTCAACGGTCCAGTTTACTGTCGATTTGTCGTTCTTTTTGGAACCCTTAAGGTAATCATTAAGAACTGCTTGAGTTTGCGCAGCTCGAGGTATAAATCTTCGATAGAAGTTGATAATGGCCAGGAAAAGACGTAACTCTTTCACCGTAACGGGTTGTGGAAAATTCGTAATTGCCTTTATCTTTTCAGGAAGTGGAGTAATTCCTTTAGAAGTCACAAAATGTCCCAGAAATTGTACTGAAGCTTTTCCTAAAACACATTTATTCACGTTTAGGGTAACTCCATATTCTGAAAATCTCTGGAAGATCTGTTTCAAATGAGCTAAGTGTTCCTCTTCATCATTTGACGCAACCAGAACATCGTCAAAGTAAGGCACGCAAAAGTTAAATTCACCCAAGACTTGGTGGATGAATCACTGGAATGTTGCTGCAGCATTAGACAATCCGAATGGCATGAATAAGAACTCGAAAAGGCCAAACGGAGTTGTTACTGCAGTTTTAAGAACATCCTCTTTACGAACAGGAATATGATAATAAGCTCTAGCGAGATCCAAGGTAGAGAAAATGGTTTTCCCTTCTAAAACTTGAAAACAGTCTTGAATATGGGGTACAGGGTATCTGTCTGGAACGGTGACACTATTCAGTCGACGAAAATCCCCACATGGTCGCCAATCTCCATTTTTCTTTGGAACCATATGTAGCGGGCTTGACCAACAGCTTTTGGACGGTTGACAAACTCCAGAAGCTACAAGAAATTCAAACTCTTGCTTCGCCGCTTTCAGTTTATCTGGTGGCAATCGTCTGGGTTTCGAGAAAACAGGTGGTCCCTTTGTTTGTATCCAATGTTCCACTTCGTGAACAACTTTATTTGGAGTAATATTTGCTTTAATAAGCGTAGGAAATTCTGCTAGCAATTTGTGGAATTTAGAGTCCTCAATGATTGCTTTAACAGCAGTGCAATTTCCAGCAGATAAAGTTCCTTTTGTCTGCAAGGTGGTTAATGGATTTATCAAAACACCGTTCTTAATGTCCACTACAAGTCCAAAATGGCGTAAGAAATCGGCTCCGATAATTGGTTGTGACACAGCAGCAATTATGAAAGGCCAGTGGAAATCCCTTCTTAGACCAAGATCAACTTTCAGCAGGCGTTGTCCGAAGGTTGGAATCACTGTCCCGTTTGCAGCAAAAAGTTGCATTCGCGCAGCTTGGCTGCTTGGCTTATAGACAGTGTGAGGAACCACGGAGACATCCGCTCCAGTATCGATAAGATATCGTGAAGAAGATGTTTTATCTGCCAAATACAGACGGTGAATCGTCGCCTCGCCGTCACCCTTTTGATTGGATGACGGCTCTAGCGGTTTTCCGCATGGAAGAAACAGGGGGGGGGGTCGGCACTTCGTAGCTCTTTGTTGAAATCTTCTGTGGTACCAGCAGTGCGCTGAATTCTCCGTTTGTCTATTTCGGCTTAAGGAAGGTTGTTTACTGCGGTTTCTTGAATAGCCTCGTGGACGGAATTCTAGACGAGAGAGGCGGGTAGTTATTTCACTTAACATCGTCCGCAAATCTGGCTCATCTGCGGAAACCGCTACTGCGTTTACGGAGGAGGCACTAGTTGTTGCAATAATACCATCTGCCATCTTGGCAAGCTTATCCAAATTGTCATTTGAAATCGCCAAAATTTGTTGCACGTTTGTCGGTAGTCTTTGCAAAAATAAAGATTTTAGCAAATCATCATTCATTTTCGTACCAGCCTTGCTCCTCATTTCCAATAGAAGTCGTGATGGGCGTTGGTCCCCGAGTTGCATTCCCGATATTAAGTCTCTTAGACGCTGCGACTCAGAATCCGCATATTGATCACACAGTCGTTTTTTAATAGCGGTGAAAGGATCCTCTGTCGGTGTATTAAGTATGATGTCACCGACCACGGCCAACTCCTCAGGTTGTAAGGCGGAGACCACGTGGTGAAATTTTGTCAATTCAGTAGTGACTCCAGCTAGCGTGAATTGACTTTCCATCTGTTTAAACCATATCTCAGGGTTTGCCCTCCAAAATGGGGGTGGCTTTACAGCGACCCGTGCAATTTCTTGACTTTCGTTCTGCATGTCGTAGTTTAATCAAAATCCAAAACCGAGAAACCAAAAATAATACGGTATTTCCAGGAATAAACGATGATAAAAACAGAGGAGCACTCAAAAGTTGTTGAAAAGTCACAATACCATGGATGCAGTTCGGTAAAAAAATTTAACGAGCAGAAGATTAACTTGTCAAAAAATGTCCAAAGTCACCATTTATCGGGATGTCTAAGAATTAAACAATTCCAATTTAACTCAAACATACTATTTAATAATACTAAAGTTATTTACAGTTAGGTAAAAATCAAATATATCCAAAGCTTGAACTACATCAAAATTAAATAGCAAACGATAATATTGGAATTCTTTTGGCCGTTATTTATTTTGAATCCTCTTAGCAGCTGTTGCCAACGCCACTAGTGGAAAGTACATGAGCCGAATCACTCAGTTTCTTCCGCCGTGTGATTTTTCTCGTGTATCCATCCGCTTCGCGGCGGGACCACTACATAATTAAATTTATAAATTGACCATTGGGTCTGGATTTGAATGAATGCTCTGCATGAATTAAACAATTTTGCTTTCATAAAGTTGATTTATAGAATTAATAATATAGATACTGTGAAATAGAAAACTTTATTTCGCATTTACTTTTTTAGAAAATATATTTATTTATTTCATTTCAAAGAATCATGTGCTGAAAATTACATTTATCTGGATTTAATTTGCAGCAAAAATTTTAAAAGAATATAAACAGAATCTCGAAAGCCTGTTAAGCCGAACATTGTTAGCATGGGAAGAAAAAAAATGAAGACTTATTCATTTGGTGATTACTTATGACTACAACTTAAAACAACTTTTAAAAAAAAGATGTACTTAAAGAAATATATAAAATAAATTATATCTTAGAAGCATGTATCATATTGTTATCATATAATAACAATGAATATGAAAAAAATTCAAAAAAATCAGTACATGTCAAATTAGAAGAAAAACATGAGCTCATAATTTATGAAACAGGCGAATTTTGATTTGCTTCAAATTTTTTATTATATTTGTTTATGGCTGCATATATAGTTTTAAAATGTTATATGAATATAAATTAATCTTTGTGGCTAATGAAATGCTATTAAGAAAGTCTAATTTTTATTTGAACATTTTTTTGATGAAAAAAAAGGAGTTGGTTTGGTTTCACCAACAGTATTTCCTTTATATTTTTTGAGAAATCTTACAAAAATATTTTAAATGTATAGATGTATATATTTTATAAAATAAACAATTATTTTACTAAATATGAATAGTTAACAAATTTAATTTATTTCAATTTTGTTTTTGATCTGTAAATGTACATTTAAATGTATTTTTAGATTTTCCTCAAAATGAAATTTTGTGATGCTCTTCAAAATTTCAAATACTCTATGCATTCTACTTTTAGTTACAAATCTGAAACTTTATGTATTTATATTTTTTTATTGAAGACCACTCCCCTCAAGGCTCAGCTCCCGTATACGGCCTCCGCCAAATTGGCGAGAAATTTGGCGATAAAGGGAATATCACATTTTGAATGAATTCAATTATGCAAAATATGAAAATTTCAAAACAATATTTGTGTCTACTAATAAAGATTTGCAAATTGGTCGTTGGGTCCGGATTTGAATGAATACTCTGCATGAATTAAACAATTTTGCTTTCATGAAGTTGATTTATAAAATTAATAATATAAATACTGTGAAATAGAAAACTTTATTTTGCATTTAGGGTGATTAGTAGTTTAACCCCCTTTTTCGCCAAGTTGGCGATAATTTGCCAAAGATGGGAACTTTATGGTTTTCCTATTAAACTATGATCGCACCTGCGTTTACTTTTTTAGAAAAATATATTTATTTATTTCATTTCAAAGAATCTTTTGCTGAAAATTACATATTTCTGGATTTAATTTGCAGCAAAAATTTTAATAGAATATAAACAGAATCTTGAAAACATGTTAAGCCGAACATTGTTAGCATGGGGGAAAATCCGAAGCCTTATTCATTTGGCAATTACTTATTACTACGACTTAAAATAACTTTTTTAAAAATATGTACTTAAAAATATATAACTAACAGAAATACTGTTTAATTACAAAAGCAACATAACTAACCTTTTAACAGCTTGTATCCGAAGTAAAACAAAACAGCAAACCAATAGTTTTGTCTCCGTTTAAATAAAGTGCTCAACAAAATGTGCATGCGTTAAACTTCATCAACAGGAAATGCATTTTTTTTCCTACATAAGGACAGATTAGAAATTTTTAATTTCCTTTATTCTGTTTTACTTTAATTCAAAAGTACATCAGAATGAACCTTAAATGCCGATTAATTAATGATGCTTAATTTTAAATGCAATAAATACGATGAAAATAAAAAAATCGTTTGAAATAATCGATCGGAAACATGTTAAGCCTAACCTCATCGCTGTTAGAAAAAAAACCCTAAATCCTTGCTCATTTCGCGATGGGGGAAGGAAGTTATTTTGGCGGGAAAGTTAGTTTTTAATTAATAATTAAAATTCTACAATTTGTAATGGGCTGAATTGTGAATCTAAACCATTCTCGAATCCGCTTAGACACTAACAAAAAATTTTCATTAAAATCGGACCAGTCGTTTAGGAGGAGTTCAGTCACATACACACGCACAGAAGAATTTTATATATAAAGATATATATATATATATAGTGTTAAAATTTTAACTTGTTAATAAAATACTTTTTATTCATCCTCTCAAGGTCAAATACGTTTTATAAAACTTCTAGTGGATGGCACTGAATGATAATACAGTTTTTTTTAAATTATTAATTCATTCATTAAATTTAATTAATTAAATAGAGTTTCAGCACTTTGCAATACAAATTGAAATCAGCAGAAAGTAGGTCAATCTGTAAAATATGAGGATTCCAGTATTTTTCGAAGTATTTTTGAAGGTGAAGAATGCGAGTTCAATTCTGGCGAAAATCAATAATATGTTGATAAATTATTTATATTAACTGTAATTATTTAAGAAAAAAGTAATTTAATTAAAAAAAGTTAACCTAAGTAGGAATTAATTAAATTTTTTATATGACTTGTTATTCTAGAGGATTTGTTATCCTAATAAAAAATAATAGGTATTTATTTATTTATTTCAAAGTGTAACGTGATTCATTTTTTAAACACCTAGTAACATTTAATTATCTTACAACTTGGAAATCAAATAGTTTCTTGCACTCTCACTAAAAATTCAAAAGAATCTCAAAGAAATAACAGAAAAAGATAATATTTTAAAATCAGTTCCATCATTTTCAAAACTTTTTCCATATAGATGTATTCAAACAAAATTGATACTTTTATTTTCCATAATTAACATTTATATAGATTTAATTAAACGTTTTTCCTACAAGAATGGCCTCTAATATTCAAAATTTTTCCTAAGCTAATTAAAGCCTAAAATGTTAATAAGAAAACCTGCATAATAAAGAAAGCATTTAGAAACAAAAATGAATGATTATCTGATGACTTACTGAAAAGAGACACTATTGTGTTACCTCTGAATAGTTTCACTTTTAAAGCATCACTTATTAAATTTCTTTTTCTTATCAAGTTCTATTCAATTTGTATCATTTATTACAATTATTCAAAGATTAGCTTAATTTTTATATCATGATTAATTAAAATTCATAGTCTCAATGCGAGACACAATATTTTATAATTGTTCTGAATGTATTAGATCTGGCATGCTTGGGTCAAAGATTATTGCTTAGAATCTGTATTTTTGTTTGCCAACGCAGTTACGTCGTTGGAAAGATAGTTTTACGAATAGCTCTATCGAATGCTGGAACAATGGACCCAAGGTTTGGCAACAAATTTGGCGACAAAATGGACGGTTTTGGAATCTTCAGGAACTTTGGCCTTAGGATAATTAATAGTAAGTAAATTAATCTTTATTCTTCAAGAATCTTCTTTGATCTGCATCCGAATCAAAGAATCGTATAGAGAGAGTTCAGTCTAGAAGTTTAGGTGTATTAATGTCCTTAGAGCAATTCTAATGTCCTTAAAGCAAAGCTAGGACTATTTTGGGATGGACTTCGTAATTCTGAACCACTTTCAGATGAGGAGGATTACACCAAAGCTGACCCCCTACCCCCTTTACACAATAATTCTTGGGTAGAATCGGTAGGTCTTGATCCTAACCCCCCCCCCCCCCAAAAAAAAACCCAGGCCACCACAAAAGAGAATTCCGCCGTAAAGTGTTAAATAGTTTTTCAGCTACGAATTAGTTGGATCTGTTGAGCAAAGCGCAAGCTTTGTGTGGAGCTGAGGAGATTAGTTGGATTCAATTAGCTGCAAATTTTGGAGATAAGTGTTTAATCAGCATCGAACCATGTGTTGAATAGTCAGTTGTGCAGCAGTGAGTCGATGGTTGGGTAAAGCTACTGTAGCAAATGAAGGCCATGGTACGAACCTGCGACGCTTGGGCCTGTAGCCGAGTAACATAGCCACTATAGCAAAAAATCGACTTCAGAATTGTAGAGGTTATCTGGATTATAAGGCTAACGCTACAGCACTCCCCCAACAGTGAGTTGGCGAAGAAGCGAACAATTTTGTATTGCGCCAAGTGTTATGACGAGTTGCTGCTTGCTCGTCAAGTGATTAAGACGATTATTATTATTATTATTTGCCTTTAGCTTTCGTCATGTGAATCAGACGATTTTGT
>JAOUZG010045806.1:804200-833854 GCA_026289955.1 Argiope argentata | reverse complement strand
ATATATATATATATGCTGAGTGAGGTATAATGCTTTTATCATTGAATATACGAGATCATTTTCGAGATACCACTTACGCCATTTTTTTAATCTTATTTAGTATTTAAAATTTTTAAAGGAGACAAATTAAGCAAAATAAAAAGAAATATGGGGAGGGGGTTCCTTAATTTTGAGAATATTGCTCCTACAAATTACATGAGGGCAAAATTTTAGAATTAAAATAAATTAGAGCTCTGATACATGGATAAGATATGTTCCTTCATCATTAAAGCAGATACAGAGAGATTGGTTTCTTCTACTATAAGCTATGTAACAAAACCAAGTATTCAATTATATGTTGCATGTCCTCCTGTGATTCAGCATTACCTCTGTGCTTAGAACCGATATGGGTATTCAGTTACTGGCGCTCTGGCATAGGGGTAAAGTGTCTTCTCTATGATCTGGTCGTCCCGGTTTAGAGTCCCCGTTCGGGTATGGCTGTTCTAGGTGTTATCTGTTAAGTGAGTGAAGGTGCCCCCTGTAAAAGGGGCTGTGCAAGCAAATGTGATAAGTAAGTAGCAAAAGTCGTACTCTTTGCCATAGTTGGTGACTATGACCAAGAGTACTTCTTCTACAGACGGTGATTAGGCTTAAATCACTGACTACCTCTGCGAGCTTGTTTATGGCAAGGATCATAAGAAACAACAACATGGTCTTTCATTACTTACGCAGATATAAGATTAATTCTCTATTCATGCAACTCCATCAAATAACTCTATTTCTGACGCTATTAGAGGAATTCAGTTGTTGATTGGATATAGAACTACCATCTTATTCATGAAATACCGAAAAATAAGCCTTATAGTTGCTGAAATTGTGGTCATTGAGATGGACGGATATGTGATTAATTATCTATATATGAAACCATCAATTACCATTCTATTCGTCAACATTAGGGAACATCTAATTGTTGGGTAAAAATCCAGCAGTATTTAAATGTTATTGAATTTAAGTTGAAATTGAGTTTCAATCTTGAAACCATCAGGGCTCGAAACCAATTATTTTCCAAAAGGTTACTGACCATTTATGGGCTAACATTTTTTATGATCATGTGACTAATATATCTTGCGATATGGAGTGGTGATTCGTAGGATATATCGCAAGGTTTATCTTTTATAGGATAAAATTGCTTGGGCATATTCATAAATCATTTTGCTTATGTTGAAATACTGCATCATTCTCAATTCCTCCCAGACTTCTTCAAGACGGTGTAAGACATTGATCATATAACTCAGTGATTACTCGTGTATCGTAATATCATTCTACTACAGACCATTGTGGTGACTTCAGATAAGTGACGAATAGGGATATAACGAACTAAGTTCCCACGGGAAAATAACCCTTTGTAGTTGGTAAAGTTACTGGTAGCGGAGAAATTTGTAAAATGCGAAGAATGTAGATTCTGGAACTCCGGGTGAAGTACAGTTAACAAGTTAAGTCCAGATATGGACTCCAATGAAATGGACATGTGTTTGGAACACATATCGGCAGAAGGGAGCAGATTTGTCGTCAATAGGTAAGAGACGCTTACCTTTCAAATCGACAAAAAGCGGTTTGGCGGCAGATGACGTTTCTTTCTTATGGAGAGACCACCCCAGCCAAGAAGGAGACCACCTATTTCTTTGCTAATCGATGCTTTCCCTCTCATGTGATTGGAAAGATAACTTAGGTTAGATGACCCAATGAAAGTTGGGAACTATCCTGATTAGCTTATGTCACCGGAGACCGACCTATGAAACCCAAATAAAAAGGGGAGGGAAGAGATGGACAGAAGGAGGAAGATGGACAGACGAAGCGAGAGCTAGTGACTGGTGATAGAATTCAGCTTGGAATTCTGTGTAAAATTCTCAGGAGAGAATTTGGAGTGTAACGTAGGCAGCCGCGCCCTGTAGGATGAGCCCACGTGAAGTTCATTGGAAACACTCGGAGCATCGTGCATCCCATCTGAAGAGTGAAAGCTGATCAGAGCTTTGGGACGCCACCAATTAGTTAAACAGCTTGTCTTCTGAGTTGCTATTCCAGCCAGTTCATCGCCTTACGTGTCAGGGAATCCCAGCTGGTTAATCAACGAGCGGATAATCCTGAAACTCCGGCTAAATCTTGTGGAAGTTTCAGAACTCCGTCATATCTCTTCACCTCCAAGAGAGATTCCTCCCTTATCTGAAACACAGCACCTTCCGTAAGTGGAACTCTGCACTGAATTACTTATGTGCTTGTAAAAAAATCCTTAATCAAGTAGGTGTACCTGTGCGAAACATGTATGTATTATAGCTGGAAATAAATATATTTTTATTTCTCAAAGATCTGAATTTGTTTTCACCGCAATCCACCAGCAGCCCACCTCACGACGCTAGACCATAAACGAATGACTTTTTCCTAAAATTACCTCAAGTAGCTTAAAGGAAAGCCTTAATTTAAATTTTCTTCCAAAAATTATTGCGTCCTGTAGATAAATTCGACAGCACCAAAGGATTGCAGCAAAACTAGATTCTATTAATTGAAAATAGAACTATATTCTATTAACTTTATCAATATGAAAATGCCGTAAACACTAGTTTAATGATATTACGTTTTAGTTCAATTTAATTTAGTTATATTACCGTCCCTTTGTAAAGCAACAATAAGGCTGTTTTGGGTCGGACCTCGTAATTTTGAACCACGTTCAGATAACGAGAACGACACCTGAGCTGGTACATAACATGCAACCATAGCACACTAGAAGAAGGGCATTTGGCATGACGACTTGTGAGCCTTAGGGTTATAGGTTCGATACTCGATTCTACCGAATAATCGTCATGTAAGGGAATCTGTTGCACGATAAATCCTTTGGGGCGAAACGCTCTCCTGCTGGGTTGGTGTGATATAGAGAGGCTGGGGCTAGCTCAGGTTTCGTCCTCGTCATCTGATCATGATTCAAAATTACGAGGTTATTCCAAATTAGTCCTAATGTTTGTTTACAACGGTTTAGTTAGTTTACAAATAACTAACTAACTAAACTAAGACAATAAGTTTATTAAGTTAAGAACAGAGAACATATAAATTCTACAACTTTATATAAATTTGAGAAATTTTATCTTCTCCTCGATCAAATATGCGCAAGAAACCACGGAGTGAATATCTTTTCCTCCCATCGAAGCGCAGATGTCAGCGGGGGATGTTTTTCTTCCAAATTCTTGACATGATCGAGCACCGCTTTAATCTCGGGATCGTGGAGAAGGGAGTACCTTGTTTTCCCTTTATTATGTCTTAGTAGCGTAAAGAAAAGCAAACGAAAGGGTGGAGGAAAGGCAAATATTGTTCTAAGTCAGTTATGGAGGAGGTCGATGTCTTTGTATATGCATTGGGCTGGGAAGGTAAACCCGAATTTAAGAGCACCGACGAGGCTTTGTTTATACTCGGCGTGTGGAGTATTTTATTGTCTCTCAGCAAAATGTCCTTGATCCGGAGCTCTAAGTGTATTTGATTTGAAGAAAGGTATGCATTGCTTTGTCAAAATGTGTTCCGAGTTTCCCCTTGCAAAAGAAAGGAGGTGTTCGATAACAGGCTCTAGATCGACTATCTAAGTATAGAAGTTTTTATTTGTTTGGCTTTAACATTATAAAAATAAGAAATATATATATCGGGAAGTGTATTTATTTATTTTTAGATTGTATTTGTTTAAGAATTCGTTTTTTACAAACATAACTTTAGTTGTATCAAGGATATTTTTTGAAGAATAGAAATATATATGAAAAACTATTCATAAATTGAAAGTTCATTACATATCTATAAACCATATAAAAATGAGATGGAATTTAATATCGAAATGATAACTGTTGCATTTGAAATTTCCCGTTTCGAATCCCTACTGAACCAGGGTTCTAATGTGTGTCCTCTGACTGATGTCGTATAAGAATTTGGAACTAAGGATACCAAACTGGATGCCGTATAGCTATGGTAGACATAATTTCCATTCTGCATCAATCTGAGACGTCAATCAAATTGAAATAGATTAATACTGTAGATGAAGTGCAACATAAGTTAACTGATAGATTAATACAAATCCCTGATCAACAAAATTCTAATGTGTGTTCTCTGACTGATGTCGTATAAGAATTTGGCACTAAGGTTGCCAAACTGGATGCCGTATAGCTATGGTAGAAATAACTTCCATTCTGCATCAAAGCGAGACGTCAATCAAATTAAACAATTAATACAGTAGATGAAGTGCAACATTGGTAAATTGATAGATTAATAAGAATCCTTGATCAACCAAAATTCCAATGTGTATCCTTTGACTGATGGCACACAAGAATTTAGAAATAATGTTACCCAGCTGGATATCGTATAGCCATAGTAGAAATTATTTCCATTCTGAATCAAAACGAGACGTTAATCGAATTAAACAAATTTAATACTGTAGAAGAAGTGTAACATTAGTTAATTGATGGATTACCACAAATCTGTAATCAATCAGAATTTTGAAGTGTGTCCTCCATTTGGTGTCGTACAAGAAATTGAAACTAAGATTACCGAACTCTATGTCGTAAAGCCATGGTAGAAATAACTTCTAGTCGCATCAAAACAAGATGTTAATCGAATTAAACTAATTTACTACTGTAGAAGAAGTACAACATTGGTTAATTGGTAGATTTATTCGAATCCCTACTCAACCAAAATTCCAATGTGTGAACTCTGACTGATGTCACACAAGAATTTGGAACTAAGGTTACAGTAATGGATGTTGAATAACTATCGTAGAAATAACTTCCATTCGCATCAAAACGTACCGATAATCGAAGTAAACTAATTTAATACTGTAAAAGAAGTGCAACATTGGTTAATTGGTAGATTTATACGAACCCTTACTCAACCAAAATTCCAATGTGTGTCCTCTGACTGATGTCGTACAAAAATTCGGGACTGAGGTTACCGAAATGGATGTCGTTTAATCATAAAATAAATAACTTCCATTCTGCATCAACACGGGACGATTGTAGAAGTAAACTAATTTAATACTGTAAAAAAAGTGCAGATTTGATTATTTGGTTCATTAATATGAATTTCTACTCAATCAGAATTCCTATGTGTGTACTCTGACTGGTATCACACAAGAATTTGGAACTAAGGTTACTGAAATGGATCTTGTATAGCCATGGTAGAAATAGCTTCCATTCAAATGAAAACGAGACTTTAATCGAAGCAGATTAATTTGATATTACAGAAGATGCAGAACGTTAGTTTATTGGTAAATAAGTTTGAGCCATGACTAAAGACACTAGAATTGTGATGTGTGTCCTTTGATTGCTGTGGCACAGATATTTCAAACTATGGTTTCCTACCTGAATATTGTATGGTCATGGTAAATAAAACTTTCATTCTACATCAAAATGAGTTGTTAATAAATGTAAATATATCGAATACTGTGGAAGAGGCACAATACTACTTTGTTATTGCTTCATTAACATTTTCGTCATGAGAATTATTTTAAAAATATCTTAAGTCAAATTCTATCATTTTAAATCAAGCTAAAGGATGTTACATGAGAATAAAAACAATTATAATCCTTCAACCCCCTAATAGGCATATTCAATCAAATTAAACACCTGCCATGTTCACAAAACGGACAACATTTTAATTAAATTGTCTCAAGCTCATCATCTTTGAACTTAAAATAAAAAGCATTTGGCCATCATGAAAGGACAATATTAAGGAATGTCAGACATGCAATGGGAGTAATGATGAATATGTAGATACAATTTGTAACAAGTTTTATTTCTCAAATAATTCTTTAAAATTGTTTCAGTGCTTTTATGGTTAACAAGAAATGTAAATGTATAAAAGATTCTTGTTTTTTTAATACAATTTTCATCATATATCATGAGCAAAAAAATATTTAATTTTTTTCTACATTTTTATATTTATGGAAACGTAATGATTTAAATAATTAAATTCGTTATGTTATCTTTTGATAGCCCGCTTAGATCTATTATATCCATTTCGACAAATTTGGATGTCAGTCGTTCGATAAGAGGGATTTCGAAATGTTCACAGATCTATATTTTGTTAAATTTATCAACTTATATTTTATAAAGTATTCTTAGACTTACCTAAAATCCTCAATTTTCACCTTGAAGAGGGAAATAAACAATTTATTGAAAGTGAGAAATTTCAGGGATACAACAATTGCTTATTTATTTTTGCTTCTCCGCTTAGAGAACTATTGTTTGTTATTTAATTGATGAAATATTATCTGAATTTCTGATTGAACTACTTTGTTTTTACAAATGTATCTGCCGGGATTAGTTCCCTTTCATAACTCCATATAGAAACGCATTCTCATTGTCTTGAATGATATGCAAAAAAAATTTCTTATTTCTCTTGACTGTCAAAAATGGTAGACGTTAACGTGAAGTATGAGTTATCAATATCTCTAGAAGAAAGGCAGAGCCAATTTATTGAAATGATGCCGAAGAAATCCAGCGAGTTTCTTGTGAAATCATTAGTTTACGAAGCAAATAATTTTTATTCTCTTTAAAAAGTATTCGCATTAATAATATGGAATTGCGTATCGGAAATTGTATAAAAATAAGGAATGACGATGTGAATAAATGGATGACTAAGTAAGAAAAGGGCTTCCTTGATTTTTCTCGCATAGAATTTTCTATTTATTGCAAATAGTAGTACTGGATATATACTCATAAACAGTACAGAAATACATCGTTAGTGATATGTCCCCTATATTCAACAGTCACATTGAGGTCGATTCAGTAAGTGAGGATGATCACATGATGACAACCCTCCTATAGGTTTTCTGCAGTGACAATGAAACATAATTGTGTCGATCTAAATAAAGATAAACAGAAACCTGTAGATGTTTACAATGGGTAAACTTCAATAGAAACATAGTTGTTAGTTTTTTTATCAGTCGTTTATACATATTTATTAAAGTTAGTCTAAACATAAAAAAAATCAATGAAAAAGCATCTGAAGCATATTAGCTTTTCATCATATTATTACAAGAATTTGATTATTTACCTACCATTCCTTTCTCCAAATATTTTCTTTTCAACTGAGTGAAAAAAACGTTAAATCTAAGTCTTTTTTGTAGAAAAAAAATCCCATTTACATAAATCATGGTTTCTAGCTTAGAATATCAGAGGAAACAAAACACAAATAAATATCAATTTTTTAGCGTGAAAAGCAGAGGAAATAAATATTTGCTACAAATAGTATTGAAATAAAAATAAGTCTCTACCAACATAATTTAAAATGTTAAATGCAAGTGAATGATTAGTTATACTACAAATCGAATTTTTTCAGTACATATAAACTGTTTATACATCATTTAGTTTTTAGAGTCAGCATAAGTTTAGTGACATAAAAAAACAAATAAAAATAACTTTACGCTCTTTTTTTTCTACATTGAATTATTTAACAAAAAATTCGCAGCTTTTTTCTCCCCTTTTTTTATGAAACGCATTCGTAATGTTTTCCTTTTTGAACGAAATAAATTACTACCTTTGAAGCTCAAAGCGAAAACGCGATTTCGAGGTTCACTTTCTCGCTTGAGCTGATATCCAAAACTCCTGGGATTCAACCTATTTACCATCGAGTTTGAAAAGAGATTTCTCGTTATTTTTGAAGCAGTCGGATTCCTTTAAGCAAAAGATCTCGGGATCTTTTCCTTTTTTTTAATTATCCGAGCTTTAAAACACACCATTGGTGAATTTTTAGTTATGTTGTTAGTCGTTACCTGTCACATAAAAATGTCACTTTGAGGGAATATGAGCTCTAAATATAAGCTGATAGTTGCAATGTGAAATTAAAAAATACTGATTAGTTATTAGTTGATTTCATATGCAAATTATTTCAATGTACATGCTTTTATGGGCATTATTTTATTTTATAAAAGTTTTTCCCATAAAGTAATGTCGAAATGATGATGAATAGTTTCCAGCATGGCGATTGGTTGCTGACTTTCTGGCACAGAGGTAGCTCGTGTTCTGTGAGTCCCGGGTTCTGGCATGGTTTTTCTTCTGTGTCCTATCTGTTAGATGTGTGAAGGTGCCACTCTGTAAAAAGGGGCTGTGCAAGCGTGTAGGAGTGTGTTTTCTCCTCATATGAGCAAGAAGTCAGACTTCTGGCCTCGGGTGCTCAGGAGTCCAAACCCTCAGAAGCTATTGCACCCCTCTTTCCGTGGTCATCATCATCATGTTGATTGGTTCCCGTTACCATGGGGAGTAGATGAAAAGGTGGGAGGTGAGACTACCTATCGATGATCAGACATAACACCTTAGGGAAGGATTGTCCCGGAGCCGGTGGTGGCCCTTAGGGCTCAACCACAGTTTTTGCCAATGTTGCACTAGACGAATCCTTCAATTTTTTTTCTTTTTTTATCGGTGTGTTTTTGGTTGTGTGGATAAGTCAGTGATATAATTTCTTGAAGATTTTTTCAGCAATTTCTTAGCAATAAATCCCCTATGGCAATCAATTGCTGTTGTACAAGTGGCCGGTCAGCATTAACATTAATATCAAAAGCATTCTGTGTTTCTGCTAATAAAGAAAATATGTTTTATGAGTTTTATTTCTTCCAAATTGATTCAGAAAATTCCATAAATGCTAATTTAGAAGATGTTTTCCTAGATCACCATTCTTTATGTTAGTCTTACGATCTAATGAAAGCAAAAATAACTCAATTGCTTTATAATTGGTTAGTATTTACATTCAACTTTTCATATATATAATTTTGGTATAAAAATCTATTTAGCTTTTATTTATTTCACTTATAATGTGTTCAAATTATTGGATACACCTACACTATCAAAAACTAGATAAATAGATAACGAACGTGTTGACAGATTTTATCAAAATTTTGTCAAAATCTGCAATTGATATGATGAGTTTATCACCGTCACAGCCTCTGATAAATATACAGAGAAACAGATTTAACAAAACAATTTGCAGATATGATTACAAAAACATATTTGGGGAGATAAGAAGTCTCAAAATGACTAAATTCATGAATATTTCGAGAGATTTTCATTCGGTAATTAATATAGATTTTTTTTGTGTATATATATATAGACTTCGTATATGAGTCATACCAGACTCTCCGATCACCGCGATGACACATGGATTTAAACAACTAGAGCTGAATGACCTGACCATCGCAGCTGCAACACTGGCAACTGTGGCTGAGTCCTAAGAGTCATCACTTGACCCTGTACAACCCTTCCCGTAGGAAGTACGTCCATTTATCGATGGTGTAACGTTTTGGCCGGGGCAACTGGTGAGTTGGGCCGAAGACAAACTCAGGTCTTGGAGCAATAAAAATCTATTTATTTCCAGCTATAATACACATATATTTCGTACAGGTACACCTTCTTGATTAATGATTTTACAAGCACATAAGTAATTCAGTTTAGAGCTCCTCTAGGGAAAGGTGCTGTGATTCAGATAAGTAAAGAGTCTCTCGGAAGTGAAGATATATGATGCCGTTCTGGAAACTCCCGCAAGATTCAGCCCGAGGTTGTGATGCTCTGCTCGTCGATTAACCTACAGTATTTACTGGAACGTGAGAAGATGAACTGGCTGGAAGAGCAACTTAGAAGACAGCTGTTCAACTAATTGGAGGTCTCCCCAAAACTCGGACGAGCTTTTACAATTCAGTCAGGGTACAAAAGTCAAAAATTCCAATGAACTACACTTGGGCTCAGCTACAAGGCATGACTGCCTACTTACACTCCAAATTCTTTCTTGAGAATTTCGCACACAATTCCTAGGTGAATTCTAGCTCCTATCACTAGCTTTCGCTTCGTCAGTCGACTCCCCTTTTTATATGAGTCTCATAGGCCGGCCTTCGGTGGCAAATGACCAATCAGGATAATTACCAACTTTCATTGGATCATCTGACCTAAGCTATCTTTCCAATCACAAGAGAGGGGAAAACATTGACTAGAAAAGATGTGTGTTGGTCCCGTCTTGTCTGCTGCCCTTTTTCTCAAGAAGAATGGAATGCCATCTGCCGATGGTCCCCATTTTGCCGGCTTGAAAAGCAGGCGTCTTTTATCTATTGATAGGGGCACATCTGCTTCTTTCCCTCGTTGTTTGTTCCAACACATGTCCAGTTCAGTGAAGACCTCACAAGTAGCCAGATACATCAGTTTAACCACGGTACTTAAATTTTAATACCAGGTATCCGCCTTCTTCGCATTTTACAAATTCCTCCGCTATCTGTGATTGCTTTTCCGTGGGAATTTAGTTTGCTATATCCTTACTTGTCGCTTATCTGAAGACATCACAATGGGAAGTATATATCCCTATCTATTAGTGCACTCATCAGGATGGTGAGATCAGACCACATATCTGAAACATCTCATCCTCAATTACTATGTGCTCCTCGGGGGTATAGTATAGGAGAAAAAATTATCGGAGATTTCTAGCCATATTTTTTACAAAGTTTTTCTGAGTGTTCATTACGATATAGAGGTCAAATTACTTCAGTTTTCAGTAGTAAATTTTATTTACTTAAACACATTTTGGGATTAAGAGGACAGTGAACTTTAAAATAAGCGAAAATGGACCGAAACATGAAATTTTATTTTCGTCGTTTCATCACCAAAATATTTGCTTATATTCAACTAAAATAGTGTTATAAAATGCATTATTCAATAAAATAAAGAGTTTGAAAAGTCAGGAGAAAAAATGAATTTTAATTAATTTTCTCAAAATGAAAGTAATTTAAAACGCTCCAGGTGTCTTTATTTTTGAAGAAATTGAACAGAATTGATAGTTAAAATTTTGGTTAAACATTAAAAGAAAATAGAACTTGCATATTATATCTTTAATTTATTAGAGAGTTAAGAGTCAATTTTAATTCGAAAAATCATTAAATTCCAATGAAAATTCAGTAGCAGTGCATAAAAATATTTCTGAAAGATTAGAATTTAATTGGAATCACAAAATTACAGACAGCTTTATTTCAAATCAATTTATATTTGATAAAAAGTAAAAGAGAAATAAAAGAAAAAAATAAACATTTCGCCACTTAGAATATTTTGAATTTTTTTAAAGTATATATTTAAACTTTTTTTAAATATATTTAGTTTTTGAACGTTTTTTTTTAAAGAAATTTGTCTGACTCACATTTTAATACATATGTATAAAAAATTTCTTGACTATAAATGAATAATTCATATAAAGGCTTCCTAGATTTCAACGTCCCCCTAATCTAAAGTCTCTAAACTCCAATTAATTCCAGTCTGCTTCTCTGCTTATCTAATTATTAAATTATAACAATAAAAGTTATAAATATTTGATTGGTATTCATTTTACTTATTTCGCACTTGGAGAAACTAATATTTATTATAAAAACAGACATAAAAATGTAAGAACTTCACTTAATGTCAAAACATATCTTATAGTTTTCTTTTGAAGAAACTAGATCACATTTTTCTTAAGAAATAACTAACAAATATCACTAAAAAATTTGATCATTAAATTCCCTTTAATACATACGACAAAGAAAAAAAAAACTCAAAAAAAACTTTTTCAGTTTGAGTGTAAACCTGTTTGCGTAACAGCCGTCTGCGAATAACTTTGAAAAAAAAAAGAAAAAATGCATTTTTTGAATGATCGACATAATAGATTCGTGGAAAAATCTAGAAGTATTGTTGGATGGTTCTTAAAATTCTCAAATTGGATGGAAGTTTTTAAGTCTGAAATTCTTCAGGAAATTATGGTTCTGCCTTCATGGGAAAAGTTTTAAATTTATAAGATATTTCATATTTCAAGATTCGTTATCTCATTTAAAACTTTTTGAATAAATCTCATAAATAAAACTCGCAATCGATAAAAAAATATGAAAACAAACATTTATGAGGACATTTTATAGTTTAAATCGTCAAAAATGTGCAAATAGGATTTATTGTGTGGATATTTGAAGAATAGAAAAAGAATATGAAATTTGATTTTGAATTTTTAAATTATGGCTTAATTATATTTACAATATCTGTACATTCACCAGTTTATGATAAGAGTAACCGAAATTATTCTAAGTAAACAAAGGAAATTTGTGTTAGAGATTTGTAGCTAGAATTGTGTATCAAAGTGTAGTATGTAAAACATACGAGATTTAATTGTGAAATCTGTCAAAAAAAATATCTGAACATTTCTTATCGTTCAGAAACTATAAAAAAACCCATAAAATTAAAAATATAAGCTATTCAACTGGGATATATATCTTCTTTGAAAATGTTTAAATTAATTTACAGACTGAGATTGTGATTTTCCAATTTTTCTCAAATGCAACTACCAATTTTTCCTCTCAAAGGGTTTCTAAATAATAAGAAATCTCTAGGTGCGAAAGTTAAAACAAATTGGCTCTAAATAGCTGCATATATACAAGAAAATTTGATTTAAGTGCTGTTTAAATATATATATAAATATTACAAATAGACATCTCTACTAATACTTTTCTTTATTCGAGTTTTTATCTTTAATACAATAACTAAAGCGAATGCTTTTTAACGTTACTTTTAGAAATAATATAGCATTAATAAATAAGACTGATGATTATTTTGCCGAATATAGTTATAAATAAATAAATAAATATTTGAATGTTTATCACGAGGTATATCATTTAATATAATCAAAATTTTTACATGAGTTTAATAAAAAAAGTTTTGAACTCATAAAAAATGGAAGATGGATATTCATTCTCATGAAACATTTCTCTAACTCAAAAATAAAACTATAATATTGCTGACATTTATACACAATTTTCAACAAAATCATATCTTAAATCATTTTTAAAACTACAATGTTTAATTAATCTTCAATTAATCACTTTTTACAGAAATAATATTAAATAATTAAATAATTAATTAGTATTTCCATTTTAAAAAATTTTAGTTTGACAAAATGGCGTTGAATTATTCTCATACAATAATCTACTTCAATATCTAATCGATAATATCTTATTATATACATTTCTCACTGTATAAATTTGATTTTTATAATAAAGAACGATTTTTTCCTTTTTTTTCTATAAGGAAGTATTTTACAGATTATTTTTACATTTATACATCTATAGTTATACAGATGTATATCCTTTAATCTATTCAATCTTTTAACAAACTATAATAATCTCCATTTACCCATAAAATATTAGGTTGAAATGTATCTGAGGCAATTTATGCTACATACACTAATATTTTTTCTCCGAATTATATTTAATAAAAATGAACTTTAAAATACTTGCTTTCAATTCCATTTCATATATCCTATTTTATTCTCGGCAGAGAATCTTGAAGTTAAGGCACACTCACTTATCCTTAAAAAAAATCGAAATTTATGAAAGTTTGAAAGGTTTTGATTTTTGCTACAAACTTTAAAATCTATTCGATTCAATTGTATAATATTTGGAACAGTAATTTAGAAAAAGTGACGATTTAGTTCATGTTTTTTTTTATTATTATCAATGTTTCTGTGACTTATATTCAAAAATTGTTAACGTATTTATTTAAAAATTACTTAAAAATATACATTTATGTCTTTGAAACTGCATATTTTTCTTTCTTTTTTTCTTGTCTTAGTCTTTCAATATTGTAAAACCAAGAACTCGCACTAAATATGAGCAGATGAAACTTTGAAATGCTTATACTCCTAAGACATTTGCTCAAAGTTAACAAGTGTTATATATATTTGAAGTGTTTCGATAACAGGAATTTGAACACGTATTCGAAATTGTGTGCTGTGATATGAAAAAAAAATATACACTGAAGTGACAAAAGTCTTGGGATAGCAATATGCAAATATACAGATGGCAGTAGTATCGCAGCGAAAAGGTATAAATGCGCAGCTCGTTTTCCGGAGCTTTCATTTGTGTTCAAGTTATTCATGTGAACAGGTTTTTCGTGATTTATGGTGGCACGACGAGAATTACCAGACTTTGAACGTGGAATGTTAGGTGGAGCTAGACGCAAGGGTTATTCCATTGCGGATATCGTTAGTGAATTCAACATTCCGAGATCCACAGTATCAAGAGCATGCCGAGAGTATGAAATTTCCGGCATCCCATCCCATCATGGACAGCGCAGTGGGCGACCACCTGCACTTAACGACCGAGACCGCCAACGTCTGTGTAGAATGGTCAATGTTAATAGACACGCAACACTTCGTCAAATAACGGCAGGAATCCATCTGGGACGTACGAGGGCGTGTCCGATAGGACTGTGCGGCGAAATTTGTCTTCCTTGGGCTATGACAGCTGAAGACCGACTCGAGTGCCTTTACTGACAGCACGACGTCGCCTGCAGCGACTCTCCTGGGCTCGTGAGCATATCGACTGGTCCCTAGAAAAGTTGAAAACCGTAGCATGGTCAGATGAGTCCCGATTTCAGTTGTTACGAGCTGATGGTAGAGTTCGAGTGTGGCGCATACCCCTCGAAACCATGAACCCAAATTGTCAGCAAGGCACTGTTCAAGCTGGTGATGGCTGCATAATGGTGTGGGCTGTTTTTACATGGCATGGACTCGGTCCTCTGGTGCAACTGAACCGATCATTGACTGGAAATGTTTATGTTCAGCTGCTTGCAGATCACTTGCAGCCATTCATGGACTTCATGTACCCACACAACGATGGGATTTTTATGGATGACAATGCGCCATGTCACCGGGCCAGAACTGTTCGCGTTTGGTTTGAAGAACATTCCGGACAATGCCTGCGCATGATCTGTCCACCTAGATCGCCCGATATGAATCCCATCGAGCATGTATGGGACATCATCGAAAGTTCCATGCGTGCCCAAACTCCTGCACCATCCACGATTTCACAATAATGGACGTCAATATAGACAGCATGACTCAATATTCCTGCAGAGGACTTCCAGCGGCTTATGGACTCCATGACACGTCGAGTTGTTGCACTTCGTCTGGCAAAAGGAGGACCGATACGATAGTAACAGTCATTCCATGACTTTTGTCACTTCAGTGTATATAAATTGTGCAAAATTAAAAACGGCGATGACGTCTTACACACAAAACTATCTCATGCATTTATCTAGAATAGTAACAGATTTTATCATGCAATAACTAGTTTCAGATTTTCCAATGCTTTTTAATGGCTTATAAAAATTAAAATAAATAATTGTATATGGTATTTCTTACAGTTAAGCAACAATGTCTGCTTGCGATGGTCTGGCTGTAAAATACCGACATCCAGACCAAATAATTTCATGTTCGAAACCCAATTCTATCAAAAAACTGTAGGGTTCCAATTCTTACTTACTTAAAATACATGGGGCCAAATGCATTCTTGGATTGAAGAAAGGATGAACTATCAAAAAATATCCTCGTTATCTGATTGCATTTTAAAAATATGCGATCATTCCTGAAATAGCTTTAATTTAGAATATTAGAAATTAATATATAGAAACAATATTGTTTCAAAACTGGAGGTCATTATATACATGAACTAAACACCAATTGCATATCGGTAAATTCTTTTGAATCAATGAAATATTTAGGATAACAAAACAGGCGACATTTTGATGTAGCGGTGTCTAAACCTCTATTTTGAATGAAATGCACCAAATTTAATTTCGAATAAAACTTAGCAAATAATTAAATATTTATCGATTGTCTTCTCAACTGTATATGGATATTAAAACGCGAAATGTATGAAGCTAAATGAATGACATTTGGTATATAATTTGGGCACAAGAAATTTTTATTCTGTTTGAAACTTTAAACTGTATCCTTCGAAATAAAAAATTCTTAATTCAAATTTTGATAACTATGCTACGATCCCGAATGAAAGAAGTTTTATATTATGGCCAGAATTCAATTTACATTTAAAATTATTTTAGCTTTCTTAGCATTAACTTCCTTTGATAAATTTATAATTTCAAATAAAATGATGTTCTCCTTAAGGTGATTTCAGATTTGTAATCTAAACTCAGCATGCCAAAAATTTTCTTTCAATGAAGGAATAATTTTAAAATGCAATAATTATATTTCGATAACAATGTTATATTTTCCAGTATTAAAATCAACGGTATTCTGATCATTCAAAGATTCGGGATAAAGTTTTACCTATAAAAACATCAAAATCAGCTAACCGAAGAAAGACATCTTATTTCTGAGATACAAATTTTAATATCATAGTACAAAAGACTAGCAAAATCTCATAACATTTAACGAATTCAAATTACAAAGTCTTAATTTGTCAAGAATCACTGTTAGGGAGATATTTTTCATATTCTTATGCGTATTATGAAAATATTAATGGTTCTAATAGAATGTGTAATATAATTAGTAGTTTTAATAAATTAGTAGTCAATATTTTAATGACTATACAGAATTATTCAAATAGATTATTTTAAATCCAAAGTAATATGAGTAAACTGATCGTGTATATGAGGCTTTTAAGAATTTTTACTTTTATTTGGTATCAAATCATTCTTAAATTTAAAAGAATAAAATATTAAATGTAAATGCTCACTACGTGGGATCTATTCAAAAAAATATTATTATTTTCTATATAGATATAATACATCGTATATAAATAAATTCTTTAGAACTACATTAAGAATCACTATTTAATTCATACTTTTATTTTAAGAAAATGTGAAAAGATCAAATGTATTTAATGGATTAAGGAAAATATATTTCCTGAAATGGAGTTTATAGAAAAGGGAACTGATGAAGGGCTTTCGGAGTTATTTTAAGCATTATCGTTTTAGAAATTCTTGTAATAAGTATTTGCAAGAATTTCTATTTAAAATTCAAACATAAAAGAAGATTAATTATGTTTAATTCCAAAGAGATTTCCTTTTCAACAAAATATAGTTGTTGTTTTATTATATAGTTTGTTTTTAATGCTTCCCACTTATGCCACTTCGGAATCCTATTAAAGATTAATAAAAAAAATAATGTCAAAGATCTTTTTTTAGATTCAAATGTTGTGGAAGACAGGGATTAATGTGGTGATATAAATAGCATATATTTTGATAATATTGTTTCAAATTCTAAATATGTCATTAAAATTTTTAATTTTTGTTTCATTTGACTATTTATATATGCTTTTTTATTTTATTTTTACTATGAAGGTAAAAGAGCTTATAATTATTATTGTTTCATTCCCTGTAGAATGTTGTTTACAGAAAACTGATGAATTCTTCACTAAATAAAAATTACGAAATGATAATTAGGACGTTTTCAAATATTTAATGTAAATGAAATGGAATTGAAAAAAGAAAAAGGAAAAAAAGAATTCAGATCTGGAACTGGTGAAAGAACACCTTTATATGAAGTAACTTTATGCCCTTTCTTGATTCAATCGTGGACACTTTGTTTTTCATTTTGTTGTTCAATCAGATTAATTTTAATGTTCTAAATAAAATTAAAAAGACGTGGTGAATGGAAAGGATATATCCTAATAAAACAAATCACTGATTTGCCAGCAATCCCCCAATAGTCAAAAAATTTTCAGGAATGTGAAAAATCAGCCTGGATCTATAACTGAATTTTCTTGTTTTAATCTTAAATCATTAGTTTTTTTTATTCTGTTTTACCATGAGTTTCTTAGTTTGTGGTCGTATATTAGATAAATAGACTTGGTGAATGGAGAACAAATATGTGGCATGGCAAGCTGTTGTTGTACTTATGTGGTAACCCCATGTAGTTCCGATATTTGCAAAACGTTCAGACTTAAATTGCCTACCTTTATCGGTGATAACATGAGATGGCATTCCGGAAATTATAACTTCTATTCAAAAATATAACTTCTATTCAACAGTTGAATCGTTCGATGCTAGTAAGACCATAAGTTTTATCACTAGAAGTATGTAACGTGTGTATAATATCAATATGAATAATAGTGAATCTATCATCTACTTTCTTGTAATTGGCAATTTGAGAGCACGTATGCCTATTAATTTTATTCATTTTACAGTGGTATAAGAATTTGGCCAATGAGTAATATCTTTTCGAATGTTTAACCATATAAATCTGGAATATATTTGCTTAATAGTACATTTCACACCAGGATGGGCTAAGCCATGACTTTTGTGAAACACTTGCATTGGAAATTTTTGTAGTATAATGGACATATTTTTAAGTTGAAATATCTCATTAAAGTAATTTTCCTGAATACAGAGGATATTGTTAGAAAATCATAGATAGTTTCAAGTTTAGTCTTTAAAATCTTGATTATCAATTAACAATTCTGCAATTTTATTTTAATCCATTTCAGAGATAGCTTCTATACTAGATAGTGAATCCGCTACAATATTTTCTTTTCCGCTAAATAACGAATGCCTTTTAAAAATATATATTGCAAATGAATTATTTGCCTAGAAGCTTTTTTAAATATTTTGTTAAAAAAACAAATAACAAATATTTTTATAAGTGCATATAATAAGCTGCGTTCCTTCAAGAATATGCTTGAATTGTTTGATTGAATGGTATATGTCTAACAGTTCTCTATCGTAAGTTCTATATACTTTCTGAGCCTTAGATAACTTCTTAGAGAAAAAGGCTAAGGGTTTCCGAATCCTTAAAACTGTTGCTGCATAGATCCAACTGAAACAAACTGAAGAAAACTAAGGAACTAAGTCAGAAGTGGAAAATTTAATAATGTAGCATTCGATAGATCATTTTTTCACTGAATTTTAAGCTTAATCTTTTTCTTGGAACTTTTTAAATTCTCAAGAAGAATTGCTTGATTTTTGGCAGCACCTTTGATGTATCAGAAGTAGAAATTAATGATATCAAAGAAGTTAGAATAGATGCATATTATCTATAGGTTACATGAAGGTTCATGAATAGTTAACGGTAACCTATAATTCAAAAAGCATTTATTCTTCCAGGATGGGATTGAGAGTCTTTAGGAGTAATCAGGTATCCTAAAATTTCTAACTGATTCACTCCAAAAATTGGCATTTCATCGGTCTAATTTGAAGCCATAGATTAAATATTAAGAAATCATTAATAGGTAGGTAATAACCCAATACAGTGAATAACTTTTATATGCAACAATCACAGAATATTTGATATTGAAATAAGTGACATTAAAGAAGAATTGGCCATGGCCACTTGTCATGAGTTCTTGTTTCAATACTGGACCGCTTATTTTTCTTTCTGTTGTTCCATCAGAACAGTGTCTGATCCTGAGAAATTAAAAGTTTTGGTGACGGAGTAAATAATGTTCCATAAACTGAATAGCATATTTCTCAACAATCATAGAATTTTTTATACGGTGATAGTAGTAATATGAGAAAAAGGGCCAATGACTGACTCGTTTTGTGTTTTCCATAAATCTAGGATAAAGGATGTTTTATAAATTGGTGAATTCGGGCTTCGTTTGAATCACTGTCCCGCGAGTCTTATCAATCCTGAATTCCAGTTTATGGGGGGGATTATTCTAACAAAGATTTCAGAGCTTGGTATTCCTAGGAAGATTCTACAAATAGGATTTGCTTGGGCAAGATATAAGCTACACCATTGCCACTTTTAATTTAAAGGGGATACGGTAAATTCACAACTTTTCATGAAATTTCAAACGTTACATAAAATTTACTACTACTTTTTAAATTAAATTAAACTTGTAACAACTTTTTAAGTAAACTAAATGTGCTGCTACATTTTTAAATTCAAGTATGTTTGCTTCAAACTGAAGCTATAAAATGAAGATAGCTGTATAGATAAAATTTGGATATAGATAAAATTTTGAGCCATATTCATATGCGAGTTGACTATTTCTTAGTCTATTTTCAAAATCCTTTAAAATCGATGTTTCAAAAATTCACTTAATAAAACATCAAATTTGGGGATTTCAACTATACAAGAGCAGTTTTGATTGAATCAGTTAAGAAAAATGCGTCTATAAAAAAAATTCTGTTTGGGGTTAGTATTATTGCATTCCAGAGATTAAAGGCCAAATAACTCGCCAAAAGTAACTCGAGGAATTCATTAAAATCACTAAAATGCCTCATGTCAATACTTAATATTTCGGAACAATTGTATGTCGATGCCATTCAAGTCATTCTCTAAAATATTACTTATATTAGAGAGCACGCTAGAAAGTTTTGGGGAAACTACCCCTGCTGATTGTTTTCCACTTTATTCTTAAAAGAGTAATTTAAAATATCTGCATCCAAATTATTTTCGTGAAATAACATATTTTTCAGACTCGTAAGCCTGTAAAGTATTCTATTATCCTTCTTCGTTCACAGTTTGAAAATTTTCAAAATAATTTTAATATAAAATTGTGATTGTTAAAAAAAGACCCCTTTTTCACTAGAAAAAGGGGGGAATCACTATTCTATAGTATGAAGGCTAAAAACACCACTTTACCACAAAATAACTCTTCCCAAAAATGTATACCACCTAAAAGCCACCTTGCCGAATACATTCACCATTACTTGTAGTCAGTATTCATTCTTGCGTCACTGATGCAACACTTGTTTCAGAAAAAATTCAGAGCTTATTTTATTCCAAGTGTCCAAAGGGAGTTCCATCTTCTCCGAGCAGGTACAATGTTCCAACGGTTTGCGATACATCTTTCCTGAATTCTTTTGTTGCACTTTAAACCTAGCTTAGCAGCCCATTGTGAAAAATTGATACAAAAACGTGACAATAAAATATTCGGATGTTTGACTCTTTTTGAATGATACTTGGCTGGGTTTGAAAGAAAATGGCATAAGAAAAAGGTTTTTTTTTCTTCTTTTAAAAGATACATAAAATATTTCATCTTAATTTTGGTAACACACTCTTTAGAGTCAGTCCAGAAACCTTTTAAATGTTTTACATAAATAAAAATATTCAGCAAATAAATCTTTACTAGATAGAACTTTCAGCTAGATTCTTCGGCACTTCTTCAGCTTATTCCATTCCTACTATTAGCTCACACTCTCCCCATATATATTTATAAATCTTGCTCTAATTTTCAATCGTTAGTAAAATACTTTTTATTCATCCACTCAGATTCAAATACATAAAAAAAAACTGTTGGATGACACTCGATGTTCAATATAGTTTTTTCATATATTAAATAATTTATTTATTATTAATTAATTAAAAACTAACTTTCTCGCCAAATTCGAACACGCCAGCCGACTCACCTTGTGTGTATAGTGGACGATAAATATGACGTGGCCATAAAGTCTCCCTTGTCGAGAGGGAGATTCCAATACGGAATACAATAGGTGTGTTGGGTCAGAGGTGATCGTTCTCTGTTCTGGATCTAAATTACGATCTGTGGGTAAATGAATGAACTGCATGAATGAAGTCCACTCCGTAAAAAGGGTTTGCGGCGTGTGTAAAGAAGCTAGAAGTCAGACTTCTGCCCCCGGGTGCTCGGGGTCCATATCCTCAGAAGTTACTGCACCTCTCCTATCCCCAAGGTGGGAATGAGATGCTTCCGGTATGGTGGTTGGACCTCGCCAACCCAGTGGGTACCCTAATATCTGGAGGTTAAACTTCTCCCATCTATGGCGGGACGTACTTCCTTCAGGCAGGGCTGTATCGTGGCTGGTGATGACCCTTGGGATTCAACCACAGTTCCCGCTAATTGCTATTCTGGCGGCCTGGTCATTCAGTTCCTATGGGCAATCCGTGTGCCTTTGTGGCGGGTCAGAAAGTCTGTTCCATGACTTACCCTGTGAATCGACTGCACCCCTCTTTCCGTTGTAAAGTGGATCACAAGAGCAACAACAACAATTGTAAATATTTTATAAAAACGTAACTATAATTTTAAAAAAAGATAATTAACCTAGGTAGTAATTGGTTTTTAAAAAATTGTTTTTTATATTATTTGTTTATGTATGAATTTATTAAAAAAATCGATACCAAATTCTTCAGATTTAGAATATAACCTTTGATATTGTACAAAAAAACAATGTATTTTTAAGTATATATTTTTATTTTTTAATTCTAAAGTAAAAAGATTCACCCCCTCCTTAACGGTGGTCATTATCTTGTATATCAATGGGAATTTATCATAATTAAAATATTTGTATCGCTTCAATAATGGATATTACTCAAAGGTACTTTTACTAATGATGGTTTAAGCTGTAAATGCATAGCAATATTTCGTTGCA
This sequence comes from Argiope argentata, assembly GCA_026289955.1. NCBI lineage: Eukaryota > Metazoa > Arthropoda > Arachnida > Araneae > Araneidae > Argiope > Argiope argentata. The sequence continues at coordinate 811,730 of JAOUZG010045806.1, read as the reverse complement.
ATTTTTCAAAATTTAGCATAATTTGTGATTAATTCAAGTTCCAGTTAAAATTTCATGATAGTTATTATTACTGTTTTTAATTTTCCTCTTTTAAAGGGCAGTTGGGTCAAATTAGATAATATTTGATCTTACAATGCCTTACGGAATACCAATAGATGCACAGAAAACACATACATATGCTTGTGTGTGCGTGCTTGCGTGTGTGTGTGTGCGTGTGCGCGCGCGCACGCATGCTTCGTTGTTTTGATTTGTGTTTTTAGTTTTAAATCAAACTCTTTATTCATGAAAGTTTTTTAGTTATTTATGGATATAATAAATAAGAATACAGAAGTATATTGAATAAAATGTTGTATAGAAATGTATATTAACATATATATACAGTTGAAATTGACAAAAAAAATTCTTCGGAATTTTTTTAAAAATATATATATTTATTTATTTTTGTGGAGCAAAAACATTTACGTAATACGAGTTTTTAGTCAATGCAGTTTTTACATGTCTGAATCCATCCGATTTTCTTCCATGCTCTTTGGTTAAGGAAAAAGATTCCTGCTACGTAGCGTTTAACTTAAAATGACGGTATATGGAACAGTTTAAAAATGATCGCTTTCTTTTATTCTTTGAATAACTTATTCTTCGGAAACTTTTCTTTCAGCTCTTGTTTCTTCAGAAGTTTGAATATACTTCTGTTCTTTGGGGAACTTTTTTTTCTTTTCCGGTTTCTTCTTGAGAAGTTTGAATATCGTTTTCGATGAAATTTCTTGCTTGGAACTGTACGGAAGAAAATCGTAGTATTATTGCGAAATGATTAAAAAATGTCTTTAGAATTTCATTTTAATTTAGTGATATTTTCATTTTTCATAAATTAGTGATATTTTTATTTTGTTTTGAGACACTCTTTTACAAACGTGGTTCTTTTTTAAGTCTTTTTCATTCCATATATGAACACTGTTGAGATTATCAATAATTATTCTTTTCTTTTTTTTCTTTTACTGAATATACTCAATGTTTACAAGTGTTTTGAAATTTAATACAAAAAATCTTGCTTGTTGTCTAGTTTCTTAAACCTTGGAATTAATTACAAGATTTAATAAAATATCAATATTGACTATTTAAATGATATGATCTATTTAAAGGTTCACTTACATTATTTTCACAAAACATATCAGATATATGTTTTAATATTTTGGAAATTCATTCTATATACAGCGTGGAAATGAATTAATCTTTAGTGATTTACTCTTATGGTTTTTATGAGTCTCCATGTTTCTTACAATAGTCTTCTGCAGGTTTTTTAGAATGGTTTTCTCAGAGTTACGTTGGAGAGTGTGGTGAGTCGGTGTTCCTCAGATGATTCCCACTTTATCTGACCATTTTTCAGATTTGCGAGATTTGTATCCAGTTCACTTTTTTGTGTTTAGAAAGGAGAAATAGAAGTAATTAAACAGAAAATATTATTTTTATCATCACCCTAACCTTAAACAACATATTTTCTAGGAGTAGAACCAGAGAAAGTGTAAGATTTCAAAATTGAAGCTTTCAGAACATATAAAGAACAGGATTCATTTTCTGAAAAGAAAGAAATCCATAATGCATGCTCGATTTCCTACACTATACAATAAAACCTATCTCATAGCGCTCCCTATTGTGTACAGACAAAAAAGTTGAAAGGAGAACATTCTCCTGGATGCAAATTCTCAAATAAGGGCTGTTTTAATATTTTCAGGAAAATATGGTATAGCACAAGCTTATTGCTTTCTCAGGTATGGGGCTATACAAGATGGATTTTTTTCATAAAATCTACTACTAAGAAAGGAGAAAGTGTGTGTGTGTGTGTGTGTGTGTGTGTGTGTGTGTGTGTGTGTGTGTGTGTGTGTGTGTGTGTGTGTGCGTGCGTGCGTGCGTGCGTGTGTTGTGTGTGCGTGCGCGTGTGCGTGCGTGCGTGCGTGCGTGTGTGTCAGCTGTATACAGAACAGACTGCTTGTCCTAGAGTTACCAAATTTGGAATAAATACCCTCTGCAAGATGTAAATGTGCACATCGCAGCAATTTTTTTTAATTCTTATTAAAGTTAATTTTTAAAAATTAGCTAAGTATTATTATAATAAATTTATAATTAATAGAGATTTTACTTATTTTTCACGTTAACATTCGAAACTATTTCTGTACAAAAGTTATTTTGAGCCCTTTTAAATTTCTAAAAATTATTTTTTCAATAATATCTATTTAATTGATGTAAAACATGACAAAGACTTTAAACCATAAGGATGCCATTTTTGTTTTTCTTTTTTGCCTTTTGTAAACAGAATTAGAACCCATTTCGGAAACACAGTACGTTCTGGAAGTCATATAATTTTCAAAAATATTTAAAAAGTTAAATATTGAAAAGATATTTTAAGAAAGACCTTAACTTTCTTTCAATGAGCATTTGTTTCGTTTATTATTAAGGAATTACACTTAAATGAATGTTATTAACTGTTAATGTTAATAACTGTTAGAATTTAACAAACAAAAATTGAACATACACAATTTTAAAATATTATTTTATTATGTTTTTTTTTATTCTTTTATCATTATTCAAATTAAAACAGTTTCAGAAACGATGTGTCAATTACTCCACTAATAACAGCAAAAACTTTGAAAAAGAATAACTTAATTATATATATAAGGGCACCTACTTAGACTTTTGCCAATTTTTTTTACTGCTGAAAGAACAACTTAGATGTATCGAGGAGATGATTGTATTCAAGGACAAAATACCACGTAATAATCAGAGCTAATAAACAACGCGTACTCAATTTGACTCCCTTTGAGAGTTACTGGTTAAAAAAGTGGCTATATTTAAACCGAAACATAAGAATGCTTTTACAGGTCTTATGAAAAATTTCATTGACTTGTAGGTTTCTCCAATTAATCTAATAAAATTTTAATGTTATATAGCAATTATCTTAGAATATTATATGGATTATTCAAAATATCAGTAAACAAAAAAAATTCTAAATATAATTTTCTGACAGTTAAAATGCGAAGTTTTGAAGATTTTCTTCGACAGGTTACTCCGCGAAACTTACTACCCGAGCAATGCCCTTCGAATCCCTGGCGAGATCTGTTTACCGACGCAGCTACAATAATGCTTGATAAAACTTAATTATCTCGTTTTGTGCCGTAATAGAATTTCCTAAACTGCATTTGCTTACGGTTGGAAGTTCAAAGGCTTCAAAGAGCTCTAATGCGATTCCCCTGGCACAAGATTCAATTAATAAATGGTGGCTGCGACGAAATAGATTAAGACACGGAAGGACTCAAATTATTAAACAATTACTGGCCATAAATGCTGCACTTTTGAAAGTAATGCAAGGGCGTTGAAAAACATTTTTATTGGATAGTAACACAAACAGTAAATAGGTAGTAAAGTAGGATTTAATTTACAGACGAATTTTCTGTTCTTTACTTTTTTTATTTTTTTTTTTCTGCAGTATCTTTCGACTTCTGATATAAATGTTTATAAAGGCATAGCTTTAAAATATTAAAACTTCATTTAATGATATTAGAGAGCTTTAAAAACTTTGAATATAATAAATTAGGGGCTTTTAAATGTTATGTTTAATTTCAGAAACTTTTAAAATTTCTGTTAAATGAGTGGCATATTTTAACAATTAATCTGCTAAGGTGAATTATCCTTGCAAAAAATAAAGCTGAATGTGTGTTTGGGTGGGTGGTGATTTACTAGAGGCCCGATCACAAGATTTAAAATTACCTTGCGAATGCCTTGGAGGGTGGAAATTTGGGCCTCTGAGCGATTTGTTCCAAAATTCTAAATTTATAATTATACTAAAAAATAAATTTAAATTATACTAAATTTATAATTTTTCTAATTTTAAAATTATACTAAATTTTAGGATTTTTCAGCAATAACCTTAAAATAATATTACACACAAATTAATTTTATATCATTTTTAAATTTAAGAAATTAAACTACATTCCACAGTATAATTTCTTCCTCTTTTTACTAATTTTTATAAAATAGTTATTTTACAAAATATATTTCATTATTGAAGTGGTAATCAAATTGTTTGGATTATTGTTACAAAGATTTCATACAGGCTTTTTTTATTTTTAAAAGAAAATAATTTTATTTTTCCACGTTTAGCAGCTTTTAGTATTAGACAAAATTTTACCAAATTTTCATAAGATACAAATTAATAAACAATTACTGATACTAAAAAAATACTAGCCACTGTCGAAAATAAGGTGAGGTTGTTGAAAAATGTTTTTTATGGTAAAATAAATCATGTGGCAGTAAAACAAGATTTAATAATATTTTTTTTTATTTCTCCGATTTTTTTCGTCTTTCGGTATAGTAATAATCAAAGGGAACCTTTAAAATAATAAAATTTAATTTCATGACAGTAATGCGCCTTTAAAAATTATACTCTGGGTGTAATGATTGAGAAATTGGATAAATTTTTTGAATTTAAATTTTTTAATAACTTTTAAAGTTTCTGATAAGTGTGAGCGTCTTTTAACGATTTATTCATCATTAATGGTATGTTACATATCGTTTAACAGCTATGGTGAATTAACTTTGTTAATAATAAAGATCAATATTGTTAAGTGGGTAGGTGGGATTGATGCAGTAGAGGCAAGACCGCTTGCTCAACAGTTACTATATAAATATCTTGGAAGATGAAAATGCATGCATCGAAGCTCTTTGTATAAAATTTTAGCTAATTAATAACTAAATTAAATTTTGATGATTTGCTGCAATAATTTCAGTAAATATTATTGCACACAAAATGATTTATACATTCTTTAAAGTCTAGAAATATTTTTAATCTTACATTTTTTTTATTAATTGTTATTAATATTTTAATCATATTTTTAAAAAATATATATCACTATCAAGGTGGTTTCATTTTGTTTGGATTACTATACAAAGATTTAATAGTTTAATTTTTTCATTGTTGTGATGGATATATCATTTTCTTTTCATTTTAGTGTAATTCAATAAGGTGTACTTTTACCAAATTCTCTTGACTGTTTTTCACTTAAGGTATAACTTTAGAATCAAATAATTATCTATATTTTTACAGGACACTAATTTTTAAACATTGAGTGTTTTTCCTGTAATTTGTTTGGATGAATAAAAACTAACAGAAAATAATAAATTATATGGAAAATCATATGAAACAATGATCAAAACAACTCAAGGATTTTAAAATAGTGAAAATTATATATACTATATTTTTGAATTTATAAATATCCTTCTAGAAGGCTCATGCTTCAATGTTTGCATATAAGAAACTTTCGGATTACCAGGAATTTAATTCTCAAATTTTTAGTCAATTTATTGCCATTAAAATTCTTCGAATCCAATAAATGAACATTTGATCTATAATTATATGAAATATATCTTTGTAAAATGATGATATTCTCAACTTAACGTATTTTGAAAGAAAGAAATGGATCTATATATAGCAGATTGCTGTGCTTAAAACAAAATTTAGTATTTAATTTGAGTTAGAGTTAAAAATTATTTCAAATTCTAAATTTCATCCAATAAATTTTAAGTAACTTGTTGAAAAAACTTTTTATTCATATTTAAAACAGTTATTGATAATAATATATAATAGCAACAATTTTATGAAACAATTTTTGTCTCTAATGTTGAAAGATTTTTATAATTTTATTTATAATTTATAAAAATTAACTGAATTTATACACAAGTGTAATACCGCCATATTGAATACATTTTATGGAATTATATCTGTATACGTTAATTACTATTGTAACTAAGAATAACTTTTACAAAATAAATAATTTGAAGAATATCTATACATAGTGTACATCTAGGCATCTATACATAAAGTGAAATCACCTGAAATAATCTTTACTTTTGAAAAAAAAAAAACAACAACCTCCTGAAATACTTAGCTAATACCGTAAATATTGTCATGTAGGTACTTTAGCGTGGAGCTCAATGATGCACAGGAAGTACTCAATGACACCAATTTATTAACTCAACTCAATGAGTGACGCACAATTCAGAACCCTCTTTACTGAGAGATCTTCTCCTTTTGTACCACGAAGGAAAATTCCAGAATATTTTTCTGGAGATAGTAAGAAAAATCCAGAGTACTTATCTGGTAAACTAAAGGAATTTCTACAATCTTATGGAACACGAAATAAGGAAATACAAAAATCAAGGAATTAAATATACACAAACTTTAAACCTTATTGTCACTAGTGGGACTCGAACTTATATTCCTTTAATTACTAGACCATTGTGATGAGTATCCGGATATGAAGAGGTTGCTTCTTCATTTAAATGCTGCAATATTTGTACTTTTTTGTAGGAAATTTGTTAGGGAAGGATATAGTGTATTGAAGTCATATCAAAATAAAAAGGGATTTTTATATTCGAGATTTTAAATATTTAAGAACTGTCGATGGAATTACTAATAATACATTTGAAGATGCATGATTAGCCAAGTTACTGATTTGTTGACGCTTTAGGATAATTATCAAGAAAACATGTCCGAAGATATATTGAAAAAAACACGAATGCTACTAGCCATAGAAGGCATGAATTCCAAACAAAACCTATTTGATGAAGCTTTAATCGAAATAAGCAAAATAGTAGTAACTCTTACAAACAAATACATTAGAGACTTTGGTCTTCCTTTCCTGATGACTTTCATCTATTCGTGAGCGGTAATGAATATTCAATATATTTATTATATGATCAATCTCGGATGTTAGAAGCCATTGCAATATAATGAACAACAAATTGAAATAGACGAGTAAAAGCATTATTGGAAACACGCAAACTGTTTTTCCTTGATGCTCCTGGTGACACAGACAAAACATTTTTGTTTGACTGCTGCCCAAAATAGATTCTAGCGGAAAAAATGCTGTTGAATCTTCTGAGATCACAGCCACACTGTTAGTAAGAGGAAGAAAGCACATGCCACGTTTAAACTTAATTTAAAAAATTTCTATGATGTTATTAATGTATGTAATATTTTAAAACCAACTATAATTGTTAAATTTTTAAAAGATTAATCATTTATTGTTTGAGATGAAGCAAGAAGTCACTTGAAACTTCGAAGCATTGATAGAAATTTGCGCGTCAGGTGTATTAACTAACCTATGAGTGTTTGCCCAGTTTTGTTTTCTGGAGATTTTACCAAATCGTGGCTTTTACAATTAGAGTAACAAGACATGTCGAATATAAAGGTTTTTTTTTGAAAAGTTCATAAATTTAGAGAGAAATAACAACATTATCATTTAAAACCAAACGCGATTTCTTTTGTCTTCAGAAGATAAGGCCCTTACAGCATATTTATTCTTTAAAGTTGGGAATGGTAAAATGTTAATGACTAATGGAAAAATCCTCATTATTGAGAGTTTCTGTGTTTCTATTAGAAGTCTTCGGGAATTAATTGTTTATCTCGATATCAATCAGCTTCGCAAAATGACTTTTGCCTATTTTAAGGAAGGGGTTATTTTATCACTTACACATGACCAT
>JAOUZG010045806.1:790061-804190 GCA_026289955.1 Argiope argentata | reverse complement strand
GGGGTTATTTTATCACTTACACATGACCATGTTCAGAAGGTCAACAACTTGGCGCTAATTTTACACAGTTACTTCAGTTTGGTTATATTAACATCCCGTTGTAAATCAACACTAGTGCTTTTTTTGCACAGACCCCATAATTCTGAACTGCAGTCAGATGCCGAGGACAATACCTGAGATGGTATTCCCACTTCACACTACACCAGTGGGAGGACATTTAGACTTGACGAATTAAACTTGCACCTGACAGGTCACTTGCTATATTTACTCAATAACCCAGACTAAGCTTATTATTCAATACATACAGTTGTGAATTGTGAAGAAACTGGTAATTATCCAATTGAATTTATAAATTCTCTTAATCCATCTGGTCGTCCTCCACACAAACTAATTATAAAATTCGGTGCTCTTATTATTCTACTACGTAATTTAAAACTTCTAATACTGTGTAATAGCACTTGATTACAAATAAAAAGTTTAAAAAAATTCTTTTTGAGGCAGTATTTTCTACTGGCTCTGGTGTTGCAGAATCATTTTTAAAATCAAAGAGGCCTCTTATTCTGGCAAATTTACCGTTTTCCTTTAAACGTGTTTAGTTCCTAGTTAAGCTCTGCTTTGCCTTGACAATAAATGAAGTCCCAAGACAAACGCTACTGGAATTTATTTAAGAAAAAATACTTTTCTCAAGACCAAATTTATGTGGCATTTTCTAGAATTACATCAAAACAAAATCTTTCAGCTTTGGCACCAGGAGAAAAAACAGCCAATATAGTTCACAAGAAATTTTATGAAGCAAGCTGAATTTTATTTTCATATCAGATTATACAGAGTTGATAAACAAAAGTGGAAGAGAGAGAGCAATGACTTTTTGAATATTTTTAAATTTCGAAACATTTTTTTTCTATTTTATAATTTTGGTGAATTACTTTTTCTATAAACACATCGTATTTTTACCTTTTTAACCGTTTAAATATTTCTAAATATTTGATATAAAAAATTTGTAATTATTTTTGATGATTTCTAAATATCTGTTTCATCTTTATTTGATATTGTCCCCATCCCCATGCCATTTATTGGGTAGTGACTAGAAGAAAGGTTAAAGCTAATCTTTCTTCTTGGATGTTATGACACGGCAAACTCTGTATGACTAGTCAAGAATAAAACGCTCAAAATAATATTGTTGGTGGCCAAATCTCCTTTTAAATTACTATTTATTCATATGCAAAATGTACAAAAAAAATGTAATTATAAAAAATTTGGAACTTACAAGCTTGATAAAATTTAACTAAATAAAAAACTCAACTAAATAAAATACACTTTGAACTTTGAGGAATAACTAAAAAACCCTTTGAGCAAATTAAAATCGATATAAAAAATTTTCACCAAATTTCTAATTTATATTGAATTTTTAACGAATTGCATTCAAGAGACGTTCGTCTAACTTACTGTACGAGTACAAAATAACTTGATAATTGTAAAATGGAAAAAGCTAGTTAGATAAATTTGGTGCTCAAGTTTAGTATACTTATTTGGAACGAAATACGTCAAACTGTTGATCTTCTAATAGTCGGTTCTTTTCCAAACATGTAAAAGCTGTAAATATAAAATTTAGTTGAATGTAATTACAGTGTTAACATCCGAACTAAAAAATATTTATAAATTTTGAATATCAGTGAAAGGGTTGTCCATCTGTCCGCTTGTACTTTCGAGCACAGATAAACACATTATTTCAAAAATTATCACTTAATTTTATAAAATTGGTTATGTAATTTGTAATTATATTCTAATTCGGGACAGTAATTTTTTTCCAATCAGTTAGTAAAAGGAAATATAACTTATATATAAAAATTTCGGCTACTAAAAATTTGATATTTATGTTATATCAAATTTTCAGTTCCAGGTATATACCGTCCGCTTCTCGCGTAAATGACACACACAAACAAAAAACCAGCACCAGTGATCGAGCGCTTTTAGACTCTCTCGATCAAAAGGTTCTCGTCACTGGTCTACCGTTAATAATACACAAGTACATTCACTTAAATATAAGCTAGAAAGCTTTGGAGAGTCCACCGGTTTTGTCGAGAGATTATACTTTTTGCCTATTATGGTTAAAAGCGTAAAAACCTTTGAAAATTTTTTCTACAGTTAGCATTTTACTATCTGAGAATTCTGTCTTTCGGTCTGAATTTCATCCTTAATGTATTAACCCTTTATCTACTGACGATATTTATAAGTACCACTTAAATCTGAGTTATATTTTCGTAATATGACTGTTGTTGCCTATGGTATTATAAAAAACACGGACAAAGTAATCCAAATAGCTAGAAGTTAATATGAGCTAAAAGAAGGAATGAAAAATATTTAAGCGATAATTAAACTAATTAAGATATCTCTATTAATTAACATTTTTCTCTTGGGTTATCTGGGATTATTCTGTAAAGAAACTTAACTACTGGTGCAAAAATGAAGTTGTAAAATTGATAACAACATAATTCAGTAGATAAAGGATTAGGTTCGCGCTTAATCTGATAAATAACTCTTAATATCTATACATGTAACGTTATGTATTAATATAATCTAAACCTTAATAAATTTTGTTCTTAAGTATTAAAACCTTTATTATCCAAATATAAAAACCACATTAAGGTTCCATTGCATAAGTTTTGCGATTCAAGCGATTTTATGAAGAAGATTGCTTAAAAATTAAAAAAATATTTGATATTTTTACAAAAATTGATTTTCAACGTTCTCATCTGTATTGGAAAAACACGCACATAAGTTGATACCATAGAGATTTAAAAAAATAAAATAACACAATCCTTTAAATATCAATTCACAGAAAATCACCCAAAGAAATAACCTCAAATTACATCATTATTGGGTTTGGGGCATAGAAGTAGCATTCGGTAGGTACCAAGAGAATGCGTTTAAAGCCCGTCCGTTTTAAAACTCATTATTATTTTTTATCCCTTTCGTTCCCTATCCCGAAACACCTCACGGGTTCAACCATCCACTAAATTCCCAACTGAACTGTTGCTCGCTGGTAGGCACACGCCACCTTTCCTCGTGAATGCTACATTATCGACGTCTTCTCGCTGTGTCATCAATCCTTCGACACAAACAGTAATTTGCATCTCCCCCACCCACCCCCTCCACCTTCCCCCACCCTCCTTTTGTCTGGAGTAAAACAACGATCGGCATGTTCGGCCCCACTTAATTGCAGTTGTTCTAAACACGGGTCCCCCGCGACTGGAAGTGACAAGTTGGGTGACGACTACCCGTTCCCGACGGACCTCCCCTTTTAACACATTTCTGAAATTTGGGTGCTTAAAATAGATTAGCCCAGGAGTAATGATCTGCCCAGAGGAGATCAGAACAGGAACTTGAACTTTAAAATGTGTCTGAATTTATGTTTTCTGGGCATTTTTGCCATTGGTTTGGAATTTATGGGACACTAAATAGATAGAGATTTATTTTCTATTAATTGATAAATCAGAGGTAGCTATTTTAATAGAAACAAGCGGTAGTGGTTTTCTTGGAAATATATGATATACCCTCCAATTAATATATGTTCCCACTCTCTCTAACAATTATAATCCACTGGCTTGGAAGTAAATGGCTAACATAGGTCTAGAGAATATATTTGTGTAATATAGATGTCTTATAGTTTTTGCAATAGATAATTTAACCAGAAATTGACATTTCTACTGCTTTTATTGTTGTAATATATATTTTTGCGTTTTTAGCGTAGCGGGTTCGGATTGAATGGACTTTACTTGAGGACAGCACAAACAAATTTATTTATAGCTATTTACAGGATGACTCTATAAAGCAAAACTTCAGATAAATACAATCCAGCAATAATCAGTCACTTGCAGCGTAAATGCAAGTCTTATGCACAATAAACACAGACAGCAAAACAGATATCGTATAGCACAATCACAGCGAGCTCAGTAATACAATGTTAACAGCAAACGTAAACACAGCTCACTAATAACATGCGAGAAAAGTAATCGGCTAGTCTAGTGAAACGCTTCTCTTCCAAGAGAGGAGCTGCCGATTGCGGCAGTCCGTCCCTTATATAGCCGGCCAAGGCAGATGCGAAGCTTCGAAAATTACCGTGAGCGATACAGACGCTATCAGACTCTTCCTTTCGTCAAATTAACCCGACTGGAGCCAAACTCTTCTACGGCGCGCCAGCGCTATTCAGCGGCGTTCACCCGCTTGTAACAATATTTTGAAAGCCATTTATAGACAAAATGATAACATTTGGTAAAACAGATATGGCAATTTTGACAAAAACATGTAGAGGTGGTCTCCTCAAAACTTTCTAGCATACTCTCTAAATAAGATAACTACATCCTGGTTTACAATTATAGTAAGTACTCTGGAATGGACACAAATGTCTTGCACGGTTTCTTTCACGAGAAAACTGACATTTCTACTGCCTCTATTGTGGTAATATATATTATGAAAGCCTTTTATAAATGGAATGATAACATTATTGGTAAAACAGATATGGCAATTTTGACAAAAACAAGTAGAGGGGGTCTCCTCAAAACTTTCTAGCATACTCTCCAAATAAAATAATTACTACTCCGCTTAAAATTATAGTGAAGTACTCTGGCATGGACACAAATATCTTGCATGACTTTAGAGAGAAAAGTTATGAAACATAGAAACATTATAGTTTCTTAGGCAGTAACTTTTGCTGGAAACTAATATTTTTAGTGAAGATCTAGGGTGAATATGTATTTTGAACGCCATTTAACGACCGAACGATACTAGCGTAATTTGATAAACCATATGAAGCAATTTTAATTGGGAACAAGTTGGAATAATTCCCTCAAAACTTTCTGGCAAACTCTCCAATTAAGTTCTTATTTGGCCTCTTCCTAGTCTCTTACAATTGTAATCCCCTCGCAGTGAATCAAATGTCTAGCACAGCCTTAGAAAACAAGTTATAAATCATAGGTATATTTATGTCTTTGCTGTAATTACTTTTAGAGAAACTTATATTTTTACCGAAATTGTAGCGCGGATAGGGATATTGAACGTCATTTATCAACAGGAGGTAACAAAACAAATCAAACTACAATTTCAGTTATAAGATTCGTTCCGAAATTTTGTTTAAGTCATCTTGTTTTTGAGTTGTGTTTATATGCATACAGGCAGACAGATGTAATATATCTGGACCGATTTGGTTCAAAATTTGATTAAAATATATACTTTATATGCTTAATATCCGAAAAATTATTTATTTAACTTAAGACATCTTTGTATTTTAGAGTTGTATTCGGAAAGACTTCCTGCAAATATATTTAGTTCACAATTTAATAGAAATTTACAAATTTGGCCACAAATACATATATCTAATTGTATTCATATCGTTAAAAGCATTTTTAGTTATAAAAATAAACCAAATTATTACCAAATAAATATATTAGGTACTACACTGCTCAAAACAATTAGGGGAGAACACTGTTTTAACAGAATTATGCAAAGATGTCTATCAATAAATACCATAAAATGAATCATCCATAAATTGCAGCCTGCCAGGAAACGGAAGAAGAAAACTTTATATGCAAATCAAAGTTCATGACGTCAAAAACCAGAGAAAGGAGATAAGGCCAGAAATCGGGATGTTGCAGAAACGTCTGTTTTACTGCCGTAACTGCGAAATTTGATTGTGCAGTCTTTCTGTTTTTGAGACAAGCTTATGAGAATGTCTGAACAACGTGATTTACCGGAATCCATGGCATGGCGTGTCATAGGCCGACTGGAGTCAGACCAAACACAACGGAGTGGCGCGGACGCTGTTGGAGTCGCCAGAAGTATTGTTGCAAGGCTGTGGAATCGATTCCAAGAAACAGGAGATGCTAGACGTCGACCAGGGAAAGGTCGGCCACGCGCCACTACGGCAACTGATGACCGGTATATACGTATAACAGTCCGTCGAAACAGAACAGAGAATGCTACTCAGCTGCAAAGACAGTTGTTCTTGGCAACAGGACGAAGGGTGTCCAGTCAAACAGTACGTAATAGGCTTCATGGGTGAGGACTCTATGTACGTAGGCCAATGGTCTGCATTCCGTTGACCCCACGCCACCGTGCGGCCCGAAGAAGATGGGCTGCTGAACATCGAGATTGGCAGCAACATGATTGGAGCCAAGTGCTGTTTACAGACGAGTCCCGATTCAGTCTGGAGTGTGACAAGCTTAATTCCACATTGTTTTATTTTTTTTCTGTATTGCGCATGGATACGCGTGTATTACCCATTGTATGCCAATACGTGGCTGTCTTGCACGGTTTTCTTGATTTTTTTTGCTTGCTCCCGTAATTGTTTTGAGCAGTGTAGTTTGTGCCAAATAAATCAATACCAAAAATATATTTTTGAACCAAAGGCTGTCTGAAACAGAGAATTTCGTCAAAATATCGATTTCAAATTTGAGAAAAATCAGGGGGTTATATTCACAAACTTTAGAGATAAAGCACTGAACAACCATGTTCCAACCGGGTGTCGAACCCGGTATGCTCAGATCACGGGGAAGTCGAGTTACCCCTATGCCCAGACGCTGGCACTGACGCAATTGCACGACGGTTCTTCTGTGGAATCGGGCCTCGAATCTGAAACCCTATGGCTCACGAGTCGAGACCTGACCAACAGGTCACCATGATCCAAATAATATACGAGCAACTCGCTGATAAAATCATCAATATTTAAATGTGAAACTAATTCTTAAAAAATAGTAAAATTTTTGCAAAGCTTTTTTTAATGAATATAAGTCTCTAATTTAAATTTAATGAGATTGATGATATGTATGTATGTCAATTAACAATAAATCAAAATGAACTACGCAATATTTGTAATAAGAAAAAACTAAGATTATTAATCTGCTACTTAAAAGTAATTAGTTCTGAATTGAATAATTTTGAATTATCGAGACTTATAAATAAAAAGAAAAAATATATAAAATAATAAATAAATAATAATGCTTTGAAGTCTCTCAAAATTTTGGGCCTGTAAGAATCGGTTACTTTATATTTAAAGACTCTGAAAAGAATAGCTATATTCAATTAATACTATATAACTTAATAAACTATATCAAATCATTCAATAAATTCTGTATAACTTGTTGAACTATATCCATTTTTTCAATAATTGTATAACTGATTGAACTGTATCAAATCATTCAATAAATGCTGTATAACCTATTGAACTATTTCAAATAATTTAATAAATGCTGTATAACTTATTGAACTATTTCAAATAATTCAATAAATACTGTATAACTTATTGAACTATACCAAATCATTCAATAAATGCTGTATAACTTTTTGAACTACATCAAAACATTTAATAAATGCAGTATAACTGAGTGAACTATATCAAATCATTCAATAAATGCTGTATAACTTCTTGAGCTATATCAAATCATTCAATAAATGCTGTATAACTCCTTGAACTAGATCAAACCATTCAATAAATGCCGTATAACTTATTGAACTATATCAAATCATTCAATAAATGTTGTATAACTTATTAAACTTTATCAAATCTTGTAAATTTTTCTCGAGCTTGAATGGACATTTGGCCTCAGCAATAAATTTATTTATGAAAAATCCCCCAAAATACAATTTCATTCTGAAAAATGAACGAATACTTTAATCATTCATCCTGCACCAATGTTTTATCAATCCCCATCCAAAAGAATGTCGCTGTTTAGAAGGTTACACTTTAAACAGTTCCGGAGCAAAACGTCATTCATTTCAATCTGCTTGTATAACTGCATTAATTTCTTTATAAAAATTGCTCGTAACATATCAGAAACTGTATGCGGAATGAGAGGGGGAGGAACACTAAAATGAATTAACGTTCCAATCTACAAGAAGATGACGAAAAGAACAAAACTAAAACCTTCCTAAATGCTCCAGTGAGGCATGAAATCTGGTCACGCTTGAGTATCCCTCCACCCCACCTTCTGACACGTGTCAATATCCTTTTTCGGAGCTCATCCCTTATATCCGGTGAAATGGAACCCGAAACACTGAGCCACTCCCTTTTCTTTTCATTTCAATGCCCCCCCCCCTTTTCTTTGGAAAGTGTCGGAAGTTATAATAAGTGGGAGAAAATTCGTTTATCGCCTGATACTTATCTGTCGTCCGTTTTTGATGAGTGATCCCAGCTTCAATTAAGTCATAGAGTCAGCGAGTTTGCTGATTGGCCTTTGTTCCCTATCAAGTTTTCGAGCGAGAATTGCAGTTGATAATACTGAGTGCTCTTTGTTGAGAACAGTGGATGCTATGCAAAAGTCATGATTTTATTTCAAGTGAATATGCTTGTAAAGCTTTAATAGCTGTATGGATATTATATAATTATCTTTTGAGAACCACGATACGGGATCCTTTATTATGCTGAGTTCCATTAGTTTTACTATTCCTTGCATGCTAATACAACACAATGCATGCCACTGGGCAGTAGAGGAAGTTTGCATTTTCTTGAATTCTCAGCTCAATTCTAAACTTGGATTTATTGCTGACCAGCAAAATATCCACAAGTTACTCATCATTTTCGTGCAATCCAAGAATTTTTGTTATAGCTCTGGATTTTGATGCCTGATTACTTATTATTAAGGAGAAGAATGTGTGTTCTAGTAATTTTTATTTTTTGTGGTAATGGTAATTACCATAACCATTGGTAATTTTGTGGTATGGTAATGGTAATGGTTTTCAACTATGGTGAGTGGATGTGTAGTTGTCAACAATGTCTTTTTTTTTTGCCAACTCAATGGATGCGTAGTAGCCAATGATTTCTCGATTCACAATAAAGTGATGGTCAGCAATTTTTTTCTTAGAGAGACAGCAATTTCTCTTCTTTGTTAGAGTGCTTATATAACAGTTAGTGGACATATGACTAGCCAATAGAGCGTATGTATCAAAGTTAACAATACAGCAACTGTCAATAATTTCCATTTTATTAGTTAATGTTGATCAGTAATTTCTTTTCTGACTGTAAAAGTGTTTATAAAAGGGTCAGTAGATCCATGACTAACCAATAGAGTGCTTGTATCATAGTTAGTAATACAGAGACAGTTAATAATTTCCCAGTTCTCAGTAAAGTGTAGATAATTTTTTTTGGCTGTTATAGTGTTATATGTAATAGCCTGGGGATCCATGAACAGCCAATTGAGTGATGTATCATAGTTAACAATATAGCAACAGTCAAAAATTCCCCTGTTCTCGGTTAAATGCTAACCAGCAATTTCTTTCCTGACTGTTAAAGTGATTATATAATGGTTAGTGGATCATTGACTGGTTGATACACTGTATGTATCATAGTTAAAAATGTAGCAACACTCAATAATTTCTCAGTTCTCATTAATATGTAGAACAGCAATTTTTTTCTGTCTGTTAGTGTGGTGATATAATAGTAATTCCTCAATCTTACAATAGAAAGGATGTATCGAAGTCAACACTACAACAACATTTAACTATCTCCCCATTATCTTTAAAGTGATAATTAGCAATTTCTTTTCTGACTATTAGAGAGGTTGTATAATAATAAGTAGTTCCATGCAGGAACAAAACAATGGATATATAATTGTCAACAATATCTATTTTTTAGTGTCTATACGTGGTAATCAACAATTACTAAGTTCTCAATAAAGTGATGATCTGTAATTTCTTTTCTGACTGTTAGAGTGGTTTTATTATGGTCAGTAGTGTCTCGATAAGCCAACAGAGTGATTTATCGAATTCAATAATACTCTAACAATCATCGATTTCCTGCGATCGTTCCCAGTAAAGGGGTAATCGGCAATTTCTTTTCTGGCCTGTTCGTGAGGTGGTATAATAGTCAGTAGTTCTTTGTTTTGCAATAAAGTGAATGTATAGTAGTCAATATTTCAACAACAGACAACGATTTCCAGTTTCTCAGTAAAGTGATGACCAACAATTTCCTTTCTGACTATTAGAGTGGAGGTATAATATTGAATTACTTATCAACCAACCAATAGAATAGTAGTTAATATGGTCTAATTAATGTAGTATAGTGGATATGCAACAATAGACCACTATCTCCATCAATGAACAAAGATCTCATTTTTACTTCTTAAATCGATTCTGTTTTTGTCATTATTTCCTTGGTTAGTCAATCGAATGGATATACAACAGTTAGCAGTTTATCAACTAGAAAGTGGACTAGTTAGCTATTTCCTTGCTGACAATAGTATAATATCAATAAAAACTAGCAGTTAAAATACACTTAGTGTCATGGTTATAAATAATAACTAAAAAAATATACATATGTGAGGGGAAAACAATTTTAATAAAATTTCCTTTCGTTCAAAATATTATTTTGTTCTTGAAGAGCAAGAGTTCCTGCCAAGAATTACTGGTAAACATATAAGTAGAATTCAGAAAACTTTTTAAAGGAAAATATAAAGAGTAATTATTATGAAAATATTGTTATTAAGCTTAACAATAATATATCAAGAACAACTATTGTTTTGGTTCATTTTCATGAAAATGTTTATTCACCGATGAAAAATTATTTAATTAATAATTTTAAAAAGTTCATTAAAAACTGTTTTATATGTCAGCATTCATGAATAGTAATTAAATGACAAATATTTATGCAGACATTATACAGCAAAAGTTTTTAAAAATCATGCAATTCAATTGACTCCTTCTAATTAAAAATATTTTTACGTATTATAATATGTTGCGCAAAATTACATATATTTCAATAATATTTACTATAGTAATTAAAATAAAGACTTGTTGATATTCAAGCTAGGTTTTTTTGTAAAAATTTAATAGTTACTTAAACTGATAAAAAAGGATGTAGTAAGTAACTGTAACAGCTAATAAACAATTTTTTAGTATAATTATTAAATATTTTAATTATATAATCATCAACGGATATAAAATCAGATTATAATTGACTGAGAATATTACTACAAAACCGAGTATTATTAATGGAAATAACCCGGAAGCTGTTTCTAACATTAACATTTTTTTTTCATTTCTTATAATTAAAATGGATTAAAATTCTTAATTACAATATTTAATTCATTCAATAAAATATCATCTGCTTAATTTATTAAAATTATTAAAAAGAAACTTGAATTTATGATTCATCTGCTGATATAATAGTATTAAAATTCAGCAAAAGTTGCATCTTAATTCTGTTTTGAAGTAATAATCAGATAATTTTTACAATAAACAATATTTGAAATCTTGTTAATAATTTCGCTCCCAATTATATCTTTAGTAAGATTTTCAAATCCGAATAACTTTAATTCTGTAAGAAATTATCTTTAATTATCAATACTTGTTTATTATAGTGAAACATTAAAAGTCTTTGAAAGAAAATAAACAATGCTAAATAAAATTCCCTTCACATCATACACTAAACAATTAAAATAAAATTTTAGCTTCTTTTTCTCTTTTAAAAAGCCATCAAACGAAATTTTTAACCTGAATATTCAAAATAAATTTTAAAAGAACTTGATACTTTTAATTTCTTCTTTCATCTGCTACTTTTTAAAAGTATAAAAAGTAAAATATTTACTTATTTTTTTTTAAAGTTTGATATAAATATCCAGAGAGAAGGAAAACTTTTTTCAGAAACAAAATACTTTTACACATATTAATTCGTGACAGTCAGAAAAACTTTGATGTTAATTCAATTCAAATGATTTTCGCCATTAAAAATTTGGTTCTAAACCTCGACGTTTATTCATTTATATCTTTAAAGAAGAGCCAAATGCATTTTATGTATAAAATATGAGAATACTGTCAACAAAGTCCAGTAAAAGAATACTATGGTAATTTTATTAGGATGGAGCTCCAAAACTTTTCCTTCTTTCCCTCTCGAGAATTAAAAAAAAGGAATAAAAAAAGGAAACAACAGCACATCAAGGAATTCTTATGTACATGTCACTAGTTTGCTCAAATTACTCTAAAAAATCTAAATAAAACAAAAATTGCTTCCAAGTTCTAAAGTAATTTAATTTGCAGGACATTTTTCTCCCTATCCTCTACTGATAACGTCTTCTTTTCTTAATGGATCAGGAAAATAAAATGGCACAGGCTGCAGATGCATGCAAGAAATTGTGTTTCATTTATACCTATTTCAAATTTCTGCTAACGATATTACGCCATCGATATTTTCTTTTGTCTGAGAAGAGTCCGTTAACTGTAGCCGTAACCTGAATGAACTGTGAATTTTTATCTATCGGAAACATCAAAGGCAATTACTAAGTCAGTCAGACTTGCTAATGTATCTTCTTTTGGATGATGAGGAAGAATCGAGACGCATATATAAGTACCATTTTAATGTCTTTCCCCATTTGATACTTTTATTTTTTTAAAAGGAAAAGCTTTTTAAAAGTTTCATTCCCCGGTTCCTATTTTTTTATGCGAAGGTATTTTCTGTTATTGATATTTTCCGTTTAGATACGTTGAAAAATGGTTCAAGTTGTATTTTGTTTTATGGACTTAAATTACGGCTATCCATTAGAATGAGAAAGGGCATTATGTGGTAATGTTTATTGTGCCTATTATAAACGTCATGATACTAAAGAGCTTTTCAGTAAATGTTGGATTCTTATGGATTCTGCATTAACTTGTTTTTTCTTGAGAGATAAACCGCTCTTGTAACGGAACCTGTTGCAAATGAATTCGGAATTTGCAGTGTTGAAGATTTATGTTTTAGAATAATATTATTGAACTTCTTCCAAGAAAATTAAAATTTCTTTAAGTTCGAAGAATGAGCATATTTGAAAGGAAAAACTTTTAGGCTTAACATTTTCCGTAACGATATATTTTTCTACAATACAGATATAAGAAAATACAATTTAAAAATATTTATTAAAATATTAAACTGTTTCTTAAGAAGATGTTTAAACAAGTAATTTTTTTTAAAAAATTTTAGTCAATTCCTACTTAGATCAACAACAAAAAAATTATTTTTGTTACCTTTTATTAAATGATTACTATTAATATAAATAATTTATCAAAAAAAAATGATTGATTTTCGTAAGAATTGGACACGCAATTTTCACTTTTACGAGAAAAATAATGAAATATTTACATTTTACTGATTGAACCTGTCCATTTCAATTGTTATTACAAACTGCTAAAACTATTTAAAGTATTAAAAATGAACTAAATATAATGAATGAAGTCATGTAGGAAAGGTGTCTAGGGGTTGCTATGTTAATGTTGAAAATAGGAAACGACAAGTTTAAACAAATAATCAATTTATTTAGCCAAAACACACAGTAACAATAAACAAAATCACAACATTTAACTTATTTACAAAAGAGAAAAGAAAAAGATTTTACTTAAAAGATAGCGGAGCATTATTTCGATTAAAGGTGGGGACAACAATAGCCCTTCATTTTAAATGGATGCCTAGTGCATCCATTTAACGGAGAAAAAGTTAACCGAACCTCACCCTTTCACATTCCGAAAGGACGACTCTCCGAAGAGAGCAGTTCCTTAAGTAGCAAAGCCGTTACTCTGGTGTCACTAACAGATGGCGCATGAATTGAAATGATTGGTGTCTGAATCTTTTACAATAATTAGGGATTAACAATTAAATCGATATGCAGCGAGTTCTATTTTCACCAGTTTCGAAAACATTAAAAATTAATTTATCTTGGTTAATTGGAGATTATTTATAGTTTTCAATAATAATTCTCACATTCATATTTCAAAAAATTGTATTAACATCAAGTGTCATTCACTACAAGTTTTTAAAAATGTATTTGAACTTGAGTGAACAAGATATATAAATATATATAAGAAGAGGGTGAGTTGATTATAAGAATTCGGTAAACATACATAAAAAAAATCTTATGCATTTATCTGAAACATTTGCTTTGTATAAACATTGTCAAATATTCATTGAGTTGATGCATATCTTCTAGAGTTTCCCCCGAGTTACTTGAATTTTGATGAAAAATCAAGTATAGAGATTCATTTTTATTATTTATGCTTAACTATTTTCAGATTTTCATGTTTTTTTTTATTTTCTTATATACAAATACCTTAATCAACGAATAATAAATTAATATATATATATATATATATATATATATATATATATATATATATAT
>JAOUZG010045806.1:766336-789961 GCA_026289955.1 Argiope argentata | reverse complement strand
ATATATATATATATATATATATATATATATATATATATGTGTTAAAAATTTTGATTTAGTAGAGAAGAGTTTCACGAAGAGTAATTCACGCTCTAAAATTAAAGGTCTTAAGAGATTCACCGAGTATTAAGGAAACTAGTGATTCCAATTTTTCTCTGACTTTTTTAGTTATTTTATTCATGGAGACACAGAGGGAAAGTTAAATTCAAAAATAACTATTTCTAAACTTGAGGAGCGCTAAAAATTTGAAAATTCCTCAAATTATTGAAAATTCCATTGAATGAATTTGACTGACACCAAATTTGACTTCGATGAGTTTAAATGACACCAAAGTTTGACGTAATCTTAGCTGTACTTTTTAGCTAGTATAGCAGTTTCATTGATTTAAGTGATTGAGTTTAAATGCATTCAATTTCCACGGGGGACTTCGAAATAAGGATGAAATGCTTCCGGCATCGTGGTTGGACCTCGCCACCTGGAGGGTACACGAATTGGTGGGGATTTGGCTCCTCCAATCGATGAATAGACGGACTTCCTACCAGAAGGGCTGTACTGTGGCCAGTGATGGTCCTTAGGACTCAACCACAGTTTCTGCCAGTGTTGCTGTTAAGATAGTCCGGTCATTCAGTTTTATAGTTTAAAGCCATGTTCCTTCAAGGAGGGTTGGAGAGTCTGGTAAGACTTACACGCTTGCTAAAGAACAATTTGATGAATTGAGCTCTAAATTTGTAACATATCTACATTTTAGATACTATATATTTGCATAAATTATATCATCCTGTCATTTAAGTTTTGTCATTATTTAGTTCGTTTTTATTCGTGCAGTCAAATTACCTATGAATGCATCTCCTTCAAAGTTTGATTTTTTTTTAAAAAAAAGGCGCATATTTGATCATAATTCCATATACTTAGTTTCGACCATCTTTCTCAAATAGCACAGTAAACCATCTTTCTTAAACAACGCAGTCAACTATCTTTCTTAAACAACACAGTCAACCATGTTTCTCAAACAACATAGTCAACCATCTTTTTTAAACAATACAGTCAACCATGTTTCTCAAACAACATAGTCAACCATCTTTCTTAAACAACACAGTCAACCATCTTTCTCAAACAACATAGTCAAACATCTTTCTCAACAACACAGTCAACCATCTCTCTTAAACAACACAGTTACGCAGACTGACAAATGAACTGCATATTGTCAAAAATCTGTTTCTTTCTCTTTTTTTTTCAAAGTCTCGATTTTAAATTTCGAGACATTTACATTACTTCCTCTATACTTCGTTACGAGAATGTAATATGACAAACTGCTAATTTATTTATTTGTACGTCACATTTTTTCTTTATTTCATCTCAGGAAGGTAAGTAACAATCAACATGTTTTCTAAAACGAGGCTAGAAGCTCAAAAGTGAAAGTTGGAAATTTTGTACTTCTAAGGCAATATTACTATTACGTATAATATAAATTGTCAGTGCTTACAAATAATTCTCGTTATTGAAGTATTGTATTCTTTTAAAAAACGCATTGCGAGCAAAGAATTTTCTTTCCATTTTCAACATTCCAGTGCTGCTCTGGGATATCCCCACTGTTTAATTCCACAAACTACTTTTTTCCTCTTTGAAAAAAAAAATAATGTTACATCTGTCGACCAATCAAAGTGAACAAAGTAATGGCTGTTTAGCACATTTCTTTCAAATCATGATAATTAAATTACGTATATTTAGAAAAATATTGGAATGCACTAATATATTCCTCTAAATTTAAAAATAAGCATGCCATTGCAAAATTTTCAGATATTGATCGTGGAATTTCATATGTGCGTTTAGAAATCTAAGAGTAAAATTTTACTAATTGACTTTTTAGAATTAACGGAGACATATAAATCTAATTTTTTAAACTTTTTAATGTTAATTTCTATGACAGCCAAGGTGTTTTACTGCAATTCCCAGCTTAATTTAAAGGTACTTTCTAATTGGGGGTATATTACTAAGTATAATATTTGTGATAAAACCTTGTCTTACATTTTTTGGACATTCAGTATATATATCTTCTAAATTATAGTAATATATATTTTATATAATTAAAATAGTTATATTCATTTATGCATGCGTCTTAAACAATGAATACATATTCTCCTTACACCAAATTGAATCCCCGAAAATTATACACTTCTATATATTTTAGAATGAGACGTTTTCATTTTCTTTAAGCTTATTTAACCGTTCGTAAATTAAAATTTCCCTTGAGGACTGATTTGATTTATTTGATTAAAGAACTTGTTTAAAGTACACTATTCCCTCCTGGGAATACAATGCATGATTTTGAACTCTCCTTAAATTAAAGCTTCTTAAACTATAGACTGTGACCTTTAATTCCTTTAAAATGTCATAAAGTAAATTAGATTAGATATTAAGATGTTCTTGTAAATTGAATGGATTCAGTAAATGGCGTCTTTTATTTTTCTATAAAAGATATCAAAAAGAAATTTTTTAAAAAAAAATCGAGATTTTTATAAATATCTACATTAAATATCACCTTGAATCTGATGAAATAGTCTTTTTACATGAATCTTGAGGTTTTTTAAATATATAAAAGAGGTGTATTTAATATATAAATATAAAAATAAAGCTAAAAAATCTAGGTTTTTTTAAGAATATCTACATTAAATATCATCTCGAATCTGATAAAATTGTCTTTTTTAATGAATCTTGCGGTTTTTAAAATATGTATAAATGATGTATGTAAAATATAGATATCAAAAAGAAAGTTTTAAAAATCGAGGTTTTCATGATTATCTATATATAACATCATCTTGAATCTAAAAAAATTATATTTTTAATGATTCTCTCGGTTCTTGAAATGTATATAAGAAATGTAATTAAAATATAAATATACAAATAAAACTTTAAAAAATCTAGATTTTTGATGAATCTTGAATAATCTTGAATCTTATAAAATTGTCTTTTAAATGAATCTTGTGAATTTTAAAATATATGCAACGCATAATTGCTAAATATAGCTATAAAAAACGTAAAAAATTGAGATTTTAATAGATATCTACATTAAATATCCTCTTGAATCTGAAAAAACTGTCTTTTAAAATATATCTTGAGATTTTTATAATGTATATATGTAAGTATCTGAGGAGTTTTAAGAATAAATATTTTCACAAATGTTATGAAATACTCATGTTTTTGTAATTTTGCTGAAAAAAGATTTTAAAAAATATCAGAAATAAAAACAAATATCAATTTCATTAAAAAATTAATAAAATTAAACTGATAAATTTAAATTTAAAATTAATAAAAAAACACGTCAATTTAAACTTAAGAATTTTTCAAAAAATTAAGTAATTTCTTTTTTGAAAAAAGAATTTTAATCTTCGTCCAGGCTTTAAATTCTGGGGTTCTATTGATAAATAATATTTCATTCAAAAAAATTTCGCATAATGAAACATCGAAATAATTGCAATTTTGTTTACTTGCACATATTTGTTACTCTATTGTTCAGAAACTATGGAGCCTAATAAGAAACTTTTGTGTCAAATTGTAACAAAAATTTGCATCAGATTTTAATTTAAGAGTTTTTTCGTTTGAATTTTTCACCAACCTTTAACATTTGAAGAAACTCAACACAGAACTCAAATGGTTTAATTAAAACCGCTTAAATAAAAACATGATGAATAAAAAATATAAATTTTTTCGAAAGAGATCAAATTTATAAAATAGTTATCATTAGAAATTAGCAAAATACATTATAAATAGAAAGGTTTCTATTCATATCGGGAAATGAAACGTTAAGTTTATTGTTATAAGAGAGACAATATCACGTAAAGAAAGGGAAAATGATAGTGTTGGTTAGCGTATCAAAAAAATGGTCCAATATAGTTAGGGCTTAAATTAATGATATTCAAAATCCCATAACTCAGTGTACATTAATCCTAAATGCGGCAATTTTTTTTCAATTAATTAATATTATTTTCCTAAACATTTTTTTTATGTATGAGAGCATGATGTTGTTTTTGTTTGTGGTTTTTGAAGCCTCAAAAGGCATAGGCAACAAATTAACAACTTATCGCTTTTCAGGTGTATATATAGAGAGAGCTCGACGGATTTTGAGATGAAAAAACACCCCATCGTTTTTCTAATTATCCAATCATATGTAATCTGACGGTCTCATGATTGCTTCAAACCGGTTTAAACTGGTTAATGGCTTAAATTAATTAAGAAAAATAATAATGCTCTCACATAATAAATTCGATTTGCGTAGATTTTTTTCCCTAAACAAGTAATAAAAAATGGAGAAAACAGGAACTAAGGCACTAAAAGTAGTACTTTATTTAACTCATTACTACAGTTACAAAATAATGTTAGAAATGCTCTGGAGATGGCTATCTGTGTCACAAATAACTAAATTCAGCCAGAAGATAGAAAATATAAAAGAAATAAGCTTAAAAGAGGAAAAAAATTGATATCTTTCAGAAATTGATATCTATATTATCTACCAATTTCATTTCCATATAATTCCTTCCTTAAATTAAATAAGGTTTTTAATTCCATTTTCTACCCTTTATTATGCATGATGGAATCCAAACTCATCTATGATAGCATTTAATCACATTTTCTAGCCGTTCAAAAACTTCATAGTAGGATTTTCACTTTCCCTTTTATTTCGTAATATAAATGTTGCGGTAAAAGTAATAAATTAGCGATTATATTTAATAACTTTTAATTGTGCATCATTTCCAGTTATTAAATATAATCACCAGTTTATTACTTTTAACGTAACGTATACACATTTCAATTTGCCAAACATATTCATCTGAATTCATGTTTTTCAATTGTATCATAAAGCAACTGAAAATATTTTAAATACATTCTATATTTATTATTTAGCAACCTAAAGAAGTAACCTGGAAAACAAGCTGGTCACCAAAGACGGCTAGTTTTTAGTATCTTACATTGTATTAAAGTATTATCTATAACTGTAATAAACTCATTAAGTAGTAGCTAATAGAATAATTAATTCTTATGCAAACAAAGTCAAACACATCTGCATAATGAACTATAAAATTTATTAGAATATTTTTCAGTTGTATCAAATGACAAAGTGATATGTTTTTAATACATATCCATAATACATAATAATTATTTTTAATACATAATAATTATTTTGATACCTAATAATTCAGTAATCTGCGCAAACAAATTGGACGTCAAAGACGGCTAGTTTTAAATATCCTACTTTATATGAAAAATCTTGTTAATAACCATAATAGAGGCATGAAATAATATCTAATATAATAGCTAATACTCAAGAAAACAGTAAAATGTTGTATAACCTACTATAGAAATTTATATGAATAGTTTTTAGTTGCATGAAATGGCAAGGAGATGTGTTCTTTAATGCATTTTTGTATTAATTATTTAATCAGCCTAAATATTCACTAATTTGGGTGAACAAACAGGTCATCAAAGAAGGCTAGCATGAAAGACCTTACATTGTGAGTAAATCTTGCCAGTAAAGTAACAAGTACATGAAATAATAGCTGATAAATAGCTTAAATTCATGAAATCAAAAGTCCAACCAACAGACCTTTATAATCAATTATAAAAATTTAAAAGATCATTTCCTATTTGCATCAAATGACAAGGTGAAATATTATTTTAATGCATTTCTTACCAATGACTTAACAAGTCAAAAGTATTCCATATTAATTATTTATCTTAAAATATAAATAATTTGGAAAGGACAAACTTGTCGCCAAAGACGATTCTTTTTTAATATATTACGATGTTTGTAAAATCTTTTCAATAACAGTCATAAACCCATGATATAGGGGCTGTATACAGTTAAAACTCTCCAAAACAAAGTCAAACAGACCTGCATAATCAACTATAAAAATTTTCAAGAATATCCTCAATCTCTGCTCCTTTAAAATCCGAGGCCGTTACAGCCTCCTGGAGTGAAAATAGTGCTTTGGAATTATCTTAAAGACTTTCTTTAACTTTCTCGGGGGGAAGTTCTTTGTCCACTCAGATAAGGTCGATGGCTCTTGTTGTGAAAATCCATTTTTCGTCGCAGGTGACACTTTAATCAATAAGGGTTTTCCTTTCAAGTCTTTGAAAGACCAAAGAGCAGGTCAGGGGAGGCCGGCAAGTGGGTTTGTATAAACTGTAAAGGAGCCATTTATCAGGATTTGTTTTTCTCTCCCTCCCTCATAATGCATGAATAAGTTTACGCATTATTTCTTGTCGCTAAAAGTCGATTGTGAATTATCTTAGGCTTAGATACCTTTTAATTCCGATAGACTATGAAATTTGTGGTGTGCCTTTTAGTTCTGATATTTTATGAAATTTGGGATATCATAGACTATTAAATTCAATTATTCAATTATGATAGACTATTAAATTTATGGCGTACCTTTTAGTTCTTTTAGACTTTGAAATCTGCATTGGGCCTTTTAATTCTGATAGACTACAAAATCTGCATTGGGCCTTTTAATTCTGATAGACTACAAAATCTGCAGTGTGCCTTTTAATTCTGATAGACTACAAAATCTGCAGTGTGCCTTTTAATTATGATAGACTACGAAATTTGTGTTGTGTTTTTTAATTTTGATAGACTACGAAATATGTGTTGTATTTTTTTAAATTCTGATAGAATACGAAATCTAAGGTGTGTCTTTTAGTTCTGATAGACTATGAAATGTAAGATGTACCTTTTAGTTCTGATAGACTATGAAATTTGTGTTCTATTTTTTTTAAAATTCTGATAGAGTATGACATTTTTGGTGTAATTTTAAGCTTTCTTTGGTAGCCGAATTTAATTATAAATTTTCTAGTCACTATTATTTACGTGTGATAAGTTTTAAAATTTTAATAAAATAATTCATATCTAGGAAGCCTCCTTTCATAACTTCGGTTCACTGTTCATAATTTTGTCATCTCTGTTTTTGAAATTTCTGTTCAAAATTTCTCACTGAAAATTTTATTCAACTATGCAACTTCAGATGCTGTATAATTCTCTTCCATCATTTTTAGGTGCGGAAGTAAACGCCTTTCCCCAAATCACCTTCTCAAATCTGAAATAGATAGATCCAATGCACACAGATATTTATTTATCGGTATCTACCATTCGTCTCCAGTGCAATAGTTCTTCTGGCTTCATTTCACTTTTTTCGGCAATGGAAAATAGCAGTAAGGCCGATTTCCACTCTTTTTTCAAATTCCAAATTATTTGTTCAGTTAAAGATGATAAAAGTTATTCGCAAGAAGCATTTCCTTTTTTTCGAATAATCTAGAACAGTGCTCCACAAACTCATTTGCCAATACAGCTGTTTGTCAATTGCTTCACGACTGAAATCTCTTTTGAGAACCACATTTTAAAATTTAAGTTCTATAAAAAGGTATATTTTTATTCACTGAATTATGGGCCAGTTACGCTAGATTTCAGCAAGAACATCCTCAATCTGGTCTATACCTCGTTGGCCACAATTTTCCAATCACTGGGCTGAAATATATTATAGAGTACTCTGGTAACGAGAAAGTCATTGTGTCAGTCTCAAATATTTTAATCTAATGTGAATATTTATCTATACATTTAAAATAATTGGCACAGCAAATTATTACGTCTCAGAATCCTAACTATTGTTCGATTTGCTTTGCGAATTTTTACTTTAAATGAAGACTTCAGACCTCTAAATATGTCATCAATTGACTTTACCAACAATCATCTCCAATTTTCGAAAGAAATCAGAAGCATTTTTGCACATTTTCTACCTAGAATCCTTCGATAAAATTTCCCTTCTAATATTTATGTACCGATTTATCATACTGTTACAAACGGGCAAGCGCCGTAGCGAAAGGAATAGTCTGGTAGCCTCTGGATCATACGTGAAGCGCCGCGTTGCTTCGCGGTCTTTTGGGCGCGCACTCGGTCGGCTATATAAGGGCCGGGTAGCCGTAGTTCCGGCAGTTAGTTGGGAGTTTCCTCTCCGAAGAGAAGCATTCGCTGGAATAGCGGGTTACATTCCTCGCTTGTTAATTGTGAGCTGTGTTTAAGTTTGCTGTTAACGTTGTATTATTGAGCTCGCTGTGGCTACCTGTTTACTATGCCGTATGATAGCTGTTTTGCAGTCTGTTTTTATTGTGCGTAAGGCTTGTATTTACGCTGTTAGTGACTGTTGCCTGCTGGATTGTGTTTATCTGAAGTTTTACTTTATCAAGTCATCCTGTAAATACCTGTAAATAAATTTGTTTGTTCTGTCCTCAAGTAAAGTCCATTCAATCTAAACCCGCTGCGCTAAAAACGTAACAATATTTTTACTTGAATATTCATGATATATATACGTTATCAATAATCTCTTGTATTTTATACTCAAGCATAATAACCAGACTTATAAAAAACTTTGCCGGCATACTTGCACAGAGGTAGCCCTTCTTCCCCATGACCTGGGCATCCCTGGTTTCAGTCCAGATTTGGACCTGGTTGTCCTTCTGTGTACTATCTGTGAGGTTTGGTAATGTGCCTCTTTGTATAAAGAGACTAAGCAAGCGAACGTGATGAGTGTGTAGCTAAGTCGTACTCTTGACCCAGATTAGCGCTACTTCAAAAACGTTCATTCGGCTCAAGCGTGCTGGTGTCCTTCAGCGCGCTTGTCCATGGCAAGTGCTTTTAGTAACAACAACAAATAAAACTTTGGCAAATCTCCAACATTTGAATCGATTACAAAAATCAATTTCATCACTTTTCATTGATAGAAAACAAAGCAAAATGCTCTACGATTACTAGTAAAGTATATTTTGATATGATACATTCTTTAGTTGAAAAGTGATACATTTTGAAAAATTGTGTTGACATTGCTAAATGCATGCTGTTTATAAGGTGTACGAGCAGTTAGTGCAGATGTATTGTTTATAATTCCCATTGTTTCCTTTAAGAGTTTTGAAAGCTTAGCGGATGAATGCCATTAAACGTGACTGAGATTATTAACCGCTGTTATTCTCAAGAATTTAGAAATAAATAAAAAAATTAACATAAAAATATCATTCATTTATTAAAAAAAATATATGAATTACTGAATTTTAAAAGCACAAATCTTCCATTCAATCATCAGAATTTAATATTAATTTTATCTTTATTTTATGACATATACGTATTATTTACTGGCGTTATCTCCCTTATCCAAAGGCGGCGATAGCAAGGGGGCTAGTGGGGAAATTGCCCTCCCCCTGTCGGTAGCCTCTTTCCCCCTCCCCCCCTCATCGGCGAGATATTTAGAGTTTCGTGTTCACCATTTCAAAATTCCATTCATAAAATGTTCACCATTTCAAGATGGTTTGTAGAGAGCTGCGCATTATCGAATATTATTATTTAAAAACCTCCCTGAAATTAATATATTGTAAACAATCGAAATATCCAAGTAATGGTTAAATTGTTCAGACTATATTTGGCAAAATATTCGATAGGGTGGTAGATCAATAATATGCCGTATTTTCATAGACGATTTCTGATAGACCTAAAAATTAAAAATAATGTCGAAGACATATGTTAGGCAGATTTTCAGACATCTGATTCAAATGTCGTTCATTCAGATTATAATTTGTATTGCTTTTGACAATAAAACCAACAAAGATAATAAGTAAATTCATTGACAATTTTTCATCAATCGACTGTAAATTCAATACGACGAATGTCGAAGTCAGCAAATTTCCGACATTTGATTAAATAGACGTTCATTTAACTTGTAATTTGCACTTATTTTGGCAATATATCTGACAAGTGAATGAGATATCGCGTAACAACATTTTTTTTACAAATGTACAATGAAAGGAACGGCCAGTATACTGAATAAAAAAAGAATCTAAATAACACTATATTTTCTTTAATTAAATGTAAAATTAACTATTTTGAGTTATTTTGAGACCAAATGAGGGATATTATGCTTGTCCCTCGTGTCGGTCTTGCCTCCCCGTCGGCAGATTCCTGCCGCCGCTTCTGCCCTTATCTCCGAGAATAATCCTTGTTCTTATTGTTAAATGAAAACATCTACTTTCTACTTTCCTCTTATTTCTATTTTGACTAAGTAAATGCATCATGATTGATGAGCAGAAACGAGGTGGGATTTCGAATCCGAAAATGAATTATAATTATGCATACTCAATGCATTCACAAACGCATCTGGGCATCTATGCCGCTGGTAACCATCGGCATGTATGAAGTATATGAGTAGAAAGGTCTTGAAAGCCATTGAGATATTTTTTTTCTCACTCTTGAATTAATATGTCAGAACGCAAAATTATTAGTCTTTGTTAGCAAATTTTTGTTAAAATTAATATTAATTAACATTGGCATTGAAATCTATTTTGAACTGCTAAATAAACAAGTTAAATAAAAAAAAGTTAAATCAATTTCTACTTTGGTCAACGAAGAAATTTTTTATTTTATTTACTTTTTATTAAATAATTACAATTAATATAAATCCTTTATCAAAAAATGATTGATTTTCGCAAGAATCAAATTAGCATTTTTCACCTTCACTGCTAATGCTAAATGCATTCTACCGATTGGGCTACTTTGTGTTGATTTTAATTTTCATTACAAACTTCTAAAACTCTATTTAAAGTATTGAAAATTAATTAAATTTAATGAATGAATGAATATTTGAAAAACCAGCATCAACATCAAATGTCATTCATTACAAGTTTTAAAAGTGATTTTGAACTTGAGTGGATGAATAAAAAGTATTTTATTAACGACTGAAATTTTGAACAAGATACATAGAGGGAGAATCTGAACCAATAGTAGGAGTTGAAAAGAAAAAAATAAAGTCTAACAAATAACTATAAGCTTTTTTTGCATTAATTATATTTCATATATCAAAATTTGATCATTTTTATTGAAAAGAAAAAAAGATTGTCTTGAAATCCTTTCTCAAGGTTTTTAAAGTGCATATTAATGAATACAGATTATAAAAAGATATAAAGCCCCTAAATCAGAACTGATTATTAAAGGACTTGAAGTCTTTTATGTAATATTTTAAATGTCTCAGTATTGTAGAATAAGAACAAAATACAGGCATTAATCTGAAAGCATATGAAAAGATAAAATATTAATTGTACACTCTGATGGAAATAATTGCAATTTTTCTTGTTTTTAATAATTAGTAACGGAGTGATGTCTTTATCTAACGTATAAGGGTTCGGTTTAAAATTATTGTATTGTTTCTCAAAAAGAAACATAATTTTTATAATTGTATACCCATTTCAATCATTATTCCTTCTTATTTTTCATCAAATTCTTAAGGCTTTCTTTTTTAAAAAATGACTAGCAGATGTTCTTAAGAACATTGAGCAATCACATATTCATTTTTAAAAATCAATTTTGTATTTTTATATAAATACGTGGTTGTTTTCCCCATACAAAATATATAGAAAAAATATTTGCGAACATTATTTGAAAGTACTTAATAGTGGAAAATAAGGAAACTTTGATGACATATGTAGGAATGATAAACCTTTACATGCAACCAAAAGTGGCGAAATCGAGTTCGCTCTTTAAATTAGGTGAAGGTTTATACTTTATTCCTTTAAATATTACAAGGAAAGTATCGAATTATATTAACTATAATAAATAGTTCATTAAAAGCTATTTTGATAAAAAATAGCTTAAATAAAAAAAATCTCAAAAGATCAAATTTTCCAAATAGTTATTTAGCACTTAAAATTTCGGCCCTGCCTTTTTGTATCTGAATTTTAGATGTTTGAGTAATTTTCGCTTTGGGGTTATTAGAAAATAATGCAGAAGCTTGTCACATTTGGTAATTTATCGCTAAGTATATATATATATAATCACTTAAATTAATAAAGACAAATAATGACATAAAAATAATAAGGTGCTCACATTATAACTTAAAATTTCCAATCGTAGATTTCATTTTCTTTGTTTTATTTCATAAACCACTAATAAAAAATAGGAGAAACATGAAAAAAGCTCTGAAGGTATCACTTTATTTAACTCATTACTGTAGCATTACTTTCATTTTCAATTTTTCTAGTTTGCAAACAAAGTTTAGGAGCTAGACCTATTTTGAGTCGAAATAACAGCAACGATATAATATTCCTCGTGAGTTTTTTTAAAAAAATGTATCTACTTTCATAGAAGGATACAATAATAAGGCAATACTGGTTAAAGCAGGTAAAAATATTTTTTTTATCATAAATTGCGGAGACATCAAAATCTTCTAACCAAAACAACATCCTGCTCTCAAATGATAATAATGCAGGTGAAAGGACGTTTCCTAAGAAACAATAAGTTTAGTTATATTAACGTCCCGTTGTAAAGCAACAAACACTAGGACTGTTTTGGGACGGATCTCCTTATTTTGAACTGCGGTTAGATAACGAGAATGACAGAGTTAGCAACCCCTCTCCTCACAGCAACAGTGGGAGGACGTTTGGCCCTGGCGTATTTAACGTATAACAGACCCGCTTACCCGACGCTTCTTTCGTGTAATCGGGTCTTGAATCTGAAACTCTACGGCTCAAAAGACGAATCCTTAACACCAATCAACCAAGGCCATATAAGAAACACTAAGAAAATAATCATATTATATTCCAAAAGGTTTATTTTAAAATTGTATACTAATCTTATGAAGAAATCTATTTCCCGGTTATATTATATTATATTTCAGTCCACCCATTTTGTTTAATAAAAAATAATCTTTCCAACAAAGTCTTGATATCTTTCTTACTCTCTATATTTACTTTATCTGTTGGCTTGGAAAGTTTAGGAACAACTGTAAACTGAAACTTCAGTTGACGTATATAAACATATAAAGAATAAAATTTCCTTTAAAGAATAAAGATGAAATTTCATTTCTAAGTCGAAAACGGAATCGAATTGTAAACTTTATAAACCAATTTTTATAGAAGCAAACTTCCTATTTGCTTGACTTTATATATAAAATCATATCTTAAAAAATAGCCAATAACTGAAAATCAAACACATGGTTAAATTTTTTTTAGTTTATAAATTGTGTCTTATCTTTTCCAGTAGAAATAAATCCTCTAAGCCGGCAATTCAATTTCTTTTGAATTTTAACTTAAGATATACACATTGTCGGAGAATAGTGAGGATTATTAGAACACTTTATTCTTTATTCATGGTAATATAAGAAGCCTTTTTTTCGTAATTTTTTAAACTTTAAAAGTCTCAGAATCAATATATTTGTATCGTCTTTTCACATTGCTTGACGTTTTATAAAATAAATATTCGTTTTTCCATTATTTTTTTTCTCATAATTTTGATCATCTGTCATCATGATTGAAATGTGAACTCTACCAGCTTATTAAAGACTGGTCATTTTTATCTGAAGGACTAATTTCTGAATCATATTCATTATAAAATATATATTCGTTTTTCCATTATTTCTCTCATGATTTTGATCATCTGTCATCATGATTGAAATGTGAAGTCTACCAGCATAATCAAGACTGCTCATTTTTATCTGAAGGACTAATTTCTGATTCATATTCATGATAAAATACATACTCATTTTTCCATTATTTTTTCAAATTATTTTGATCATTTGTCATCATGATTGAAATGTGAATATCAGCATAATCAAGACTGATCATTTTTATCTGAAGGACAAATTTCTGATTCAAATTCATTATAAAATATATATACGTTTTTCCATTATTTTTTCTCATAATTTTGATCATCTGTCATCATGATTGAAATGTAAAGTCTATCAGTGTAATCAAGTCTGATCATTTTTATCTGAAGGACTAATTTCTGATTCATATTCGTTATAATATATATATTCGTTTTTACATTACTTTTTTCTCATAATTTTGATCATCTGTCATCATGATTAAAATGTGAAGTCTACCAGCATAATCAAGACTGCT
This sequence comes from Argiope argentata, assembly GCA_026289955.1. Taxonomy (NCBI): domain Eukaryota; kingdom Metazoa; phylum Arthropoda; class Arachnida; order Araneae; family Araneidae; genus Argiope; species Argiope argentata. The sequence goes on along the minus strand of JAOUZG010045806.1, from coordinate 776,041 downwards.
CATTTTTATCTGAAGGACTTATTTCTGCTTCATTCGTTAAGTGAATCAGAAATTATGATAAACAAGTAATATTAAAAAATATATATTAAATCAATTCCTATATAGATCAACAGCGGAAGTTTTTTAATTACTTTTTATTCAATAATTACAATTAATATAAATTATTCATCAAAACATTATTGATTTTTGCCGGAATTGAACTCGCATTCTTCACTTGCACGAGAAAAATACTGATTTTTTTTTCTTTGCTATAAAACTTCATGAGCAAATATTCAGAAATTTCCGTATAGATTCGCAGCAATATTAACTTTTGGTATGTTTACTGCTTTTCAAAAAATTAATTATCAATAATTAACTTTAAAAAATATTAAATAATAGAAGTTTTTTTATAAAGTAAGTACAACCTAAAAATTTGTGGATGCATATTAGTAATAGATTTAAGTTTTGCAATAGATTCTCACTTTTAAATGCTTGCTGAGCAATGAAATAATTTTACCTTTTAAATGAAGTCAACTTTCTTTTGTGTGCAAACTTGCCGTCAATTTTTATTGATTTTTTTTTCAAAATTATTAAATAATGAAATACATGTAAACTAATTTTGAGATAAACAAACTCGCAGAAACTTTTTTGATAAGCGACGGTGAGATGATCATTTTTAACAGAGGGTGTCTATCTATTGAAAGTGACACACCTGCTTCCTTCCCCTGATATTTTTCCAAGCACATGTCCATTTCATTTGAGTTTACATTTTCGTTTGTTTCTTTACATTTTTTTGTTTGTTTCTTAAAGTATTTTGGAAACGTTTTTCTTGATTTTAATCCTCTACTTCCTAAGATAACTATTCAGGTACTTCCAAATCATGAAAAAGTCTTCTCAAAATATAAGAAAAATGCCCTTTCCCTATATAAACCTCAGAGATAAATCGTGTTCTTAAAAGATTGATATTCGAATAGGGACCCGATCTTCATTGATAATAAAGCAAGACAGCTGTAGCTTAGATTACATGATACTAAGTGAATACACATATTTACGGATATTCCCGTATTCATTTCGGCAAACTTCTTAAACAAACGAAGTGCGTACCACGGATACACGGATCAAACACTCACCCTTAATGGAAGAAGGAGAAATTTTCCAATATTATCCAGGCGTATTGGGCGTCAGCTGCAGTGTTGCTGATTGGGTGTTTGGGGTCTTTTAGTATTGATAGAGTTATATGAAATCTAAAGTATTTCAAAAATTGCGATAGATTTATCCAGGCTTTGGCCGTCATTCCGTTGATCAGGTGTTTCGGGTCTTGAGGTATTGATAGAACTAAAATAGTTCGAAAGTTATAAAACAAGAGTGAAATGTTATTGTCCTTAAACTCTCATGCCATCTATATACGTCTTTTATGAAATGATAAAAATGTGGTTGATAAGTGTATGAAACTTTGATTAAAACAAGATGAAAAGAGATATGGTGAATCAAATTTCCTTCAAATGTTCTTTTTCATTAAAAATATTAAACCTAAGGATGTTTTAATATTAGGCGAAACCAATCATTCCAACTTCTGTTTAACGCAAATTCCGCCTATATTTTGGAATTAAAAAATAAATACAAAAGGGATTTGATCGTACAAATTGATAGTAATGAAAATGAAATTTTTTAAAAATACAAAATTCATTCTGTAGACTGAATAAGATACAGGTCTTTAAAAAATATGATTGTAAAATTAAATAAAATTCCCGTCAAGTAAGAAACACATATTTGAATAACATATTAGTAGATTAAAAAATAAATTTCCAAGTGAATTTTAGATATTAAAAGTGCTGAATAATGATGACTTTCTGCAAGCTTATATTTTCTTTCATTTTAAAAATTATACTTTCTAATTTTTTCATTGTAAAGCTTAATTTAATTTAGATGTTTATTTATTTGAAAAGGAACTTGTATAAGAATTTTTTCACTTACTAAACATATTTATTTTGAGCTTGTTAAAGCATAATCTACTTATAGATGAAGTACCAGTGGTTATATTTAGTGCGTTAGGTTATTAAATTATTTTTGGGGATAAATTATCGTGAAAGCCAGAATTTTCTAAATAGTTAAATTTGACAAAGTAATATTATTTTCACAAATTTATTTTATAAAAAAATTCCAGCATGCTTAATATTTTATTTCATGGGAAGAGTTAAACTGAATTGAAAAGCTACAATTTCATAGCACTAACTTTATTAACTATAATTGATAAAATTGGAATAGATCAGAAAATGTTTAAATCTTTTTTTCTAAGAATTCTATGCGTGTTTTAAGGTTTGTTTGGCTTTGAAGGCTACTTTAATTTAAAATGTGTTCATTTCAACATCTTTTTCCTGTTACCTTCCCTTATAAGTGCTTCATTAAAAAATTACGAGTGCATAGATGAGAAGTTGCTGGATAAATAAACAGAAATACATAATTCTACCGCTTGTTTAATGATGTGGGATTGAGATACGACTTCTTCAATGATGGGATGTATCTCTTAAGAGAAAGATTGATTCACAAAAGTGAAAACGAAATTTTTTTATTTTGCCATCATTAAACGAAATGTCTGTTGTCAGTATGAAATAATACAAATCATCCCAGATACTTAGAAAATTTTCAATATCTGATTTCTTTATTGTCGATACAGAATGATTATATTCTAATATTATTTTTACGTCTGAATTTTGGATTGATATAAATGTCTTGTGAGAATTTTTTTAAATTTTTTTATTCTTCTTCTGTGACTAATGTGTGGGAATAAGAATTTCTTCTTGTATCATCAAATATCTTTTAAAAATTTACCTTATGAATAAGAGAAAATTCAAATATATATAAGTAGAAAAAAAAATTTTCTTATTAAAAATACAGATATCCTAAATAGAGAGCTTATGATGAAAGAATACTTCATTTTAACTTTATATTATTCAATTAAACAGAAAAAAGCTTGTTTACAAATTGAATTTAAAAGTAATTTTTAAAACTTTTATTTACATTAGAAAAAAATTGAATTCAAATAAAATAAGTATCACTGATAATTTAAATGTTTAAATTACACGGGATGTAAAAATGGTTTTTATTTTATAATATACTCTGAAAAAAAAGCATCTAAACATTCAAATAATTCTTTAAAACTTGAACTAATTGGAAAAAAAAAGAAATAAAATATTAAATAAATAATTTATGACCATCTATTTTCCAACATGATATTTCTAAAATATTTTCAGTGGTTTTTCTGTCAAGAAATTCATTAAAAATACTCAACCCCGAAAATATTATCATGTTGAAAGTACAATTCTGATTATATTCAACTAAATAACATTACATGCAACCGATCATCATTTGAAAAATGATATTTCAACTGAAAAAAATGAATATCAGAATTTGATATAGTTTTAAAGATCATATTCATCCAGACTTAAAATATGTGTGAAAGTTATTAATTAAACATTTTATGCAATAATTTTATTACAATTCATATACAATTTATTATTTGATCAGTTGCTGATTCATACAATTTATTAGTTCTGAAATTTGAAAATTTTTTATTGTATTCATTATTATTGTACCTTATAACTAATAATGTGAAATTAAATTATTTTATGTTCAAATCTCCGAGCATGTTTTTTTAACAAGATGATGATAAAATTTGTATATTCTAAAAATGATTACGATTGACCATGTAAAAGGTATAAAAATATATGTATTATTTAATAAAAGAATTGCTTCTAAAATTAAAAGTGAAATTGAAGCATGTTAAGAATGAAAATTAGATATTTTTAAGAATTCATCATAACTTTAAAGTTTATCGGTAGTTAATTTGAATTTGCTGTTAACAGAACTCTAAATGAATACAATTATTCGTGACCACTTCACAAAGTTGGATTTTTTCATTGGCAGATTGATCAACTTACTGCCACAACGACTTAATTATGATGAATTTGAGATACATTTTAAAATCATGTAAAAAAAGGCCAAAAGTAAAAAAATATACATATTATTTGAAACTTTATAAAATTCCAATAACATTTAAAATAATGAGAAAGTATTAAGGGAATATAAAAATGAAAATTGAAACGCAATAATAAAACATTTATAAGAATATTCATCTATAAAAGAGAGAATTTATCAAAAAATTGTTTGTACGCTATTTTAGTATGATATTTCATCATTTATTTCTCTCTGTATGTGGTACCTTGATTAAATTTTGTAGTTCAGGGCAAGTTTCCATATTGTTACGTTTTTAGCGTAGCGGGTTCGGATTGAATGGACTTTACTTGAGGACAGCAAAAACAAATTTATTTACAGTTATTTACAGGATAATTAATAAAGTAAAAATTCCAGATAAACACAATCCAGCAGTCAACAATCACTTGCAGCGTAAATGCAAGCCTTACATACGATAAAAACAGACTGCAAAACAGCTATCTTATAGCACAGTAAACAGTAAATTATAGCGAGCTCAATAATACAGCGTTAACAGCAAACGTAAGCACAGCTCGCTAATAACAAGCTGGAAAAGTATTCCGCTAGTCCAGCAAGACGCTTCTCTTCCAAGGGGAAACTCTGCCAAGATGTGGCAACCCAATCCTTATACAGCTGAGCGAGGGAGCGCGTGGAAACACGCGGATCTTCATGAACAATACAGCGGCTACCAGACTATTCTTTTCGCCAAATCAACTCGGAGGGCGCCAGTTCTTCCATAGACGCCAGCAACAATTTCTTCTTTGGCACGTTTCCGCGATGTTCACCCGCTTCTAACAATATATTGTTTATGCTAAGCATCTAGAATAAAAATTTTCTGATTTCACATTTAACATCTATAGAAGTATAACATACCGCCTTCTAAAATGCAGGGAAGAGTATAAAAATTAAAATGAAGTAATTAAAAAATGAAATTTATTTTTTTAAATTGCAAAACGAATTTTTTTTTTTTTGCCTCTTTCGTGGTAGTTTAAGCTCTGCTGTTTAGTTTTCTTCTCTTTCTTCTCGAGGGCATCATACTTGATTATTTCGACTTTCCGTAGGCACACCGAAAAAATCTTAAAGACCAAACTGCCGTGACAGCATTGGTGGAAACTAAAGTTGAATTTTAACGATCGCAGCCATTCACGACACATCTTCTCCAATAAAAGGAAAGTTCCATCATTGGTAGGAAGTAGCTAAACCCACATCATATCTGTATCTGCCATAGCAGCGAGAACAAACTATTGAAAACTTCTCATCCCCATATCTCAGCCCCCCCCCAACCCCGGGCTGATCTTGCAAAACTTTCTGAGAACATGCTAAACTTTCCACTTGTACAAACTTGATGGTCCATTAAAAAATTAAAATTTATAAAAATTAGACTAATTATTGAGTTTTTTTAAATAAATCAATGGAAAAAATATATTTATATACTTTAAAAGTGGACAAAAATGATTTTATGGCGTAACTTGTTTGGAAGAAATTAATGAAGAAATACTTGAATAATAAAATTGAAATTTGAGGTACTCAATGAAATTTGAGATAAATGCTGTCACATGATTTTAAATGTCATATTATCATGTGACAACATTATTGTTTTTAAAGCATTGTTTGTCTTCATTAACTTAAGTCATTAACCAACATAAAAAGGTTCAAACAATCATGTGACTTATAGAATACAAATGCGTCGATGTATTGAGATTCGAGTAAAAGAAAGACTTTAAATCAAAGTCGTAACTTCTGTAGGTGATAGGTCGTCAAATGTGCCAACCATCTTCACCATTTTTTAACAAACTTAAAAGCGGAAAAATGATATCTCAAGAGCGATTAATCGCCAATTTTCTGCCCGTTCATTTTGTGACTTCAAAAACCTCAAATCATTACAAAATCACGTCCTATGATAAAAACCTCTTAACAAAAAAAATGTAACAATGTTGTAATTGAATTAAACTTTTAAATTATATATTAAATTTCTATTTTTAAATAATTTTTTGATGATAAATCGCCAAATGTGACAATCTTTTACGCTATTTTCTAATAACTCTAAAATCGAAAAATGGTAGCTTCAAAAGCGATAAATTGTCAATTTGTTGCTTACGTATTCTAAGGTTTCAAAAACCTTTAACCGAAACATCATCTCGCTTGATAAAAAGTCAATGTCATTATCATATTAAGACAATTTCATGGTGTCTATTCCCATATACAAAAGCTATCTATGTCAGAATTTTTATTCTAATCCCCTGTTCTATTCTATTTCAGAAAAAGATAGATTTATGTTTTTATTGACATTAGATATTATTTAATAATTTGTAGGCCTAACATTTCCTAAAAGTTATAACTATATAATAAAAATATTGAAAGTGAACTTACAAAAGAGGCTATTTTACAATATGACTTATTTCACTAATATTGCCACTACTTCATAAAAGGTTTCGGTCAAAGCGAATAAAGTGAATCGTTTGGGAATTTAAATATCTCTTTTATTGTTATCGTCCTCATTTCTCGAAAGTTAATCATGAATAAAAATAGTATGACGGATTTTATTCATTTGGGAGTGTCGAAATTCCAATCGAAATATACAAAAAAGAGATCCGAAAGATTGAAAAGAGAGTGAAAGAGGCATTTGAGCTGAGTTGAATTTTAAATAAAAACTGAATCAGCAGTTTGCACGCTTGAAAACGCGTATCTTAAATATTTTATGCCTTCATTCAAGGCTTGATGGGTAAGAAAAAAAAAGAAATCCTGTTTAAGGAAGTTTTAGCTGAAACTATTGATTTTTCTTTTCAAAAGAGGAATGCTTTTTAGGTAGTTCTTTTAAAATAAAAAAAAAATTTAAATGTATATAAAAATTTTTATATCCTATATTTATAAATTTATTCTCTTTGTTTCAGGTATCACTTTTTCGCTTAAAAGAGACCAACGTGTTTCACTGCGTGATTTTTTTTTATCATGATGTTGTTTTTGGGATGAGGTTTTTGGTTTCAACAAAAATTCGTAGAAGAAAAATTTAAAATTTATTATTTGCACGAGCATCTTAAAAAATCAGCTTTTAATAACACCTTGCCATTGCATTTACAAAACCTCTGATTTAAAAAAAATAAGTTAAGGATTACAACCAATAAGAAAAATGTCATTTTGTGCCCGTGATTATATGAAATGAAATAAATAGAAAATGCAATATTTTGTTTATACAATCAATGCGAAACAAAATTTTTTGGATAGTTTTCAATACTAAAGTGATTCATTCAATGAAACAATTAAAATGAATAAAAATAATTTTACTTGCACGAGTTCGTAGTGCTTGGCCGTTCAATAAATCACGTTCTGACATGATACATTGAAATATGCATACCAGATTTCATTTTATTTATTTATTTTTAATTTCTCTCATTTTTATATAATTTCATCTTGTAATGGAGCTACTTTTCTTAACTAATGCATGATTTTAAACTTTACGTTTATTTTATGAACTTAATTTTGATAATGAGACGACAGCCTCTGGGATTTGTTATTTGGTACCATAGGAAACAAAAACTCTAGCCAGAACAATCTCAACGTGGTGTTGCATATCACATGGAGAAGGATAGCCTGGTTGGTAGGGCAGTACATTCACATCCCTTGCGCTGCGAGTTTGAACCCGCCAGCAGAAGACTCTCTGTTGTGCAGGTATAAATCTGTCGTGATCACAAAGTCCCCCATGTCGAGAGTAATACCTATGCAGATACTCCTTCAGAGGTGATCATTCTCAGTTCCATATCTGAAGTACAATCTGTGGATGAATGAAGTCCGCCTCGTAAAAAATGGTTTGTGACGTGTGTGAGTTGTGAAGTCATATTCTAAGACCCAGTTGGCAAGATTGAAAAACAAATGGCGTTCACTCGGGTTAATTTGATGACAGGTCTCTAACAGATTTATAAAGTGCCATAAGTTACAACAACAACACATTGAGAGGATAGATATGGGAAAAAATTAATGAAATCTGCTATGCATATTTCTATGTATAATGTCTGTACACAATTTCTTGAAAGACCAATTACCATGTGCTCGTGAAAGTTAAATTATATTTCATTTATTTTAATTGTTTCATTGAATGAGTCACTCTATTATTGCGAACTATAGTAAAAGGCTTTGCCTCGCATTTATTGTTTACAAAAATATCGCATTTCCTATTTAATTCATTTCGTATAATCACGTGCTCGAAATGACACTACCAGTTATTTCATACCATTACCATTTTTTGTGATGCAGATCTTTACATTATCAGGTTAGAATATAACATTCATAACTTTTTCGAATGTTGACCACTTTTTTTGAATGAATCGCTTAATTTGCTGAGTAATCGTTTGGTTTCTTGGGAAAAGACGAAAAATGCAAAATTTCTTTATAATTCCTCAAAAATGAAATCATAGCCTTTTTTGGTGAATCTCAGTTTTTGATCAAAGGTAGACAATAATTACAACGGAAACAGCAAAAGTGGGCATCTAGAATTTTTTTCATATATTCTCCAAGCAACTTTTAAATCGTTTTTCTCACTTTGTAATCGCTGAGCAAGATCTCAAATATCCTTCATAGTATTGGGGAATGGTTTTTAGCATGAATTTAAAATTTGTTACGAAATCTATTGTAAGAACACGTATTTCGGATGCCTTTTCGATAATCGTCATCAAAATTCACAATTGTAATTAATTCTCTGTTGTAATATTCAAATTCGCAGTTGTAATCAATTCACAGTTATAATATTCAAATTCGCAGTTGTTCATATTCAAATGTCATTTCTATAATGACGAGCTAGGAAGAGTTTCTAAAATATATGATGTGGTAAATACAGCAAAATTACCCTATAAAATTTCTAAAATAAATATAAAATTAAATATATGTATGGTACAAAAGGAAATTCATTTAATCTTTATGCAGCTAATATTTAAATATAATTACTTTATCGTAAATCTTAATAGTCTTTTACATTTTTTGGCATTGATGATTTGACATTCGTTGATGGCACCAGGTAATGAGGATTTCAGTCAATTGCCACATTCACTGACGATACGGAAAAAAATATACTAATTCAGACAACAGCAATGAAAAATCAAAAAAATAATTCAGAATAATACATAATTCTACGAGTTTGTAATTTTACTTAATAGCTCATTCGGTCCAATGGTTTAAAAAAATGATAATAAATGCACAAAACTTACTGATGATGAATAAATGTAGGATCAATAATTCCTGGTATAATTTGAGATTTTGGAGTCAAAATATAAGATTTCAGAATCTACAGGAATTTTGGAGGTAGTCCATTAGGTTTGAGAAATCAGATTTGTATAGAACCTTTTTTTATCCCCTTCAGATAGCTATAAAAAAATTCGTACACAGAGCTAAAGTCAATCGAGTATTTATACAGCAGTGAATTAGATGCTGAATAGCTAGTCTATATTAAGTTAGTCAATTAGTCATGTAATCAGAAGAGGTCACCTATGTGCTGTTGTTTGTACTCTTTTACCGTGTTTTATTATTTGTGGATTCTTATCTTCTTAGAATAAAATGTATTTATTGATCATATCATGTTGCATTACTTCACGCACTGATTTTGAAGAAAAATTTTATAATAATTTTAATACCTAATTCAAACATAAAAATAATACAGATCATTAGCATGGAATGAATAAAAAATTTAATGAAAATAACTACTAACTCTCTCTCTTTATATATATATATATATATACCTATGTGCTGTTG
>JAOUZG010045806.1:739048-756336 GCA_026289955.1 Argiope argentata | reverse complement strand
ACCTCCTGCTAATTAATGTAGAGAATACGAATGTAATAACAAACTGCTATCCAAAAGAATTAATTCTAAATAAAACAAATGAAAAACTAAACGAATCTAATTATCTTGATTTAAAAATTAAAATTGCTAACGGTAAAACATTGGTGGGTTTATATGACAAAAGAGACGAATTCAATTTTAAAATAATAAAACTTTGCAATTATAATTTTAATTTAAACTCAAAATTTTTTAAAAATATAATCTTTTCACAATTTAACAGAATAAAAAATATTTGTAATAATAAACGATCTTATATAGAAGCTACAGATTGTTTTTAAAAAAATCTAGCCAATAATGAATTCCCAAGAAATTACTGTAACATTGAAATTTTAATTAAAGAAGGTTTAGATCTCTTCGACTAACCCACCAGTAGGCACAGAATTTTACAATAAATTAACAATTTTTAAGAAGATAATTTTTCAGTTCCCTGGGGTCTACTATGCACTTGCTTCTGCGTTAAAATCTACACTTACATCCAATTTCAATAGGACTTTCCCGTGCTTCTAAAAATCAGAGGAAAATACAATTAACTTTATTATACTAAAAATCTTCTCCCTATGTTTGCCTTTTATCCATGAGATTGTAAACATGAAAAAACTTAAAATATTTTGAATTAAAAAAGCCCGACATTGAATAATCTACGCACTCCTTAGCTAAAACTTCAGTCTTCGTCTCGGGGGGTGGGATTTGACGGCCTAATCTAATCTCTGATTGGACAAAGCACTCTTCCCCAATATCATTCCTGATTTGGCATTCGCTTCAATTTCTTTCAGTCTGTTTCATTTGCTCTTTAGCACTGCTTGGGTGCACATCTCTCTCTTAAGGGTATGTCTTAGACCTCATTTTCTTACTTGTTCTTTTGCTAATATAGGTTTATTATTTTTATTTAGTATTTTGTGATATATGTTTTTTCTTCAATCTTGAATTTTATTTGTGGGTTTTTTTTTTCTTTCTTCTAATTGTCTTTTTTTGTTTGTTTGTTTTCTAATTGTATTTTATTTTTTTGTGCTAAAAATTGATGCTTCTCTTCCACCCTAAAATCTGGAATTTTTCGGGTCATAAAAGAGTTAATTTTTTAGACAATAGTCTAACTCTTTACAGAAAAAAATTCCACTTTCTTTTGGAATCCTTGCTTGATGGTGACCCTTGAGAAAGTCATCAGGCCGGATTTCTCATTCTTTCACTTACATATCTGTTTTTTATTCTTCTTAGTTCCACTATGTCTTTAGGAATAGCAGCATACGCGCTCTCTTAATACATTTGTGTATCTTTCTAATTTATAATGAAAATGGCAATTTTATATATATACCTCTTTAAAATTGTTTAAGGGTATATATATATATATAGGGGGAAACTCTCCTTTGGGGACCTTCCTCTCTTCTTCATTGCTTCAGTAAAGAAGAACCGAACTATATGTAGGTATTTAAATTTTTCATCTCTTTATAGATATATAATAAGAAAATTGATTATAACCTAAAAAAGCTGTAAAATCCTTCCCCTCCAACGGTGAGACAATATATTTGATTTCTATTCATTTCGGAGGCCCTCTCTGATGTGGGAGCCAGACAACTACACCCATATTCCCCTGCCTTAGTGAGGCTCTATAAGTCCAGTGGCAGGTCATTGAAGATTTAGATGTAAAAGAAATAAACGCTGTTTTAATAATATATGTCACTTTTATTTTTTAAAAATCCTTTTTTCTAATTTCGTATTTAAATCACAAAAAATCAGCAGAATCTGTATTCCTAAGCTTTAAACAATCGAAGAAAATTAATTTAACACGTGGCATCACGCTTTTAATTTGAAAAACGTATTCAGGAACACAGTTTTTTAAATATATTTTTTATGAATGCAATATGAAACTGAATTCCAGTCGTATGTTTAAAGGGAAAATTTGACGCAGTTTTTACATGAAAACTCTTGGCGGCTGAAACCGTCATTTTCTCATCATAACATTTTTGTTTTCTTTTCCCAGAGCAAATGTCTACAGGCATCATTTGCCTACATATCACCAAAAATCTTACTGCGATAGTCGTAATTTTCGATAACGTGTTGATGAAGGAATTGAAGCAGTTTGAATTTCACTGCAAACAAGAAATAAAACTTTAAAATTTATGCCAAAAATATTTTTAATAATTTATTAAAAAGCGTTAAAACATATTTCCAATTAATATGGTACCATTAGAAATATTATTTTCAAAGTGCTTCAAATATAATATTTTGGAGGACTTCCACGTATAAACTCTATAGCATTTAAAGAAAATTCCTTCATAACTACATATTTTTACCTTGCAGGATATATTTGTTCCACATTTAAGAGCTCTGTGTGAAATATATTCAATGTGAACATCCTCAAATGTCAATCTGTCCCGTAGAATATTAATCAGGTGGTACACATACTCATTCATTCTATTTTATTAGTTGTTGAGATTTTTAATTTGAGTACAATTCATTCATTTGAGCCATAAAAGTAAATTAACCTTTGCAATACGAATGATTTGTATAAAGATGGTTTGTATTATGGAGTTTTTTCAGAAATCTTCTGGTACAATACATTTGAAGAAAGTTCCCTCAAAGTTACACATCTATTAGTTGTTGAAATTTTTTTAAAAAATAAAGAATTATTCATTCATTTGAGCCATAAAAATAAATCAACATTTGATATTATGATTGATTTGTATAATTTAGAATGAAAAATTATACTTTACGATTCAATTTTAGTCTTTATGTATAGTATCCACAGATCTGTCAAGGGAACAATAGGACATTTCTAATCATTATTTGTGACCGTAACAAACTCAACAGGAAACATGATTTGGAATTAGCATGGCAGTAATAATCTTTCACCCTCCGCTCTGATTTACTCTGCAGAAGAGTATTCTTCCCCTTCCCCACTACATCTCCTGAAGAAGAACTCGAAGCACCGAGGGAATGGGTTACTATATTCTTTTCCCGTACTACAATGCCCCATTTCTTGAAACAGCCGGACAATAAAACGAGATTGCCGAGATCTTAATAGGCGATGCCGTTGACATCGTATAACATCTAATCAAACCCTGTTATAAAGTTTATAGACGTTCCGGAATGAATTCTTCCGCTCAAAGTTCACTTCAATGGGAACGGTAAATCGAAGGTCGCAGTTTATATTTTTATTCGACATTGAAGTTGTTGAGAATTGTAGATATAAATGCACAGCAAAAGTATTTGTATGAAACTTTATTTCGTTTTGAGCTTAAATAAATTTACTTGCAATTTTCTGTGTCTTTATTTCTAAAATATCTTGCATTTTCGTTAATTTTTATTCATAAGGAAGAATAGAATGATAATAATTAAAATAAATCTCAAATCACGCTTTTACTATCATACATTCAGATATCTAAATGTTTTAAAACACATTTTGATAATTAAAACAAAATGAAAATTTTGCTAATTAATTACTTTTAATAAAATAACTTACTTCAACCACGGTTTTTTTGTTATTAAAATATGGTATTTTCTGTGAAATAAAAGCCGTTTTATAGTTTTCATCCTTGTATTTAAAAAAATAATATAGTGTAGCGCTAGCCTTACAAGCCAGATAGAATGTACGATACCGAAGTCGACTTTTTGGTATAGTGGCTATGTTACTCGGTTACAGGCCCTAGCGTCGCAGGTTCGTACCGCGACCCTCAATTGCTACAATAGTAAGAAATATAATGAAGGAAATTCGTCTTTTCAGAATTTACATTTTTTTTAACTCGTTGGAAACAAAACTTATCTTTATAATTTTCTAATTATCAAAAAATATTACTAATTTCTTAGAAAATTAAGTGGAATTTTCTTAAAACACATTCATTTAATGATTACATACATAATGTTGTATTTTTTGTTCCTATACATTGCATACAAATACCATTATTTGAATATATAAATCAAAGCCTGACCTTCACCGTCATAATATTGTTTTATTTGGAAAGGAGATATAATGACTTTAAGACATTATATCTTCTTTATTTTCTTTAAAGAAAGAGTTTTTTAAGTTTTTATGTATTTTACAAGAAAAAAAAACAATTAAGTTTATTTACTGCAAAATTTAGAAACCTTATATTTTGTTTTTATTATTCATCTATGCTACTTTTATTAATGTGAAAGTTCGGATCGATCGATATTAGTCAATCATATTAGAACGACTGAAAGAATTAGAATGTAATTTAGCACATAGTTAGATTATAGTAAAAAATAGTACATATGCTACTATTTATTTTGGTTAATTGCGTGGTTGATTTTTTATTAATTAAAAACTAACAACTTTAGTAAGTCGATTTTTCGAATTCCTTTTGAAAGACTTTTGTGTTAAAATAAAACAAAATAAAGGAAATTAAAAATTTCTAATCTGTTTTACTGTAAATAGAAAATTCACGATTTTGCGTTGTCTTAATTGACGTTGAAAGTTCACTCATGTGGCAACGTGTTGTAATTGTTAGCAATTGTAATTTCCTTTTAATTAAAAGTTTAAAATTCTACGTATAATACTGTTGTAGATATCTCAATCTCTATCGATAAATAAAATAGACTTGATTTTTAAAAAATACGGTCTTGATTTGAGGTTTTGCTTTATTTTAGCTACACACTGTAAATAAATTGTTTGGTTAATTGTGTGCTTTTCAGTGCAAACGAGATCGCAGATAAAAGCTAGTTATGTATTAAAAACACAAATTTATTTTTATTATGTATAACCAATTACGTAGAATTACGATGGCATGGATTAATAGAATGTTTCTACATTCTGTAATGGTATCAATCCATAGGACTAGTTTTCTGATGAAAAGTTCATATGCACATTGCACAAAACATGTGTAAATCTATTAAAATAACATGGTTTTAATTTATGACCGTTTGCCCGAATAATGAAGCCATATTTAAAAGATTTGATTAAAATGAAATATAATTAACATTTCCAACAAACAATTCGGCCAAGAGAAGAGCTAAATGAATTCATAAACAAATATCCAGAGCTTATTAAATTGCTGATTTATTTTTATACAAACAAAAGGGATAATTTTTGAGATTCTCGTGCAGATAATATTTATTTTATTCGCTTACGGTTTTTTGTTGACGCCACAAACCTAATTCCCAAATCAATATGTTCTGACATGATAATAAAATTTGATAAAAACAGAGGGGAAATGTGAAAATTTGTATAAATCTTGTAACTTCTCAAACAAACAAAAAAGGGGAAAAAAACGCAACCTAAAAGTCATAGAAATATAATTTTCTTTATAATTTATTATTGATTCTTAAAGAATTGCACAACACTTAACTTCGTATTGTAACAAATTATCCATATATTTACAGAAGGAAATAAGAAATTAACCTTTTAAAGTAGTGAGTTTCAATTTCTACCAAAATTATGTTGTTAAGTTTTGGAACAATTTTTTGTGACATTAAATTTAAAAATAGTTTAGACTAAATAGAATATCTTCTAGAATAAAGTAAATAAAAAAAGGGGAATCTTATTCAAACTTGTTTCTTTTGTAGATTCTTTAAATTTCAAATGTTCAGTTGTTGTTCCCATGTTGTTTGATGCAAGACTACGCATGTAAAAAGTATGACAATTTTGATTATTTTTTTAAAAAAATTAACTGTGTTTAAGTTTGTTCTCGATATTTTCTTTAAAGCACTTTTATGCTTCATATATTTCCGAGGAGGAAAAACTTTTGTTGTTGTTGTTGACAGTAAAAAAGAGTTTCAGTTTTATTACTGAAAATCAAAGTTTCTTATCAAGATGCCGACCACGAAAGCCCACAAAATAATCTTCAAGCCGGATAAAAGAAGGTTTAATATGCTTAAACTTTTCATCTTGTATAATAATATTTTAGTAGCTTTTCTTAGTTATAAATAATTTATTAGAAGCCTTCTTATTTTATGACCAATTAGCTAAGTTAAAGTAGTTTTCCTACTTTAATAGATTCAATTCGCAGCCTTTTCAAACATATATTGCTAGACGCTACCTTTTTTTATATATAAATTTCGGTCGTTTACTTTTGTTATTTCATGTATGAGCTCTAATTTTGTGAATAAATTTGATTTATTCTATTAAATTGTTATATTAAAATTAACAATCACAGCAACATAGCAGGGTTTTTTTTCAATGTTTCATCCATAAATAATTATCATAATTTTTTAAATAAAAAAAGTTAGATGGATGACACTATTACATACTATATTAGTATGAATATTATCATGGCAGAACATGATGTTGTTTTTGGGATCAAATTTATGGTGTCACCAAAATTCCATAGGCGAAAAAAAATATTTTCAGCATGATCATCTTAAAAAATCAGCTTTTAATAACGCATTGTCTTTGCTTTTACAGAGGCTCTGATTTAAAAATAATAAGTTATTGACTACAGCAAATAAAACCAAGATATATGTCATTTTGAGCACGCGATTATATGAAATGAAATAAATAGGAAATCTGATTTTTTTCTTTTAAACAATGAATGCGAGACAAAGTTATTTGGATCGTTTGCAATACTAAAGTGATTCATTCGATGAAACCATTAAAATGAATAAAAATAGAATTCAACTTTCACGAGCACGTGGTGCTTGGCCGTTCAAGAAATGATGTTTTCTGACATGATACATTGAAATATGCATAGCAGATTTCATTTTAATCTTTTATTTATTTTTCGCCCACGGAATTTTGTTGACGCCACAAATTTTATTCCCAAAACCTCATGTTATGACGTGGTAAAATCACAGCAAAACAGCATGTTTTTTTTCAATGTTTCATTATATAATTATAATAATTTTTAAAATAAAAAAATTAATTAAATCGGCGAGTGTATTGAATGCTATATTATTGTAAAAATTGAGATTATTTCTATTCATTTAAATTACTTCATTTTTAAAAAGTCGAAAGACATTACACAATTTTATCCTTACCAAAAAGCATTCATGAAAATTTAAAATTTAAATTTATTCATTACTTTCCAAACGAAACAACAATCAAAAATTTCAGTAAATTGCGAACTTTCCAAACTGATATTCGAAATTACCAAACTTCAAAATTAATTCGTCTAAACCGAAACGTTGGCGCATTTATTGGCACGTTTACCCGAATATCCGTGGCTAAACAAGTCTATTAATTTGGGCAGCGCATGACGCGGCATCTGTCGGTGACTAGTAACACTACCATTTACAAAGTAACTAGATTTTCATTAACGCCAGTTACACGAAAACTTCCAAAATTCCAAATTCCATCAGAGACGAATGAATTTCCAACAAAAATAGAAGCACAAAGATATTAAATTCTGTTTTCATTCGAGCGGAATAACGTCTTAAGATAACAACCGCACCTGTTTCTCCTATCGGATATAATAATTCTTAATATTTTTATGCGATTTTTAATATCTTCGGGAAAAGCAATTATCGGAGAAAGGATTTCGCCAAATCTTCGCCTCGATTCAATTTCTACGAATTGATGATTTTCATTTGACTTGATGAAGAATTATTTCCGAGTCAATGCACGAGGAGGATTATGGGATACATGTGAGACTCGAGCCTCTTCGGGAAAACGTATCGTTGCTACTGGATTTGGCGATTTTTTTTCCTTTTTGTCTCTTTTTTTTCGAGTCGATTCCGTGGTTTGTTCTCTTTGTGATTTATTTCAAAGGTAAATTACAATCCACTGGAAAGACAGTGAAGAGGAAATGCAAAATAATTGGAAATGATTTATGTTTATTTTTCAAATTAATCTTCGTTGAGTCTCACAGCAAATTACTAATGGTGTTTATTTCTATTCTATATGAATATGATATTCATTTTGGAATTAGAAAAATATATTTCTTTGTAATTATATGTTGAATTAATTAAAATCGATCGAATTTTTCATTTTGATTAGCAGAATAACTGAAAATAAAATATGAAATTGGTATACTTTAATCATGACTCTCAATAATCAAATTTTTCGTTCAATATTACATAAAAGTTACATTAACGATTATAAATGCGAATTTTAATTAATCAGGAGATATTACATTGTTCCAAAATATGATTAATATCCCCAGGAAGATATTTATTTCAACCGAGTACAGTTATTATTTAATTGAAAATGTTTGAACAGAAATTCATTATGTGCAACTTATTAATTTTATTTTTATCTTCTTTAATATTGCTACTTACAAATTTTTCAAATAAAATAAATTCTGAGAATTGCTTTCATTTGCAGAAATAACTTTTTTATGGTAACATTATTTGGAATTTCTGAAATTATAATACATTAGATTTCCTTTTTTTTAATAAAATTCATTTGATACGGAATTGGTTACTAATTATATTTAGTAGTATATCGGATTATATTTAAAATGGTAATGCATCCCTTAAAGGACAAATTTTAGTCCAACATCTTATGAACTTCGTTGGTTTTGCATAAATAATACAAATTTAAATTTAGAAATTTATATTCACTACTAACTCAAAATATGTACTCAATTATATATTGATTAATTTAAATTTGCACTCAAATGCAATGTATTTCCTGGATGTTCGAAGACAGACGAACTCTGAAAGTTATTGCATAGTTTGAAAAATAAAAAAATAAATTAGTAGTCTTACTGTATATTTATAGATACTTTAATCTTTATTGATATTTATAAATTAAATATGCTAATAATAATTGATTAAAATCTCCTAAGTGTGGGCTTTGATATTGTTAAAGAATATTTCCTTAAATATTTATAAATTGAAAGCTGTTCAAGAAATATTACTAATTCATGATTACATAATTAATCATATCCTTTTTTTTCTTCAATTTTTGCTTTATATCTTATTTATTATCGTATGAAGGCATGATGTTGCTTTGGTTAGGATTTTTTTATATCTCCGAAATTTATGGGCAAAAACTATTTTTACCTACTTTCACCAACCAGTATTGCATTATTATCCTGCATGCTTCTTTGAAAGCAAATGCGTTTTTAAAAGGTTGACCTGGTTTTACCAGTTTGCTTTATCGTTACGTATACTTCTTTGTTAAGCATGCTTCTTTGATAACTTTTTAAAAGCCTGACAAATAACTATGACATCCGAAAATCAGTAAAACTCTAAAATTTTGTTTACCAAAAAAAATTGAAAATAAAATTTTAAAAAAAGTTATCAAAATTTGAAATTTAAAAATATTTTGCTGAAAAATCTGTATGAGTAATCTTCTTTCTACATTGAAAGCTAACAGCAAGAGATTCTATTTTATATCATCAAATCAACGAAACAATCTTATCACGAAATAGAATTGGTGAAGGCTATTAAAATTGAACAACTTAATTTTCTCGCACTTTATACATATTAATATTTAGTCCATTGAATCATGAACTTGAAATCATGCCTACATGATTTTGTTTAAATTAGATGCAAACAATATTCTCGATAGACTGATGTGTCACCGGAAGGGATTAAGTGCAGATGGAAGTAGATTAATGACATATAGCCATTTCTTAAACTTTAAAAACTAAAAAAAATATTCGTTATTGATATATTAAATAAAATAATATTCATTATTTATTTATTATTTTAAATATTCGTTTATTCGTTCGTAAAATGTTCGTTATTTATCACCAATTTATTTTCCAACATAAGAAGTATAGAGAAGTTGTTATAATCGCCTTGAAAAAACGAATTTGAGTTTTTGATGATTCCCCATGCTTCGAACCAACGAATTCGAAAAATACATTTTTTCGCATTAGCTCAGCCTATCTGTCTGCCACTTACTTGATAGATTATCAAAAACTGGTTGATAAGATAATCAAAAACTCTTTTGAATTAGACAGATGAATTTTGGCATATGATCTTTGCACCAAATCTATAAATTTCCATTCGAAGGATATTTATATGTTCAGCTGTCTAATTATAAGTTAATACAACATCCGAAAATAAAGAAAGCTAAATAGATAAAATTTGGTATGCAGATTTAATTTAATGGAAGAGGTATATCATATTTTGGGCTAAATCGATCATAAGGTTGATTTTCAGTGGAAATAAAGACGAACCTAAGATTTTGGTGAATCTCCGCATTTCAGACCTACAAATTCGAAAAATATATTTTTCCACATTACTTTTGCCTATCTGTTCGCCACTCGTTAAACAGATGATCAAAAAGTCATTGATAAGATAACCAAAAAACTCTTTTGAATTAGGCAGATGAATTTTGGCATATGATCTTTGCACCAAATCTATAAATTTCCATTCGAAGGATATCTGTATGTTCAGCTGTCAAAATCTAAGTTAATACAACATCAGCAAAATGACGAAAGCTGAATAGATAAAATTTGGTATGCAGATTTAATTTAATGGAAGATGCCTATAAAATTTTGTGTTAAATCCATCATAAGATTGATTTTCTGTGGAAAAAACCACGAACTTAGAATGTGATGAATATCCGCGTTTTAGATATACGTATTCTAAGAATACATTTCTCGCATTACGTCTGCCTATCAGTCTGCTACTTGTTAGACAGATAATCAAAAACTCGTTTATAAGATAATCAAAAACTCTTTTGAATTAGGCAGATGAATTTTGGCATATGATCTTTGCACTAAATCTATAAATTTCCATTCGAAGGATATATGTTTCTTCAACATTCAACAATATCTGTTTATTCTAATTATAAGTTAACAGAGCATCCCCAAAATGAAGAAATCCAGATGGATAAAATGTAATATACAGATTTAATTTAGCTGAAGAAGCCTATCAAATTTTGAATTATTTCCGTCATAATGTCAATTTTCTATCGATACTTTCTTTCATATAGTGTAAACGAGTTAATTAAAAAAACCGTAAAGACTTTAACAAACCGAATTTGTTGTATGATCTTGAGACTTCAATTGTATATGTGTCAAATTTTTGTTCCCACCGGTAGGGAAAAATACTCAGAAACACTATTAACAGATTTTCGGGTACTATTACAAAAACATGCCAGGGATTAATCACCGAAAATTCCCCAATGATCTCATAATAGATTTAGAAAAAATGATAAATCGGCATCAAAGATCAATATTTTGTAACTATTATTCGCCAATACCACTCGAGCAACAGCATTTTAATTCAACTTTCAAAATTTTTTGTGGTGTTTTAAGAGATAATAAAATTTTTATTAGAGCATATGCGAGAATGTTTTGGTCATCAGAAAGCTTGGAGCTTGTAGCAACTTGGTTATGTACGACAAATTGGCTAAAGGCTAATATATCATTAATTTATCATTGGAATACGACTTTGCATTTCTAAATGCAAATACATCATTGATTTACAGCATCGGAAATAAAGTAATAATATATGGGTTTTTTTCTTTTTGAAATAATTATTAATAATATGGATTTTTCAGTTAAATTCTTTGCCCGATATATATATATATATATATATATATATATATATATATATAAAATTAGATAAAGCAAATAATTCATTCATCGCTTTAAAAAAATAAGGTTTTAAATTGACGCAACACTTTGTAACGGTGAATATAAGGATATAAAATAAAGATCATAAAAAGGATGTTATATAAAATATATGTTAAAATACTGATACCTAAATATGTAATTTGCGACATATTTTGCATAGCCAAATCATGTCGTTTGAATTTCAAAAAATAGTTCATTGATTTTAAAAGATGAAATAATTGCAAATTGCTATTTTCTGTGCCGTATAGTTTTGCACTTAACGTATTTAGCGACCATCTACTAGACAGCGATTATTGGTTGGGTTTAACTTCATTAAAATATCATTTACGAAGCAAAATACACAATTATCCATGAAAATGTATAATTGTGTATAATTGTGTATTATTTCTTGTGATAGCCTTTCTCCTATTTTGTATATTTTATATATGAGCATTTATAATCACATCACTTTTAAGGTGCATTTTCCAACCCTTCAAAGTGTATTTGTGTCGAATTTCTTAACTCTAAGTAAAATTATGTAATTGTAAATAATGTGCTTAGTTGTAAGTAAATAGGTGTAATTGTAAATAATGTGCTTAGCTGTAAATAAATTGGTGTGATTGTAAATAATGTGCTTAGCTGTAAATAAGACAAAACACACTTACAGGTAAATATTTTTCTTTATTATAATAGAAAAAAAAATTGGGCTACATTAGGAATAGGAACTATATTTTAAGTAATTGTAAATTAATAAACCTATAATGTTTTAATTTTGTAATAAAATTTTTAATTTAAATAAATTTCCATAAATATTTACATTTATAACAACGAAATTATTTTGCGAAAAATGATGCTATTTTAATAGATTCAGTAACCTTTCAAATATTATTTTAGAAACTAATATAAGTTGATATACAATGTGAAAAATGAAAAATACTATGATGTCTTTTCTTTTGTCATTTTTCAAGTAAACTGAATGATTGCGAAGCATATTTTGTCTTTATACAAATAAACATACAACATAAGTCCTTTTGCATCGACGTATTGTATTGTTTAATATATTCTTTCAAAATGTTTACTTAACTTTATTGAGATGAAAGTTTACCCGATGTTTTACTTTGATCTTTTAGTTCTTGAGTAACGAGAAACTTTGAAAGGCAAACATTCTCAAACATGATTTTAGAAACCCCTTCTAAGTTTACGGAGCATTCGAAAAAATAAATATGACAAACCAAATAGAAAATAGAAAACCTCTGCAATGCATTTCTTTAAAAAAACTGAGCTGCATTTTATTATAGAAAATAACTGAAAGGCATGTAAAGTAATTTACTTTTCCTGTTCGCTAAACATGGAAACATAACAAAACCATTAAGTTCCGAAAGAATGAGCCATTATTCCCTTCAAAAAATTGACAATCCTTTTTTTGACCGAGACACAGCCATAAAAACCAACAGCACTGTTACAGGTATGATAAAATATAGCTATATTGATATATATATTGAAAGGGACGGAGAATAACGAAATGGGTAGAAAATAAAAAGCCCAAATAAAAGCAAAGAACAAAAGGGAGGAAAAGATACAATCTCGATTTCAAAGATCACATTTTTTCGGTTGAGTGACCAAATTTCTTTTTATCGAGACTTTGCCCTCTTTCATCCTTTTAGGTCCAATTTAGGTCGGTAATCTCTCCTTGGCCGGGAGACCATTGTATTTTGGTTCAAGTCATTAACAGTCCATTATTGTCATATGTCGGTCGTTTCGACCTATCATTTAGTAAGGAAGTCCAACCCTTTGTCTTTGGACTTTCTTATTTGGAACTTTTTTATCTGTCCTTTTACCCAGATTGGTTTAATAGATTCCGAGAGAAATAATTTAATCGAATGCTTTATTGGCAATCGATGGAGTATTAATGCGGTTGGAGAAGTTCGGTTTTTCCAAGCACTGGAGATCGAGGATGGGGAAGAAAATACATTCAGTCATTTATTTTCCTCGGGCTTTCGGTTTGTTAAATGATTTGAAAGTTACGAGACAATAATGGCTTTTCGCACGTTATCACATTTCTCGCTAGCTTGTAAACAATTATTTGACATTATTTGAGAGTGGGTTTTTATTTTGATTATTTTTTAAACTTCGCCAATCGGAAAATGAATATAGCTATTGTTTTTTTGATTCTGTAAACTCGTTGAGTTTGTCCACAATTTGAGGACAATGATGATTTCTCAAGCATATGATATTTCATGCTTTTTCTGAAAAAAATGCTTATTTGAGATTTTTTTTTTTAATTTTAAATTTTGATACAGATCTGAAAACAAAATGTTTTTTAATGATTTTAATAAAATGTCAGTTTTTTAAAAGGGCATCAACAATAGTTGATTCTTTGATATAGCAACTCATATGATAATAACCCTTTTACAATAGTTGGTAAGCAGTTTCTCACACATTTTTAACTTTATCAATGCGCTAATTAGTAATAAAGTTATTTTAATTAACATTTGGGTACTCACGTGTTAGACCGTTTATCTTTATCACCAAATTTGAAGGCATCTCCAATGAGTTGTTAAACCACCAATGGTAAAAAACCGCCATTATTTAAAAAATTGTTCAAACCTTAACTGTTGTCCGCCATTTTGCTGGTTTCATTGGCATCGATAGTTTTCGTCGAATTTGAATACGTCACCAATAAGTAAATAAACCGTTAGCGTTGACAGTCTAATACATGAGTACCAACATTTGTTTGAATTAGATGCGTGGAGACAGCCTTAGTGAACTAGACATTTCTATTGAGTTTTTGGTACAGCTAATAACATTTTGACAATTTTATCAGTTAGTTTAGATGCAATTTTATTGATAAATGTTGAAATGTGAGTCTAGTAGTAGGGTAAAAAAAAGACGTGTTTTCCTTTGCAGAAGATATAGTTATTTTTTGTTCTGCAATTGTAGGATTTTCATGAGTTTGAAGTTGATTAAAAAAAATCATGAAAGTTCTTTGACGAAATCATCGAAATTTTGAGTTTTAAGACCTGTATGTAAAAAATCATTCCTGATAAATCAGGAAACTTTGGTAATGATACGAAATATATTATTTTGTAAAATTTGAATTTTATTTCGATTCTTGTCAGCAATAAGTCTCCTAAATTGTGCAACATAAGTCAGGATAGATATTAAAACTTATTCGGATGATAACTTTTTATTCTTTATTGAAAGGAAAGAACATCTGCTTAAACCGAGATTTTATTAATATTATTAATAATGATGTGGTTTTCGAAAATGAGTTTGTTGTTTAGGAACAGTTCAAGGTATTTCAATACTTTTTCCCAAATCAGTTTATCTTCAAAGAATGCAAGTGCAGGTAGAGATGTCTTTAGCTGCCTTTTTCCGACTATAATAGTATAAATCTTTTCCGTTTTGATGGCAATAGACTTCTTAGTGTACCAGATTTCCATGTTCCGGTGTCCTCCTTTAAGTGTCTTTGTGATAATAATAGCGGTATTGACATGCGGAAGGAAAGCACTATCATCAGCAAAGAAACAATTTATGATGAAGTTATCTTTGGGGAAGTCAGCAGTAACTTCCCACTGGTACAAAATTGAGTGATTTTAGGTGTGCAGCTTTCACTTCACCTTTTGAAGAAATATTATCATTCATTTTAACATGAAATGATGTTTTGGTGTAGAAATTGGTTATTCTTTCGATGAGGTAGGTTGGTATATTCAGATCTATGAGCTTGGATAGGAAACCACATCTATGAGCTTGAATAGGAAACCACATCTATGAGCTTGAATAGCTTATGAATAGATCTATGAGCTTGAATAGCTTATGAATAAATCTATGAGCTTGGATTTACATTTTGTCATTAAAGCCGTATGTGTTGATGTTTATGATCCTCAGATGTCAATGAATACATCCAAGAGTGGATCTAAAGCTATATAGTCCTCGTCAAGAATGAAGCAAGTTCTTTAGATTGGTCTTTGGGTCTGTTGTTGTTGTTACTTATGGCACTTGCCATAGACAAGCCCCCCCCCTAATACAGCAGCAGATTTAAGCCGAAAGGAGCGTCTCTTGTTTTTGAAGTATCGCCAACTAGGTCCAAGAGAACGTCTTTTGCTACTCACTCATCACATTCGCTTGCATAGCCACTTTTTACAGGGGGGGGGGGACAGTCACACATCTCACAGATAATACTTAGAAGAGCAACCATGCCCGTATCGGTATTCCCAGAACATGAGGAAGACGCGCTACCTCTATGCCAGAAAGCCGGCTTCTTTGGGTCTGGTAAGTGAAAGAAAGAAAGTTTAATCAGTTATATTAAATGAACTAAAATACAACTTTTTTTTGTCTAAAGAATATTTAAAAAAAGAATCAACATTAAGTAATTCCATAATGATTTAGTAATATGGAATGAACCAAAATAAATCTTTGTTGTCTAAAAATATGTGTAAAAAAGAGAAATGCTATTCAAGGATTCCATATCCTAAAGATGGAATTGTTCGTAGATACAGACTCTGTCTGTTATTATGCCCGGTCATTAAATGAAATAATGGCAAAACATTTATTGAATAATTAATCACTAAAATTTAAATTTCTAATGTCCAAACAAAATTAAACTATGACATTTAGTTCCAACAAATCTCTTTCGATATTTTCACAATTACAATTATTAATATAACTATATTGCATGTAATATTTAACGAGTCTCATTTTAAATGAATTTTATCTAAACCAAATTCTTACAAACATGCTACAATTATTTCGAAAAACTATATCTAAAAGTTTACATAATTTATACAATTCGAGCGAGAGCAGAAAAGTAAAGAATCATCTGAACTTGCATTAGCATACATTTTTATTTCAATAACCCTAATTTGAATAGACATTAGTCAAATTAGACTGATAGAAAAATTATACTACTTGATAAACCGCGCCGAATTTTCAACACATCATTCAAAATTACTCATCTAATATTAGTTCCACAACACATATAAACCACACAAAAATCGTTTGCATATATCATTTCATTGCAGCAGATATTTAATCACCTTTAAACACGCAGTTTGTAAAAAAATGGACTCTGAATGCCTTTTTACTCTTTTATTCTTCCTTTTTAGCACGCTATGAATCCATTAAGTTCGGTTCCTGAATAAGTTCGGAATCCTTTTCATTTTCTACTCGCTTCCTCTCCCGTCGGATATCATGGAATACAATTTGTATGCCTTTAACCTTTAATTACATCTGTGGATAATTCCATGTTACAAAGAAAATACCATTTCTATTTACCTTCTTACGATGCAGCGCAAAGGTATAAATTTGTAAAGCAAACGATTTTATTTCCTTCCGTGTTTGGGAGGAATTTAGGAATGTTTTTGTAAAAGGGAACTTATATTATTCTGAATCAAAGAACTCTCTCTGTTTTTGCTTTCATTAGGAAATAGAGCTGTGTTTTGATTGAGAAAATTAAAAGGCCGATTTGATTTTATGCTATTCAATGTTCTGTAATGAAATAAATATTTCTTTCTGCATTCACATACTGATGCCATAGTTTTTTTTCTCTTTGATTTTCAAATTTTATTAGGAAATATAAATATCATTAATTAACATATTAACACTAAAACTTTCACTCCAGGCTCATTTTATTAAAGAAAAATAATGACATCACACAACATATAAATATTTAAAAGTTATGCATAAAATATGAATTAATGGGAAATTCACTACAAGGAATTTACTATAAGAATACAATTATTTCTACTATGTTTGTTGTATGTGTTTAAAATTTAAAATTGCACCTAATGAAAATATACTTTACACACAATATTTTATATTACATTCTTAAATACTTTACAC
>JAOUZG010045806.1:694936-712203 GCA_026289955.1 Argiope argentata | reverse complement strand
ATATATATATATATATATATATATATATATATATATATATGTGTGTGTGTGTGTGTGTGTGTGTGTGTGTGTGTGTGTGTGTGTGTGTGTGTGTGTGTGTGTGTGTGTGTGTGTGTGTGTGTGTGTGTGTGTGTGTGTGTGTGTGTGTGTGTGTGCGTGTGTGTGTGTGCCTGTGTCTGTGTCTGTGTCTGTGTGTCAGTGTCTGTGTGTCTGTGTGTGTATTGAGCGGCTTTACTCTAGTATTTTTAATAAGTAACTACTAGTAATAACTACACGATTTCATAAACCCTCAGCATTTTTGTACCTGCAAGAACTGTACTGCTTGAGAGGCTTTGTGCTGTTATTTGTTAGTAACATAACTACTGTTCATTCGTGGATTCGAAAATCCACCACTGTCTTGCGCTTGCGTCGGGTTCAATACTTCAAATATTTTTTGTTTATTTTCGGAAGGGACTTAAACATTAAATTACGAAGAATAAATGGAAAATTCTTGGAATTTAGTGTTTGAATGTTTTTCTAAATAATAATTTTTTGTTAAACATTTCTTCTTTATTTGCTACCAAATTTTGTTATAACCTTTTGAAATTAACGGTAGCACATATAATGATATTAAAAAATATTTGTTGTGAAACTGTTTGGTTATTTGTACTAATCATAAAAGTAATCAATTCACAGTTTTGAACTAAAATAGTATACCATAAACAACACATCGCTCTTATAAAACAAATCAACATCTAATGAGACTGAAATCAAGATCAAAGAAGGACAAAGACATGCGAGAAATGTGTTTATCTTCCACGGCTTAACCTTAGTGAGGTAGAATCGTCGAAAAATGATAGTCTCGGGTAACTGAAACGAACAACCAGTCTTGAAGTTTTTTTGTACTACTTTGTAGTGAACAATTATCATCACATTTCTTGAAAATATGTTTCTGTCCTTGAAAAACATTCAAATGTGGAAAATCAAACTTTTCAAAGCCCAATTGACACTTCTCCTAACAATACAAAAATCTTTCAATTTGCTAAATTATCAGTATGAAGCTTAAATTTCGAATAAAGAATAATATTACAGACTCACGCATAAAATTTTATGTGAGCACTCAACTTTCATTACAAACAGGCCGCCAACAGCATTTTAATTTCTCCATAGATATTTCCTACATTGTTATTGATTGACTTTGCAATACTGAAATCTTTGCAATTATCCAAGCAATTGTTCTGAATTTTCCAGCATTTTTTAATTCAATGAAATCATATTTTATTTCATTTACAAATCAATGGAATCGAAATTTCATTTGTTATAACATTTAATTAAAGCCACAAGAAAGAAAATAACTAATCTGATAGAAATTAGAGAAAAAAAGCGATTATCTTTAATTAGATCCTGATTGCGTATTATTTGCATTGATTGGAAATCCTGGAGGAGAATATTTTCAGAAAACATAAAAAGGCAGATGAATGTTATTTTCAAATTGAATCAGAAAATGGGGACAAAAAAATGTCTTATAATTTTTAAAAGAAATAAATACCTCTTGCTTATAAAGAATAAAAAATGAATGAAAGAAAGAAAAAGGGAACAAAATGCCTTCTTTGCGAGATAATAGGATTTTAGTTGGAGGTATAAATTCAGTAAAAGTAACTTCTTCACCAATTAGAACACTTGGATGATGAAAAAAAAATTGTATTAAAGGCAGCGAAAAAAATATTTCTACCTTTCAGTACAATAATTACCTCTGTTAGATTTGATTTATTTTCTTGAAATTGAAACTTTTCTTCAGCAAGAAAGGGTGGATTTGCCGTTTTGTTTTTTTCGGATATTAAAACCAATTATTCTGAAATCAAGGCAGAAGAAATTCGTATTATGCAAAAAAAAGTAGCTTTACTTTTAATTGGCTCCGAGCTTGCATTCGCATAATAAACAAATCAAAAAGGAGGGGAAAAAAGGAAGAGGAACAGAAAAGCGATGATTGTATTTTTCATTAATGCGAGTATAAAACTAATATCTTTTTGTATTTGTGTAGGTAAGTATGCAACATAACAAGAAGGGGAAAATTTATGATTGCATTGTAAGAATGGGCTCTCCGGGAAAATTGTTGATTATGTCCCTTTTCCATTAAAAGAAACATAATTATGTGTGCCTTTCTTAAGTCTGTGGCTTTTTCGTTTTCATTAAGAAATTCGTTCAGTTTTATGAAAATGTGCTCCGTTGCTTGTTTTAATGTTTTTAGGAAATGCCACTAATTTTTCGGAACTATAATGAAGTTTGGCAATTTTTTGATAAAAATAATCAATATTCGAGAAAAAAAATATCAGTTCACTGAGAAGATTATGTAGATAATTAAAATTATGTATTATTTAAAGCCACCAGGGGGATGGACGAACAAAAAGATCTTAGCCTCCTCTTCTCACATATTGCCTACCTTGGGTATGGAAGTGAAGGCTTTACATGACATTAGCAAATAATAATCTTCAGAGTATCTTAACCAAATCCATCGTGAAAATATACATTTTATCAATTCACTGCTAAGATTATGTAGATAACTAAAATCATGTACTATTTAACAATCCAAGTAGGAGAACTACCATGAAGAACTTATCCTCCTCTTCTCACATATTGTTTATCTTGGGTATGGACGTTAAATGACA
Organism: Argiope argentata; assembly: GCA_026289955.1. Taxonomy (NCBI): domain Eukaryota; kingdom Metazoa; phylum Arthropoda; class Arachnida; order Araneae; family Araneidae; genus Argiope; species Argiope argentata. The sequence goes on along the minus strand of JAOUZG010045806.1, from coordinate 709,558 downwards.
TGAGCAAATAATAATCTTCAAAGTAAATCAAGAACCAAATTCATCGTGAGAATATGCATTTTATTAATTCACTGCTAAGATTACGTAGTATCTTAGATAACTAAAATCATGTACTATTTAACGATGCCAGGGGTTGGAGGTGGATGACCATAAATATTTCATCCTAATTTTCTTTCACGTTGTCTACCTTGGGTAAGGATGTGGATGCTTTATATGGCATTAGAGAACAATAATATACAGGGTGAATCAAATATTTAAACCAAATACATCATGAGAATATGCCATTTGAGCATCCTTTTGCCAAATGATTGAATCAAATTTAAATATGGAACTGCAGTTGTAGTCATAAGATTATACATAGAATTTAATCGATTAAATTTAATGCTTTTCTGAATTTACATATATAATAAAATATAGACCAATTCAGTCAAACCTTTAATAGATTTAATTCAAAATGTTATAAGAATGTGCATTTTGTAAGCATTTGTATCGAATTGTATCTATTTGGATCCATAAGTTTTGATGATGATGACATGTCCTCTTTACAAAAGGAGGAGGGGTACAGTAGCTTCTGAGGGTATGAGCACTTGAGCACACAAGGGCAGAAGTCAGACTCTACCTCATGTGAAGATGAGACAGGATGAGATTGACACTTATCTCATTCGCTTTCACAGAGATATACATTCACACACCTCACAAATAGAACATAGGAAAACAACCCTGCCTTGAGCGGGACTCGAACCTAGGATATCCAGATCACGAGAAAGGCGAACTACATCTGTGCAAGGAAGCCAGTACCTATAACTTTTAAAATTATTGAATTCATTTGTGATGGAACAGCCAGTCAGACAGACTTCCTTTGATTCATTTTGTTCAAAATTTGAAAATTTACACACTTGATACATTACCTGTAAGCCAAGTTTCTTATTTCAAGCTTGAAGTGTTTTTGGATTCGCATGTTCACCGTCGAAACAAACGCTATCATGAGATATCGTTGTTTTGGTTCTTTTCTCAAGTTTGCTGAATTGAGTAATAATTCCCGAGTTACAATTTAATTTTGAAATGTCATAAAATAAAAGCAAATTATTAAAATATTTATATATACCAAAGCACATAAGTGTATGTTTGTTTAGGCTGTACTTTTCATAATTCGAGAGCGATTAAACTAACGTGATAATACAAATTTAAGAATGAAAATTGTATCAAATATAAAAGAAAATAACATAATGTTTGGAAATTGATAAAAAAAGTGTATTCATTGAAATCTTAATGATATTAACCCCTTCATTACTAAGCAAGCGATGCAAATTCTATCCTAGAGGTTTAGTTAGTTTCTGTTTCAGACAAGAAATGCAAGATATATACCGAAACCTTCCTTGACAATTACGTTCCTAGTTGGTAATAGAAATACCAAGATAGAATTTGTATGGCCGGCCGGTTAGGCTGGATTAGTAATGAAAGAGTTCGATAAATAAGCAGAACTTAATATCCAAATGTATAAGAAATGTCAAACAAAAAAAATGGAAAGAAATTCCTAAGGTTTTCGAAATTGAGATGAACTGTAAAAAGAGAATATTTAGGGGAAGTAGGCAGTGGGAAATGACCATTTACTGAATGTAACTATTTCTGATTAATTATTTTTATTAAAATATTGAAGTAGAGGATTTTAAAGCAGAATACACGGCTCTTGATCAGATTAAGTTTGATTCCAAACCTTACTTGTTTTCATTCATTAATTGCAAACTTGAGCACAATAAAACGATTGTTGAAACGAAATATTTCATTTTTGCATGCAGTACATTGAATGATGGATGAATCAGTCCTGATATCATCCTTAATTTTTTGTTTTAATTTAGAGTACTTGAATCATTAATATGTGTTTCTAAGGATTTATTTAGTTTTATCTATATTAAATTCCCATTTTTTTAAAAAAAGAAACACTAGAATTTTTGGGGGGGATGGCCCTCGCCTTCTCTTCAGAAAAATGTTTTGGTTCTGAAGCCGAAACCTTACAACCAGGTCACCACGATCCGACATCATTTGGGAATTTCCAATAAATAAACAAATAAAATAAAAAGTTTTTGACGAGCTTCTTTAATTAACAAAGCACTAACCATAGGTATTTGATCAATATCACTAAACAAAAGAAAGAAGAAATTTAATAGTGATATTCAGGCGTCAAGGATATTCGCAGTAGTTTCATTATACAAACATTTGGAGAATTTCAGTATTGATAGAATTAAAATTTATGTAGAAACTATGAATTTGGTGTGCAACATGTGAATGTATAAATGAATTCCATTGGCTAAATCCAGATTTTTCTTACCTTTTCCTCCGTTTACTTTATTTTTTATTTAGAAAATATTTTATTTCGAATAAGCATCTTTACTGAATTACAAAGGTGAACAGTATATTATTACAGTCTAAAGGATTTTAATCCATGACAATTTCAAAGAAATCCCCATAAAAATTATATAATAATACTAATGTAATCCAATATAAATGGGTAATTCAAATTCTTTTAAAAGCATATAAATCTTACTATACAGAAAAAATACTTATTTTTAATAAAATTTGTTAAATATTCCAAGAATCGGATACGATGAAAAAAAAATAACTTGTCGAAAGTTTATAAAAATACATATAAAACAATAATAAGCATTGAAAGTTTTACTTAAATTTCTTGGCAATTTGAATTCAAGTATCATATTTATATAAAGAAGAATAAAAAAAATCAGATGGTGGTAATTAATTATGTATTTAAATACACTTACTAAGTAATCACATTAATCTCTGCATTTTGATTTGATGGCATAAAGTTCGGCCTTTCCTATATTTTAATTACGAAGGATGTAATCGAAATTAATCCTTGAAGGCTGAGAAAGGCTTAGTATCTAAACGTCTAACTATTACTTGGCACACATTCTATACTCCTGAACGAAATAGTTACAAGAGATTAACTCACACGAAAAGGATGAACTAATGATTTATAGTTACAGTTTAGCAAATTGGAAGTCAAGGCAGATATTAAACCTTTATATCATTATAGTTATTAATACACCGGCATAAATATGGAATTAAAACTCAATGGCGAAATATTTTAATTTTCATTGAATCCGAATGTATAAATTTCTCTTTCATTCATAACATCGGGTGAAGTAATTATATTTTAACTATTAATTCTGTGATTTATAGTATTTTACTAAGCTCGAAATAAAGTTGTTGAAAACACTTTAAAATATCATTTTTGCATTAAAAAATCAATAAAACCTATATGAAATTAAATATATCTGTCAAATACAAAACAAAGTTTAAAAAATAATTGGTAAAATGAGATTTATTTTGTTTAAAATAAAGTAAAAACCAAACTTCTTTTAATTTAGATGTTTATTGAAGGATTTGCTTAAAATATGTACAGATGTATTAAGAAATATGTAAAGTATATGCGTTAAATCTTAGATGTATCCGGAAATTTGTAAAGTATAGGTATAAAATCTTATATGTATTAAGAAGTATGCAAAGTATAGGTATGAAAGCTTAGATGTATTAAGAAATGTGAAAAAGTAGATGTATGAAATCTCGGATGTATTAAGAAATTTGAAGAGTATATGTATGAAATCTTAGATGTATTAAGAAATATATCTCGCAGTTTCTAATATTTAAAATAAATTTTGCATTTGACGAGTAAATAAAGCAAAATGTTCTTATTTTTTTCGTATTTTGACGCATTAAAACAACTATAGGATATTTCTAATTGCGATTATGTATTCTTTATTTATGTAATTTTAGAATATATTGAGAAATTATAATCCTAAATTTGACAAAAATTATCTGTTAAATGTTAATTTGTGAAGTTCTTCATTATAAAATTCTACCAAAGATTCGAATTTCTAAAAAGAGAATTAAAACATAAATAAATGGGAATATAAGAATTAACTGGACTTAACAAAAAACAAACAAACATTAAACGATTTTATACAGACAAATTCCAAACATTAAGATTAACAAATTATAAATTTTCATTTTTTCATCAAAAATTTAATGTTTCAACTCTATTTGGCAGTTACTAAATTGAAATAATAATGAAAATATCAATATACACAAAATGATATCAATTAATGCATTATTAAGATAACTTCGTTGAAAAGTAACATTTGTTGCAAAAAAATTAATAATTAATAATTTGATAATCTTAATGTTTGGAATTTGTCTGTATAACTATTAACGTTTGCTCCTTTATGAAGTCAAATTAATTCTGATATTCTCATTTATTTACCAGTTTCCTCTTTTGTAAATAACTAGAGAAACTAAAGCGTTACAGAATTCTAAGGTGCTAGAACTCATATGATTTCAGAAATTAGAAGATTAAATCCACTGCGTATTTTTCAGTAGGAAAAATATTAAAATGACATCTTTAGGAATCTCTTGATGATAGACAACAATCAGTACGTAAAATCACACAGATATTTACAATTGTCAAGTGACTGCAATATAATTTAAGATCATTGAATATTATTTTAGTTTTATTTCTGGTATATATATATATATATATATATATATATATATATATATATATCCTTAAACTTTTATTTTCAATTTTTCTAGCTGGCAAAAAAACCTTTGGAGCTCAACCGAACAGCTAGGCCATTATGTTTCTTCGTCAGCCTTTTAAAAAACGCATATGCTATCAAAGAAGCATACTTAATAATAACGTTATACTGGTAAAAGCGGTTAATCTTAAATAATGAATAGTGAAATTTATGCTTTATTCATTGCCTACGTGATTTCGAGCTTCAATTACTCATGGCTCTCAGTTATAAAAAAAACTCCTACATCATGTTCTCACAAGATAAAAAAAACTCAAATGCTTAACAAATTTTCTCAACTTGCTCTCACAAATACGATAAAGCATAAGGATGATTATGTAAGATACCTAGGTTAATTAAGCTTTTTGATAATTAATTAAGTATACAATTTTTTTTATTCATTAAAAACCATGATGAAAATTATTATCGAATATGCCTTCCCAAAGCCTTTCTTCCTTAACTCAGGAGAAATAACGTCGGTTTTCCGAAAAAAAACCTCACTAAAACAAAATGTTTGAAGGGAATTGGATGATTTTGGATACTATAATATGTTATATAAAGTTATATTTTACATCAAAATTTTGAATTCCTAGAATTATATCTTTTTACAAAAGCTTTTTATTGTGCTCTTATTAAAAGTAGATTTACTTTTAGCATAAGACTTTCACTCGCCACATTGTCATGAGCATTCGAAATGATGTGCAATCGTCATACCAGACCCTCCGACCTGCCACGAAAACACACGGATTTAAATAATAACACTGAATGATCGGACCGAAGCAAAAGCAACACTTTCTGGAACTGTGGTTGATTCTTAAGGGCCATCACCGGTCACAGCACAACATTTCCCGTATGAAGTGTCACATCATCGATGGGAGGAGCCTATCCCTACATATTCCTATAGTGTGACGTGATCTAACCACCATGCCGTAAGCCACTCATTCTCATTTCGAGGTGCCCATCCCGGGGAAGGGAGTGTCATGCTATAGTCAAAATCCTTTTATATACAACGCATTTTCTTCCATCTACTTTATTGCACATAAGTTTTTAAAATTTTTCTGACAAATGTCAAAACAAATGGAATGTTTTAGTAAAGCATTTACTAAAATTAATTTGATTGTAAACTTTCATTATACAATTTTTATGAAATGAAATTAATTTTTTTTAAACATGCCCGATAGTTCTTCCTATAAATTTTCCCTTGAAATAGGAAATTTTTTCCTTGAAATAGGATATAATTTATTCCTTGAAATATTTGAAAAATTTGATTATAAAATTTTTCCCAGAAAAATAGAAAAAAAAAAAAAGATAATTTTTTTTCAAAAAATAATGATTAAACAAATTTTGTTTAGTGCTTAAATGAAAACTATCTTGAAATTAAAAAAAATTATTGCTTTATAGTTGAATAGAGGAGTCTCTTCATCACTTTATGTTTTTCATTAATATCAATGGATTTGTTTTTCTCAGATAAATTTAAATTAGTTAAAATATATTACTTAGATACACTGCTTCCTACTTAAAAGAAAAAAAAATAATAAACATTTTTAATTAAATATTTAAGTCTTAGAATAAATAAATGTTAACTATAAAAATTAAGTTTGCAAATAGCATTTCCAGTTATTTTTCTAATATTCTATTTATTCGTCTATATCAGTTTGCACAATTTGAAACTATATAATAATAATCTATAAAGGATTAAAGTAAGTTTGATGTTCTATTAATTATAAATTATTCTATAAGTGTTAATTTTTTTTCATAAGATAATGCTTTGCTCAATGAAATGTTATTAAAATAAAAATGTCTAGATATTAGTTCTGAAAACTGAAGATTTTCAGAAAAATAAACACGGATAATTAAATATAATTATGATAGTACCTAACTCATTTATAATGCTGAGGATGTCCAAACTTACATTTTTTCAATATTCGAAATATAAAATTTTGCTCTCTAGTTTTATAATCATTATACGATAAAAATTCAAGGAACATTTTTGAAATACTTTTTAAATTTCATTGGGCGTATTTTGTGGAAATTCATAATAAGATATAAGTAAAATATACAAAGGAAACATGAGACATCCACAACAACCATTACTGAAATATGAATTAGATATAAAAGAGGATTTTTTTCAGCATAGATGTATAGAACAGTAATAATTATTTTATAATAAAAAGTTTTATGTTTTTATTATAAAATGACATAAAAAGTTTGGAATTTTAAAGTACTTGTACGTATAAATTCATAGACCCAAACTGGTATCGTCAGAGAAACTGAGTTCAAACAAAAGACTCATAAATTAGCATGACATGTGATTAAATGTTCATCAATTATAGTAAACTAACTTTCTTTTCGATATATTTGAAATAAAATTTAAAAAAAAATATTGTACATTATACAATTTAACATCAGAAATCGCAGTTAATTTTGATGTGGTTTTTTTTGTCTCTGTTAGTAATGTTTTGATGGCACTTGCTAGGAATAAGCCCATTGACGCAGTCAGCGATTTTAAGCCGAGTGTGCCTCTCTTGTAGTAGTAGTGCCAATCAAGGCCAAAGAGTACGTCTTAGCTACTCACTCATCATATTTGCTTGCATAGCCCCCTTTTACAGGGGACTAAATTCACACATCTCATAGATACAGCAGAGGTGCTGTGCAAGAAAAATAATCCCGAATCGGGACTCGAATCCATGACATCTAGATCACGAGGAAGTATCTCTATGCCTGTGTCATGACGACGGCTCCTTCTCTCTTCATATAGTAACAGAAAGTATATAGTTATGTTGAAATATATGAAATAAGCTAAATAGATGTATTAAAGAAAATAGTTAAATAATTATATAATTTTTTATTTGCACAAAGAATATATTTTTATGTTTATACGTACATTTTTTCAAAAAGTTTTTTTATGTAAGAAATAAGATAAACTAGAATTTTATCATCCGGGGTCTCAATTGTTACATCTTTAAGTAGTAAGTTTACGAGATTCTGATTTATGTATATTTAAAATTTTCTTCATCAGCGAAATGTCCCCATCCCTTTCATCTAAATTGTTTAGAATTCGGAATAGAGATTTTTTGTAAGAAATCACTGTAAGATATTTGGCGAAATTCTACATTATTTGGCGATTTTTCGCTGGAGCTTGGCTAACGGAAAAGTACCTATATATTATAATATGTTAATATTCTTTTTATATTATGCGAAATTATATATTATTGAAAATATTGTACACTATAACGGACATTGTAAAATATTTTTTGAAAGTTTAAAGTAATTATATAAAATTGTACACTATTGCAACTTCTGTACAATATTTTTAATATTCTATAAGTTATGAATTATTGCCACTACTAAGCAATATTTTTATATTTATATGATACTGTGTAATTTTGTGAATATTTTTGAATTGGACACTATTGCACAAGTAACATCGAAGAATATGCAATTTCATTTAATTCATTAATATTAAATTTCATTTAAATTGCTCGGTTCTGTTCAGGATTCATTCAAGTTTAAGGCACTAAAACAATGATGTGGCTCTAGCCTTATAAGCCAAATAACATCTATGGTACTGAAGTCGACTTCTGGTGTTGTGGTCATGTTACTCGACTGCCGGCCCTACCGTCGCAGGATCGTATCGCGACCTTCAGTCGTTACATTGTATGACCTTAACAAACCACTTTCTGGTCCAATCAACTCATATGCTTAGCGCTTTCAAAATCGTTCGTCTCTTGTCCGACTCACTGGTGGGGGAGAAATGTGGCGCTAGCCTTATAAGCCAAATAACATTTACGATACTGAAGTCGACTTTTGGTGTAGTAGTGATGTTACTCGGCTACCGCCCTAGCGTCGCAGGTTCATGTTGAGACCTTCAATCGTTACAATGCTAATTATTCTGCATCTGTTTTATTATTTACTGTAATATTATCTGTTATAATAGAATATTTTGTGTTTACCATGAACTTAATGGTGATTAGTCCCATGCGAGGGCAATTTTCTTAAAAACGCAGCTGTTCTTTTCATTTTTCTTCTAACTTAAACTTTTCTTCTTACTTGTATTGTAAATTCACTTTTATTTGTCATCTAAATTACAAAGATATTAACCAGAATGATTTTTTCTTAACTTTCCACAACGGATGAAATATGGTAAATGGTTTTAATATCTGATCAACAAAACAATTTTGTAGGGAATTATGTGACTTTTTTTTGAATTCTCAAATTTTATAAAACATTTGCGCGACATTTTTTAATTTTGATACAGCTCGAAAATCATTTCAGTGTGATCATATTTTAAGGAGTTATTCTAAAAATATCAGAAAATTCAGAAAAATTCTTAATTTATTACTATTCTAACTAAAATTCGAAAACTTTATCTGTTGTGCGCATTTCTACCGTCAAAACATATATATCCAAGTGTGGTAATACAAGGCCAAACTATGTGGTGATCACTAACACACACTCCGAAATATGATCAGAAGTCCATATAATCATTTCTATTATTAAGATATATAGATATACGTTATTGTTATTAAAATCTCTGTGAACACAATAATGCTCTTTTATTGCTCAGAATAGTTATAAGAACTATAGTTATAATAGTTTATAAGTGCTGACAGAAAAGAAAGATTGTATACTATATAAGTGAAAGCTGATACTCCGATTTTCATTCCACAAGGAATTTTATTATTTATTGTCTAGATCTTAATTCTTCTTAAATTCTTAAGATCGTTCTTTTATTTCAGATCAGAACAATATTGTAGAAACGCTAGGAGTGGAAGCGAATGATAATTTGTTTCGCTGAATCAGTCTGGATGGTGGTACAATATTATTTTTACATGCTTTCATTTAAGTTGGCCGGGGTTTGTGTATAAAAAAAGGTATGAAGGGATTTTGCATTCTCTTCCTAGTGCGTGTGCCTGTATTGTTATACTTGAGCATGGAAAATATATATTAGAAACTACGAAGAAAACTTTGAAATATTTCTAGAATCTAGAAAATGTGACAATTCCTCCTCTTACAGAAATGCAAAAAAAAAAATCACTTATTTTTATTATTTGTAAGTATAACTCTTAAATAACCCCTTTGTAGAAAAAATCACTGTAGTCTTATTGCGTGATTTCCTAATCGATATTTTTTAATATTTTTTTTTATATTATAAGAAACTTATATTATTGAGAATATTATACATTATTGCAAATATTGTACAATATTTTCCACACTCTATATTATTATTTTTTTCAACATTTTTCGATATTCTATAAATTACGAAATTTCGAATTATTACCAATATTGTGAAGTAGATTTTAAATTGCAATTAATTACTATAATTTTCAAATATTAGTGAAATAATTTTCCTTTCTTCTATCTAATATATTCTTTTCAAATATCTAATATATTTTTTCAAATATCTAATAATTTCCTTTGGAGTATATTTAATTAAAACTGCTAATAATTATATTCTAAAAATGTAAGAATATGTGTTAAAAATGAAACAAAATTATTGTTATTATCGCCATATCAGATGATACTTCGCCCATTGTGGCAACCATTCTTCTTACAAACTCTGATTTTTGTTTTTATATTCACTTCTTGTTTGTGTCTCGTTTGGTTGTTGGCGTTCTATTGTGATCGTCTTGTAATGAAAGGTTTGGAACTGGTAATTAAATGTATAGAAATTAGTGGTATAGAAACGGTATGGAAATTAGTTTGATCATTCAGAAAACAACCCAGCACTCGTCAAAACTTTATTGAAAAAGTAATATATACAGTCCATTTAGTATTCTACAATGCGTATTGGCATATATAATATATATTATTTAAGTCTAGAGTATTAAGAAAATACAAAATTACTGAAGTCTAGAGCATTAAGAATTAAGCAAAAAAAATAAAATAAAATAAAATAAATAAATAAAATTTATACGAAAGTAATATTCTAAAAAGTAGTAATTTCAAAGCTACTCTTCAATTTTTTAGTATTTAGATTACAATTAATTATTATAAATTTCAAAATGTAATGAAATCAATTTTTATCAATTGATTATCGATCATTAATTTCCTGGATATACATTCACCATTATGTAAAGCGGGACTGATCATTATATTCTAAGAATTATAATTATATGTATCGTATCTAAAATATAAAGTATCTTATTAAAAATTGGAAACATTAGTTAAATATTAAATTACTAACGCCTAGAACATTAATTGGACAAAAATATTAATTATAATATTAAACCCACTAATTTAAGAAAAAAAAGTATTAAAACTACTTTAAAAGTCTAGCTGTCTGAAGAATAAAAATATACACATTAGAAATAACGAAGAAAAACCTTGAAATATCTCTAGAATCTAGAAAATTTAACATTTGCTCTTTTCTCTCCTCAAAGAAATGCAGAAAATTTCTAATTATATTTATTGCTTGTAAGTACAGCCCTGAAATAACTCTTTCATAACAAAATCTTTGTAGGCCTATTGCGTCACTTCCTGAATTCTTCATTTCTAAAGAATGTACACACGCTAGGAACCTGGGGAGTCATGTTGACTCTTTTCTATCCCGGAAATATCTAAGAAATATCTTGCGAGAAAGGGAGGCGGATTTCCATTCCTCCGAATGAATAATTTTCTTGAAACCGCTTCTGGAATTCCCAGTATGTATGTTTGAAGATGTTCATTACTTTGGGTGTAACGGCAAACTTCTTTCAAACCCACTTTTGCGATTGTAATTCTTAGAAATTACCACATGTTTTAATCATAGGCTATTAGATAACCTTGGGAGTAGACGTTATGGTTTCCCACAGGCAATTGAGTTAAATCATAAGCTTCAAAACAGCTCTTTTTTCCACATTTGTTTAGTGGATAAAGGAATCATTTGAGGATTTCAAGAAACCTTTTTTTTTTTTAGCTTTTAACGTTGTAGTATTCATTGAAATGGTTTAATTCTTCTAATTCATTTCGCTTCGAATAGATCTTTTTACAAATTTCTATTTCATTTCGTTCAAGTTTATAAATTTCATGGAATGAGAGCTTCATGAAATTGAATGGAATTTTGTAATTAACTTTTTAATAATTCTAATTATATCAGATTACTAATAGTAGCAATATAATGTTTTCATTTTTTCCAAATTCAATAATAAGTAAATTAAATATTTTTGATTTAAAAAAAAACAGTACTCTCAGTTAATAAGTATGAAAAAAGGGGTTTAAAAATCTGTAATATTTTATGAAAACGATGAATTTTTAAAGAAATATTTAGAGATAAATTCAAAATTCTAAAAACGTAAATGTACGGAAATAAAGTGATAATTAAACAATTTCGAAGCATTAATTAAATACCCAAAATTAGTAAGTAATACTTTTATATGAGATTACCAATTATAATTAATTTATTCAAAATTACAAATAATTATTATTAATTTATTCAAAATTACAAACAATTATTATTAATTTATTCAAAATTACAAACAGTTATTATTAATTTATTCAAAATTACAAACAATCATTATTAATTAATTCAGTATTAAAATCAATTATTAAAATATTAGGCACCATTAAAATTAACTTATATACACCATTTTATTATTATAAACTGTTAACATTAATTATTATAAACTATTTTTATTATTATACACTATTAAAATTAATAATTATATATTATTTTTATTATTATACACTATTAAAATTAATTATTTAAAGTATTCAAATTAATAATTATGCTCAATTAAAATAATTATGTAATATTTATATTATTCTACACTATTAAAATTGATTATTATACACTATAATTATTAATATAATCCATTAAAATTAATCATTAAAATACATTTACCATTAAAAACAATAATAGAAGTATAATATTTATTTAGAATACTTTTATTATAGTCTCATGCTTTTTATATCTCATTTTGACCTCCAGAATTTTTAAGAACTATTCAACGTGTATTCTGTAAAATTTATATTAAAATTTAAAATTTATTTACATTTATTTATTTTTGAGTTTTTATTCTCTTATTCTTTAGAACAACTTTAATTTAGATTCCTCAGGAATTTTTCAAAACTCCAGGAGTTCCAAAAGTTTGAAATTTAAAGCACTTTGAAGGTTATTCAATATTTACGATATGCTCTAAAAATATTTTATTTATTATAAAGTAAGTGAGTTTTTTAAATTTAAATATGCATATTTCTTGCAATAGGAACTATGCTTCCCTCCCCTTTTTTGATGTGTGTATATTATAAAGAGCGCCTTTTAGATTGATTCGGGTAAAAAATTATTATATGTAATATATTAATTTTTATATATTTAAAATTTTATATATTTTTATGTATTTTAAAAATATATTTAATATATATTTTGCTTTTTCACTTCTTACATTTAGTAAATTGAATTTAAAATGCTGTATCAATTAATTCTAAGTTTGTTAAGTAAAAAATTTGAATTTCTTCTCTCGCAGAGATATGAGTCTTCAAAAACAGCTAAGAATCCAAATTCTTAGCTGTTCATGAAATAAAACCCTTTTTTCCCTCAGCATCAAAATGCGATATATTTTTATTGGACATTGTTTCAATATCTATATGAGAATCCCGAACAGAAAGTTTTGAAATATGCTATAACTGAACATTTAATTATGGTTCATAAAATAGAAATTGATTTCAGTTTCTTGCTTCTTAATTAATAATTATGAAAATTTGAAATTAATTAAAAAACAGTTAACTAGTACAGAGTAATTTTTGTAACAAAATCTGAATATTATATTTATATAAGATCTGATGTTTTTTAAATAACTAAACGAAAAGCAACTTTTGTAGTATAATCTGAATACAATATTTACGTAGGATCCACTATGTTCTGAAATTAAACAAAAGTAACTTTTATAGCGTAATCCGAATAAAATATTTATGTAGAATTCCAATATTTTCTTATTTAATCAAAAAGTAAATTTTGTAGCATAATATGTATATTATATTTATGTAGAATCTGATATTTTATTAAATTAAAAAAATTACAACATTTTTAGATAAAAGATGATTAATATAAAGCACGCAGAAAGTAAAATAGAAACTTTTTTTGATTAATGTTCGAAAATTTAAAAGATATTTCATTTCAATTTAATTAAATTGGAATTTTCTTCCCTTTTGAATTAATTGAAAGTACAGACTTGAATTATCCTCACAATTTCGGGAAAAATCATGCCGACTCTGGAGATCCAAAAATTAATTACTTACTCATTTTTGTAAATTAACCCAGAATTTATTCCTTTTGCTCTTTCTGTATTTCAGTTTATTTAATCATTAACTCATTAAATTGATTTCAAATTATTTTTAGGTTAAAAAATTTTTTGAAATCAAACTTAAAATCGATAAAAAAGCATCATTTTATTACCTAACTGAACTCTATATTTATGTAAGATTATGCATTTTTGATTAAATTATAAAATTACATATGTTTTTAGATAAAATATGATTAATATAAAGTATGTAAAAAGTAAATAGAAATGTTTTTTAGAATAATTTTTGGAAAGTTGAATGAAAGCTTATTATTGATGAAGGAAAGCTTCTTTATTTCAATTTAAATAAGCTTTCCTTCACTTTTAAATCAGTTTTCTTCACTTTTAAATTATTTAAATTTAATAACAAAATAGTATGAACGCTCCAAGGAAAAATTTTCAAGCTTTTACGCCCTATACTATTTATTACTATGGAAACATTAATAATTTGGTTTTGAAAACAAACTTTATTTATTTACCTATTTTTATATTTCAGTTATTGTGATCAGCTTATACTCACGGACCATCCTTCCTAGGGGAACCTCGACATGAGGGTTGAGATGCTTCTGGCATGGTGGTTGAATCTCACCACCTTAGAAGGTGCACATATAAAGGAGGTGACTCCTCTCATCGATGACGGGATGTACTTGCTACTGGAAGGATTGTACCGTGATTAGTGAAGGTAGTAATCACAGTTTTGGCCAGTGAGGTTTGTTCGGTCCAATTTTACGGCTTGTTCCGTGTGCTGTTGGGAGAGCCGGAATATATATATATATATA
>JAOUZG010045806.1:666847-689747 GCA_026289955.1 Argiope argentata | reverse complement strand
ATATATATATATTTGCATCTATTAATCTCTAGTAACTAATGAAGCAATTTCTTTCTCCCTAATATAGCTTTCAATTTCATTATAACCCTACTATATGATTTGATTAAAAATAATTCTTGTATAATTTAGATTATTTTTTAATTTCTTTGAAACAGAATTATTTTTACTTTGAAAAAAGATAAATAAACGAGATGCATTTTGTTAGACCTGTATTCAGAATTTTAATTAAAAAAAACGGCCCCATAGGGGAAGTAGGGCTACTTTTAAAATGTCGACTGCCATGATTTACGCCTATGATATTTATAGAGATTTAATTCGTTATTTTTTATCTAAAGTATAGAAGAAAATATGAAATTCAATAATTATCTTGAATCACAGGCGATTCACTCAATTAAGATGTTCTTAAAACAAAGGAACATAAATTCAACAGAGCATTCACATTAAATTCTTATACTGAGTAAGAATATAGACGGCCGACATCTGAATATGGGTGTTATGACAGTCATGCTGTTAAAACACACACTTTCCAATGTGTAAGTTCTATATTAATTACATTATTGTACTAAATTACATATAATATGAAAAGCAAATTGCTTTCATTAAAAAAGTATTTCGATCTATCTACAAATCTGGCAACAAAATTGCAACCTTAAAAAGTTGTTTCTTTCCGGCTGGAGTTTAAATTAGTCAAATTAAACTAGGGAGAGAAAGTACGTCGAAACGATTTTCTTATAATTTCCCAAATACACGCGCAGCTCACATATGCATTGCGCTATTATTCGGAATGTTTTTTAAAGCACCTCGCCTTAATTGCTCAACATTTCCATCCGTCAGCGGCATTTCGCACATATTTTTCTAATAATAAACGCCGTAATTAAAATCGTATTCGGGGTGAGAGCGCGCACCTTATGGCCGAGCAGATCTCCCAGTTTATTACCGCACACAAACCATTTCGCCCAATCTGGTGAATGTGGCGTATTTCCTCTGGAAGCGCGCAATTACTTCCGCGTCCGCTCTTCCTCTCTGTGAAACGGATGGCAGACGACAATTCGTTAAAACCCTTTTCCAAATCCATTTAGGAGTGACTATTAATGAAATCATCCGACGACTTCCGCTTCTCACTCGGTTGGAGGGTTCACCCACTTCGCTGGGCTCCCTCGGAACCATCCCAGAGCAATAAAATCGATTGAGATAAATCAAGGAAGGGGTTGACTTAAGCCGGAATTGGATAAATGCCTCGTTTCTTTGAATGATTGGGTGGTTTGGGTAAGATGAGTTTTTTTCTCTTTCTACCGGAAAAAGGCAGAGTTTGGATTAGTTTGCGTTTAAATACAATTAAAAGCAAACTAATGAGTCTTAAACTTGTATTTTAATACACAAGTACCTTTCAAATTTTAAAATAAATTGCGTCGACTTTTTCGAGTTACCTCGCGCGTCGTTAAGAAATTGATCGCCTGTCACTCTAAATATTTGGAACATAATAACTCCAAATTGCATTGATTTAAATGTATTAAGTTTGTTTTATTTTTGTTTTATAGCTACAATTTCAAATCAGTATCCACTTTTGTTTCCATTCATACAAAAAAAAAGTAATGAGCTTGTATATTTACAACATTCCTGCCAATAAAACCAAAAAACCCTCAAAAATCACACTTTGATGGAATTTTTCATAATTATTATTCACCTGTAGAATACTGTTAATAATGCATAAGGATTTTTATTAAAAAAGTACACCAAAGAATGAGGGGAGACCACTGAAGCTGGTTATGCGTGGACATGTGGTATACTTGAAATTGTGCACTAATTATTTCATAGATAAGTGGTATGGGTATGTATTTTACTTTGTTGTAAACAAATTTGAAATATTGATGTTAAAAGATAATGCAAAGAAGAATTTTTTCAGGATTCTTGAACTGTTTCCTTATTCTTTCAATTCAATTTCGAGTTTTTTTTTTTGTTTGTTTTTCGCTGCAAATCAACCAATTCTTTAAAATTTATTCTATGAGTTTATATATATTTGTAGCGAATGCCATAATTTTTAATTAAATAGACTGAATATGTATGATAAAAAAGGTTGTCTCAAGCATGTCATAAGTGCATCATCTTTGCTTTAATTTATGTTTGTTTTTTAAAGGTTTTTGTTTTTACAAATTACCTCCAGACATGCATTTCTGTACAAAAACATACATTTGTTTTTGTAAACTGTGCTTTCATTTAAAATTTTTCAAAATGGAATATCATCATGTCTAAATGTTCTTATATAATAGTATTTGATTTACAATTAATCCTGTTTGAACACAATAGCATTGTATTTAATTTAATCATTTCTGATCATGCTTTCAGTATGTTTAAAATTAATGATGTTTGTTCGAGATTATTATGCATTTTAAATTAATCATTTCTGAGCATGATCACATTGTAATTAAAATTAGTCATTTCTGATCCTGATTGCATTGTAATTAAAATTCATAATAGCAGTAAATAATTTCTAATCACGATTGCATTGGGTTTGAAATTGTTTAAACCTTATCAAATTTAAAGTCTGATACTAAAACACAATATCTTGTCTTTTGTCTATTGAAACTCTGTGACTAAACCGAAAGAAATTCAAATCCATATAGTTTGTCCTAAATGATAATTACATGGAAAAACCCATATGTCATTATGATGAATGTCAGCTTTCAATGCTAGGTCAATTTAGATCGTCAATAATTATCCTGATAAAGTGAACGATTTTTAATGGGATGGTTATTAGGACTATTATTAGGTTTATGTTATTATTCCCAAACAGACGTATTCAAATCAATACATATCTATTCGTTTAATGTGAACAATGCTTTGTTTCATAATACCAATTCTCAAATAAGTACTGACAAAATTTTACTTTCCAACTAGTGTTTATATTGGCGAACATTTTCTCCCCACCAAACATGTGAAACTCATTTTTCCAACGAGATGAAATTCTAGTCTTTTAGCTAGACTATAGCGGTCTGGATTGATTTAAAAGTACATTAGAACCACAAGGATTTGGTTGAAATCTGAACTATGATACTCACTACTATCTGCATGAAAAAATATCGCAACTTGAATATTTAAGGAAAAAAATTATTTTATCAGATATGCCAGTCTAGCAGAGACGAGTAAGTATAACAATGAAAAGAAAATGAAGACAAAAAATGCAGCTTAATCGTTGTAAATTTTGAAAAATCATCAACTTGGTTAATTTGTATGCAATACTAAGGAACTGAATGTGTCCAAGGAAAAAGAAACTTTCAATGAAGACTGAAGTCAGTTCAGTCAGTTGATATTTTGAAACGTGATATGTGGCCTCATGAGACATATTTTTAAAAAGAAAATGCGCGAGAACGTAAAATATATATAAAGGCACTGTTAAGAAATAATTGTAGTTAAAAAAAATTTAATTTATTTTTGAAATGAATAGTACACACATTTGAGGTGAGTGCTTTTTGCTCTTTTCCCTTGATGATAAAAATATAATTGATTTTACTCAGTTTTGTTAATATTATCGGCTGACTATTATAATTAATTTTATAACTATCGTATTCTGACTATTATAACCCTCAAATTCTTTAACCTTGAATGCTCACATTATATAACAATTCAATATATGATTTTAAAATATATATTGAGAAAGAGGTATTTTATTTATAGTTTTTGAAAAATAATAATCAACATGACGTAATATAAGAATTTCAAAATAATTCTTTCTATTCTCCAGTGCTCCAAATGCATATAAAATAAGTAAATGGTTTTCTTGATTGCCCTTTTCATATTTGTTGAATGAACATAAAAATACAAATATTCTTGAGTGGCAAATAAATGACTAAAAAAAAAAGAAAGAAAAAAAGCCAAAATAGAAATTTCCAAAAAAAAAAGAATTTTGAACTAAGCAATGGGTTTATATAGGAAAAAAAATTAAAAATAAAACATATTTCTTTAACAAGTAATAAAGATATAGATAGAAAAAAACGTGGAATTATGTGAACAAAAAATAAAATCACGAAATTTATCTCATAAAATACAAAACAACCATACAAAAAAAATAAACAATCAGAATAACAACCAATAATTCAAAGGATTCTGGGATTTCCAAATGAATAATAACATTTTCTCCTTAAAAAAAAGACAAAAAAAACTCAATAAAGGTTTTTAGCTGAATAATAAGTTTACAGAAGAATAAAACCAAAATTCTAAAACTTTTTCAGCCAAACAATAAACCCACAAGAATAACCAATCGAAAATAATCATCCTCATTACTTTATGCAGCTCTGAGACATGTCCTTTTGTGGAGAGGATATATATCCTTTCCTTTACAAAAGAATGTCCTGCTCAAGTTGTGGAAAGAAAGAGAATGGAAGACAGATGGATCCGGGAAATACCGAAACCAACCATAACGAGTGAGGGATTGTTGTCAAGAGACGATAGCGCACCTCCAGATTTATAAAACGGGCAAGAAAAAAAGTGACTCTTAGAAAAATTTCTCCAACCGTTGTTTTCCGATTTCCGGATGGGTAAGTTTATGGGTCGGCTTTATTGGCGATTCGAATGTACTTTTCGCATGACTATTTCTTTTCATTCGTTAAATGGTCGCGACACTTCTTTCTAAAAATAGATCTGCTGTTCTCGGGTTGACGTATTGAATGGAGATAGTGTGGCGGGTTGTAAGAAATTGCTTGGGAGGAAATTAGGGAGTTTTGGAATTTATTGGCTGCCAATAATTTTACCGGAAACTATTACGCAAATTATCTTTTGTTTCTTTTGAAAAACCTAAGAAATGTTTTATAAATGTGTTGACTAGTCAAAGAAAAGTGAGACTTGAAGTTGTCACGTGGTTGTTATAGCTACACCCTCCAAAGGACGTTAAGCGAGACAAATAATATATAGAATATGCATAATCATTTTATTAGCACCAAAATATTTTCGAACCTTAATGCGATAAATTTACTGGCTTTCGACAATTTTACCGAAAACTCTTTCGCAAATTATCTTTGTTTTCCTTAAAAATTCCAGAGAATATTTTATACATGTATTCATTGGTTAAAAAGTGATAGGAAAGAGAGACTGGAAATCGTCATGTAGCTGTTATGAATGTTGTTGTTGTTCCTAATGGAATTTGCCATGTACAAGCTCCTCCGTTGATACAACAGCAGATTTAAGCCAAAAGGAGCATCTTTTTTTCTTGAAGTAGCGCCAACTAGGACCAAGAATACGAGTTGACTACACACTCACCACATTCGCTGGCACAGCCCCTTTTTACAGGGGGGCACAGTCACACATCTCACAGATAGCACACAGAAGAACACCCATGCCCAAACCGAGACTTGAACCCGGGACTCCAAGAACACGAGGAAGACGCGCTATCTCTGTGATAGAAAGCCGGCGTTATAGATGTAAGAATTAATAGTTGTTACGGACTTTAAAAGAGTAAAATAACAAATATTGTTGTTATTAATGGCACTAGCCAGACAAGCCTGCTGATGCATCAGCGGATTTTAACTGCAATAAGAGTCTCTTGCTTGAAATAGCACCAACTAGGGCCAAAAGGATGACTTTAGCTAAACACTCATCACATTCGCTAGCACAGCCTCTTTTCACAGGGAGTAGGGGAGGGGCACAATCACATGCCTCACAGGTAGAACTCAGAAAGACAACTATGCCCTAACCGGGAATTGAAACCGGGATGCCCAGATCAAGAGGAAAACACGCTACCTCTGTACCAGGAAGCCGGCATAAAAAAAGTAAAATATGTATAGTTACATTACTATCCTTAAAAGATTTTTAAAGCCTGATAAATGTATTGATCCCCGATAGTTTTAACTGGAATTTAGATTTTTGAAAACATATTCACAACCTGTATTTATTTACAACTAACTTACATCTCAAGTACCCTTCCGCTCACTTCTTTTTTTACGTTTGTCAAATATGGGGCAAATAATAGTAACAAAGAAACAGCAATCGCGGGTATGAAAAAAAGTCAGTAAAAACGTTTCTTTGATAGAATTTTTTTCATAATAATTAAAATCAAATTTAGTAATATTAAAGGTGCATAATATTAAAAACAGACCCATAACATTAAAAAACCGATTATTTGACGCAATCTGCGCAGTATTTTTGCTTTTTTCTATTAATGGTGCAAAAACGAAATTGAATAAATATATACTGTGAAAACTAATTTGAATAGGATCAAAAATCAGATTGTAAGAAAAGATTGTATGCAGTATTCTTTTAAATATAACTGCAACCATTTTTTAAATGATTTTAGTGGTTTTGAGTGAATAGAATTAAAAAAAGAGGACAGCTGCCTTAAATCAACAGTTTTGAACCTCTTATAATTTCAAATGCCCAGATTTATCCACATTATTTTAGTTATAATAACGTACCGTTGTAAAGAAATACTACAGTTATTTTAGAACGGACCCCCTTAATTTTGAACTACGGTCAGATGACGAGGACGACACTTGAGCTGGCACCTCCTCTCTCCACATCACACCAGCGGAAGGACGTTTGGCCCTGACGGATTTAGAGGGCAACAGACTCCCTTACACGACGGTTCTTCGGTGGAATCAGGTCTCTAACCTATAATCCTACGGTTTACGAGCCGGGACCTTGCCATCAGGGCAACACGGTCACCTAATCCATCTAGTTAAGCCAATGATATATGAATTGTACTTTTATTTTTAACCCATTAGGCTCTGGTCAAACGCTTGAAAACTTTTTTGCTTGTGATTAAGGATTTGTTTTTTTAAATAGTAGATTAATTATCAGGTTAAATTAATTTGAATCATAATTTCTGCAAAAGATAGCAATTGTATGCCTATCATTCTCGTACAAAACATGTGCTTTGTTATTCGTCCTTTATCAAATATGATACATTTCCCTTTTAAATTTATAATTTTACCAAGATAATGAATGTGTAAAAGGTGGGAAAATGTAAAATTGAAGGTGTGGTAAAGCGTAAAGGTGGTTAACAAAAAGAGGATAAAATTATTGTAAAAAAATTAATTGTATATCGTTTAGAAAATATTACATTATTTTAAAATGAACCATGAATACAGTCATAAATGTTTCTTACCTTAAAGAGTTTCAAATATAACCGACTATGTAAAAGGAACTGGGATTTTTTACTGGTTTACCACTAATATTCGAAATCCGTATTCAAAGAGTTTATTGACACCAGTTTTTTGGTTTTGACCAAAATAAGTAACACTAAAATAGCAATTTCAACAATGAGATTTCAACCTTGTGAGTAAGCTGTATTTCAAATAACCACTGTCATAGCAATAATATGGGTGTGCCATCCTAAGTGCATATGATTACACCATACAGAGAAAGTTCTTTGAATCTTTAATGCAATTATTTTCTAGACAGTTACAAGGAAATGTAGAAAGATAAATAAAAGTTTGAATCATTCAAGGATATTTTTTGTGTGCGTCCTATTTGCTATCTTTTATTTCTGTGTTTATTTTTCTCGATAATACATTAACTGCTTTTCTTTTTCATTCAGTTCCACTATTAGTTCTCATTCTCCTTATATATATTTATAAATTTTGTTTAAATTTTTAATCGTTAATAAAATACTTTTTTATTCATTCATTCAAGTTCAAATACATTTTTAAAACTTGTAGGGCAAGACACTTGACGCTAAAACAGTTTTTTTCAAATTTTAATTAATTAATTAATTTTTAATATTTTAAATAAAGTTTTAGAAGTTTGAAATGAAAACTGAAATCAACAGGCTCAATCGGTAAAAGGCGAGTTTTCTAGCATTTTTCACGTGAAAGTGACTAGTCTAGCATTTTTCACGTGAAGTGAAGTGAATGAATTCTAACGAAAATCATTCATTTTTTTTTTGAAAATTTTTTGAAATGTATTTAACATTTAATAATGTGATTCTGTAATATGTATATACATATTTATATTAATTGTAATTATTCAATTAAAAATAACTAAAATAAATTTTTTCTTGATCTAATTAGGAATTGACTTAATTATTTTTTTAATTTCTTGTTTGTTTTTTTAATAATTCAGGTAGATAACATTTATCATTTCGAAAATATATTGTCTTACTGATTCAATTAGTATTATTTATTTAAGTATTTCTTGTAGTTTTTGTATCGAATGATAGAAAGTTATCGAATCACTTAATTCTTGATTATTATTCTGAAGAACAATAATTCAATTTACGGGCAAATTCAGTAAGAACTATACAGTCTTCGTGGGATAAATCAAATGTATTTTCAGCATAAAAATCATTTTCAATTTCTAAACTCTAAACATCATCCCAAAGATTTTCAAAGCCTTTCAACATCTATTCTTTCGTTAGATTGTTTCTAATGTAATGTAGCATGATATACTAATCACAAACTATTCATACGGAAATTATTCAAAGCTAAATGAAGTTAGGTAGTATCTCTGTATTCGTTGAAAAGCAAAATAAATAACATATTAAAAAAGGACAATCAGATTTGTGCCTGAAACTTTCAAACAGGTGTCTCCCCCATATTTCTGCTTTTGGAAATAAACCGATCCCATCTCGAAAGCTGCACCTGTGTTTTCTTTATGTAAATAAATAATAATAAAAAGATGAAATATATGATCTCAAAATTTTAAGTTATCATGTGGGAAAATATTATTTTTTAAATAGTTATTTGTATTAATTAATTTAAGTCATTAAATAGTTTAAACCAGTTTGAAAAAGCAATACTGGTAACAGAAGGTCAACCTTTTTAAAAATTCATTTTCCTTCTAAGAAACACATTGCAATAATGTAGTATTGGCAAAAGCAGGTGGAATAATATATGCGATTAAAAAATGTTGATGAATATTGCCATTTATTCTCATTGCCTACCCAAATTCGAGCTTTAATAAGTCGTTGCCTTCAATTATTCCAAAACCCCTCACGAAAACAACATCATGTTTTTACATAATGTATATCAAATGTAAATATATACGTAATTATATATATGCTTAGTAATATTATCAAAAATAATTATTTAAAATGAAACAAAAATAAATTTATGTGATATTTGTAAGCTTTTAAGAAAAAAAAAGACCATTCATAAAAAATTAAAAAAAAAA
The DNA here is from genome assembly GCA_026289955.1 of Argiope argentata. NCBI lineage: Eukaryota > Metazoa > Arthropoda > Arachnida > Araneae > Araneidae > Argiope > Argiope argentata. The sequence continues at coordinate 680,648 of JAOUZG010045806.1, read as the reverse complement.
AGAAACTAAGCAGTGGAATTTCGGTCAAAATGACCACCACCGTAAAAAGGTTAAACATGATATTCAGATTGATAGTTTGCAAATTTCAAGACTAAATACGATGCATAGTACATTTTTTTATGAAATCCAAAATCCAAAATAAGGTAGAAGAACTGCTACAGAAATATTACTGTCAATGAATGTGATAAAAAAAAGATTCTCTAGGTGATATGTGCAATGAAACAGAAATATATAATATAGCAATAACTAAGTCATGTGAATATCATCATTAAAAGTCGCAAGCAGCGTGACAACTAAGTCGATAACAAGCTGCATGTCGTTATATGTAAAGAATTTAGGCAGTTTTTAAATATTCAAAAAAAAAAAAAAAAACTTGCCGTTTGAAGGGGTACAAGCTTCACATGTTGTTTTTTGTGTAGGAAGATTGTTATACTACAGTGAATAGGCTGACCGATTGCTATTCTAATATTCCACTATAAACCTTCTATGGTATACATTTATATAAAGTTCCTTTTGTGTCATTTCATTCACTGAAATATATGTTTCTGAGGTGGATCTTCTTTGTTTTTCGGTTACCTCTTTCTTTTCCAAAAATGAGTTCATGCCAACCACATATCTTTTATTTGCAAACGGCTTTACCGGGCACTTTGCATTTTATAATACGAATTTATACGCATTTTATAATTTTATATATGCCGAGAAACAAAGTTTCATTATCCAATTAAAAAATGAAAGCACTAATTGAAATAAAAATTTTATTTTACAGTGAGATAGAAGAATTAGATTTTCCTTTAATAAAGAAATCATCCTTGTTGAGGCCTTTATCTTGAGACCCCTTTGGGGCCACTTAGAAATAAGGATGAGATGCTTCAGCATGGTGGTTGGATCTCGCCTCACTGGTGAGTGTACTAATAGGTGGGGGTAGATTCCTCCCATCGATGACGGGACTTACTTCCTACAGGAAGGATTGTACTATAGCCCGTGAAGGCCTTTAGGACTCTAACATAGTTCTTGCTAGCGTTACTTTTGTGTTGGTTCTGTCATTTATATAGTTATTTTTATAGTTTAAATCCGTGTATTTTCGTGGCAAGTCGGAGAGTTTGGCATGATTTGTCACCGTTCCAGACAGTTGCAATAATGAAGAAATGGTTCGAAACAAGTAACTAGGGCTGGAAATATTTAACAGAATCATAATGGAGGATAACTGTTCTTTATATTTTCTTCAAATTCTATAAGTAAATCCAGATCAATCAGCTCACTTCTTTGCTCATCACGAACATTTTAATACCTTTCGTTGAAACTTTGCAGTTACCCATTTACAACTGAATATCATTCATTACATTTTTTGAAACATATTCACAAATTTATTAATAAAATTTAATTGATCTAGTGCTCCTAACATTAAGAAAGCAAACGACGAAGTATAATTATCATGCGGCAGGATATTCTAAAAAAAAAACATTTTAAATCACCTTATAACTGATGCGATACTAACTTCCTGAAGAGGATTTATTATTGTTTTCCAAAAAAATCAACAAATTGAACTTACAAATGCAGAAAGTTCGTCGTAAAAAATTGGGAATTGAACTTATTTTCTGAATTTTCCTCCTAACTTGTTTACTTGTTAACCCCTTGAACGGAAAGGAAAAGCCCAGCTCGTCAGAAACTTTCATGAAGAAAGTGACAATGTCGAGCAGGACTCGGCAGAAATTATTGAAATTTGATACTTTTTTTTAGAGAAGTATGTTTAAGTCATATCGAGTCTATTGCTTTGATATACTAGAATTCTTCTTGTGCATGCTTCTAGTTACCGCTAGAATGTAATTTGTATAAATCTATGTGTATAAATGTTGAAACACATACTTACTTTCGTATAAATACTATGTAGAACTGTAATATTTTTTTTAAACATTAATGAAGAATTAACCGACACTAATTATATTCTTATATATGTATATATAGCAATAAACACTCATATAAATGGGTAAAACAAATATTATTTTTAATAATAACAAATTATTTGAGCAGCAAGACCGTAAGTTTCTATATCAGTCCCTCCTCTTAAAACTGAGAAAATTAAACTGTCTACCAGACCATTGCTGACTGAAAATAAATTGTCGTTTAAGGGGTTAATCTTGAAATATAATTTTACGAAAATTTTCTAGGTAATGAGTTTGCTTTATGATGCAAAATACCTATTATAGGAAACAATTAATTAATTTCTTATGCCAGAGTGCCAAAATCATTTTAAAATTTTATTTATTGCTTCCTTTAGGGAATATGTGTCTTAGAACCTAGTAAAAAATAATCAAAAATAGTATTTTCCTTTTAATATCTTATTCCTAAATTGCATGATTATATGCGATTTAATAAACATTCAATTATATTTAAAATAAAATGCAAATTTTGAAAGTTCAGTGAATCCATTTTTTAAAGCTTGATTTAAAAATGCATTCGAAATGTCATTTCTGAATGAAATCATTTTTTTTTCAATTTTTAATACCTTTGAAATGTTCTAAAAGAGTAAATAATTTTAAAAATGATGTAAAGAATGATATTTAAACGTCATTCTATTAATAAGTAACGCATAAACTATTAATAATAAGTAATTTGAATATAAAATGCGAAAAAACTGAATATTAAAATTGTAATTCAAAAATCATAATTAACAATGAGTTCGAACAATATCAAGATGCTGTATTAAATGAAGCAAAAGCATTTTCACCATATATAATAAAATAAATAATTGCCTTTCCTTTTACACAGTTATATTCAGTTAGATAAAAATCAATTTTAATTTAAAAACAGACGCGAAATTTAATGAAAATTGGATACTAACGCATAAAATTATTTCCTGAAATAAATTGACAAAATAATAATCAGACCATTCAAATTTGAAATTTATATAATGTAGTAAAATTAAATGAAAACTAAAATCTAAAAAGAATTAAATATTTAAAAAAACGTCATTTCAAGCTGTGAAATAATTATTATTATAATAATCATAAGATATTTTTACAGATGCTTGATTCCTGAAAAATGAATATGTATAGATTTATGAAAAAGCACTAACCAATGCATCAAGTATAAGAATATAAAATAATTTATAACAGAAATATATAAAAAAAGGTTTTATAATAACTTTCCTTTTATGCAATTACATTTTTTTTGTTAATATCAATGGGTTTTGGAATAAAATTTACGTATTATGAATGGCAAGAAGAGTAGTTAATAAGTAAGTATTATTGTATAAGTAACTAGAATTGAGTCTGCATCAATGAATCTTTTCTCTGAAACATGATTGAATATGAATTATTTCATCGTATACATTTTACAAGTACAATTGCAAAGACATAACATTCATATTTTATAAAAAGAATAAAACGTAAAAAGTGTTGCATATTTCAGTGTGCTTCTAATGACTTTTGAAATGGGATCGGAGCTTTTTTATAATTGAGTGTCAAAAATTAATCAAACACATTTTTCATTATTTTCCTATTTATCTCGTTCTTTGTAAAAATATAAATTTAAAATCTAAGAAGAAACATAAATAAGATTAAAAATGCGTAGTAAAAATAAGGGTATTTAATTCGAAAATCGTGTATTTTTAAGTTTACATTAAAGCTTCGAAAAGAAATAACAATTGCATTATTTATAAAAAAATGTTTGTCCTTCAGAAATATTATTTATTAGCATTTATTAAATTTATTACTAAATTTGCTACATATTAGATAAAATTTAATACAAAAATCTGTAAAAACACATTTTTATGAACTTGCAAAACTTAAGAAAATGTTTTTCAAATAATTTTTAATTTTAGTCTTTAAATTATAATTCATTTAATAGATATTACAGAATCGTAAAACAAATTTTTAAATCTCCCCAATTAAATAAGATCATTTGCCTGGAATAAAAATCATCTTATTAAAACAATTGATTGACAGTTAAATTCCCTAAATAACAAAAGCGTGCATTTTCACAAAAGTATAATTTCTTTTCCAATTTCAAAATTAGGGCATCAGAAAGTTGCTGACAAAACCAATTACATAATTTATTCTTTATAAACATGAAACATGCTCAACTAAGGAAAAATTGCGTGTAAATACCATTGTAATGAGAATAATTAAATTTTTCCTCTAAAATATTACGTCATAAAAAATTTAATTTCAGAGAAATATCTTCCAACATTAGTTAAATGCTCTAATTTGCTTTTTGATCCCAACATTAGTTCTTATAAATGATTCACTTAAGTTTTTACTGATTTTAACTTTTCTTGGCAACTAAATTTTTTTGAAATTTCCTTATCTAACTTCATTTAATATTACAAGAGCTTTTTGAAGATCTTGATTTTGTTTCTCATTCCTCTGGTCTAGACTTGTCTCAAAATCTTAATATTAAAAAGATATAAACTGAAATCGGTAAGTTCAATTCCAATTTCAAACATATGCTAGTTTGTTGGTCTTGTTTTGTATATTTTATTGATTTCAAAATTGTGTTTCATTTTATTCATTGTTTTATATTTCTGATAATAAATCATTCTTTTAAATTCCTAAACTAAATTTTAACCTTTATCTTATTGAAATTTATGAATTAGTTCGACCAAAGAAAGTTTTCAGGAATACATACCATCATCGTTAAAACTAATGTGACATAAAATATTCAATGACATTTTTTATTATTTTATTTTTGTATTTGCAGTATATATAAAAAATGCTCTTGTATGAATATATTTTCTACATTTAGCATGAACTGGCCTTAAATTTAAGAAAACAAATTACCATACTAAAATTATATTTTAGTATGGTATTATTTATTTAATTTATGTGTATATTGCAGCTGATGTGAAAAAATGATTATTGTCACTAACAAAGGTAATTAAAAATAATCACTGTTTAATGCACTTTGACAATAAATCGTATTTTATATTTTATTATTAATGTTAATAGGCTATTCAGAATAGTCATACAATTTATACTATTTGACTAATTTAAGTATCAATTTTTATTGTATAAATGTCTAATAGTATAATGTTTAATACTGCTGTTTAATAGAGGAAATAATATTTAACACATGTATTAATTTTAACTATTAATGAAATCAAAATCAATGCACATTTAAAACTAAATATATGAATAATATAAGCATCAATTTTTAACGTATTATTTATTTTAAATATGAATAAAACATCATTTTTAATTATATTTAATAGTTCTATCAACTCATTCAAAAGAATCAAAACTTAATATGGCACATCTATATTAATAAAAATGGAACTCGAAATGCGTTGCTAAGCGCAAAATTGGAGAACGGCTCGATCGATTCGGCTAATTTTTATTTTAATATTTTCGTTAAGACACGAGGATGGTTCTTATGGAGAGAAAAAATTAAAAAAACTGCGCGGAAAATAGTTAAAACGACACTTTTCTTACTTTCCCGCCAAAAATCTTCATTTCCTTCCCCCACACCAACTGAGTAAGATAGCAGGAAGTAATAAATTATCATTTGTTTAGAAAGAAATGAGCGAAGTCAGTTGGTTTTTATTTATAGATAACGGGATGTTTAAAAAAGAAAGAAAATAATTGCTTTTATTATTAGTCTGTATGGATATTTAAACTATGTTTGCTCAAAATAAAGTCATAATAAAGTAATAAATAAAGAAAAAAAGAATAACAGAGGGCAAAAAAGGTTTGTAGAAAGAAAATTAGTGAAGAAAAAAAAGAATAGAAAACTAAAGAAAAGAAGGGTGTGTGTTAATCACCATTATTTCCTCTGTGCGCGGTATTTTCCAAGCTGTTTTTAAACTTTCGCATCACTTGAAAACCAATTGTGTCTATATTTGTTTAGTGTGTTTACATTTATGAAAATTTGAATCTCATTATTCTATAAAAATGTAGAATTTTAGACCTTTCCCTCCGCGATTTATGTAAAATATCAATTCCGGGACAATCATTGCTCGGAACAGAACATCTGAAGAAAGTTAAACTAATACTGTAAATGAATTACTTGATTATCAAAATTTGTTAGGTTTAAATATATTTTGGTGAAAAACCTCTTCTGAGACACAGCTACATAAAATATTATATGAAAATTTTAGCGAGCATTATTACTGGGGAACCGACTGGTCGCCAAAGGCGGCTAGTAGGAAAAATAAAAATATAATGGGGGTTTTTTTATAATAAAGGTTATGTAATTTTTGATTTAGTAAAATTAATCTCATAATGAAATATTGTCTGCGTCTCTTTACTTTTCTAGAATATTTCTTGAGTTATTTGGAAATTAAAATTTTGTTATTTTAAGATGGTTTTATTGGCATTAGCTTTAAATATTACATAATAGCAGAATGATGAAAGCAAACCTTTTTCAGTTTGAAGAAGTCTTATTTTTTGATTTTTCTGTTTTGTGTGATATTTTGTTGATAGAAATTGTTTATAAAAAGTAACTGTTTTTACGAAGAAATATTAATGGTTTTCATAAGATGGAAATTTCCATAGATAACAGAAATATATTTTTTAACTACACCTAAATACGTGAAAAAATCCTAATTGATTTAGTTCAGGTATTAAGGATTTTTTATTACCTAAACTAAATCAATTAGGATTTTGTTTCTCATATTTAATTTTATACAATGACGGCTTTTTGTGCTTGTTTAATTTGTTTGATGCTGTTGTGGTATAAAATTGTCTCAGATTCTGATCAATAAATAGAGTTAAATTAAGAAAGGTCGTTTCATTTCTTAATTCTAACATGTGTAAACATTCCATCAGTTTCTTCTTTAGTGCAATTTAATCATTTTGAAACTGTGCTTTTGTTTTCTTTTTCTATTAATGTGATTTTAGTAGCGATTTAAGTAATATTAAAAATAAATATTTTTATGAACTTATTGTCATCTATTATGGAGTAATTTCTTATAGAATAAATTGTTTTGAATTTTGTGTTGTTTGAAGCATATGTGTTATTAAGTTTGTTTTCATTTTTTGAAACTATTTATTATACATTCATATATTATATGTAATGGATTGTGAAAAAGTTTTGTGAATCTATTGATGATAAAAAGAATCTTTTTATTAACTAGCATAAAATTAAAAAAATCTCGAACACTTTAATATCATTTTTGTGTCATTTAATAATTAAAGACTAAACAGACTCCTTTTTTTGGAAGATCCAACAATTAAGCTATTGTAAAAAACATTTGTCTCTTACGTGAATTATTTCCTATTCTTTTCATTTTATTCATTACTCATTCATTCATTCATTACTTTTTTTTCTTTATATATTCAAAAAAAAGCAAATGGTTTTTTTTAAATGTAAATATATGAGTTTTAGTCAAATTGTAACTCTATTTGGAATTATTTTTGCGAAAATGAAATTTGGAAAATCAAATAAAAAATAGTTTTTTTGTGTTAATAAAATATTACCTTAATAAATAAAACAATAAAAGAAATACTGCATTAGATAATAGTAATTTATTTTACTTTTGTAGTTTTTGTATTCACTTGGAGAACTTTTTGATTATTCTAATAATTTAAAATTTTAAAAAAGATCCTTGAAATTTAGGTTTGTAGTTGTTACTAAGCATTAATCTAACACTTAATCATATTTTGGATCTTGATTGATGATACATATGTATAATTTATCATTACTAGTCACCACATTAATCGAGTGAAATAGTACAAACGATATTCCACGTGATACCGTATACAGATACATCATTGTGAATCTCGTTTTAATAATGTGCATCGATGGAACTGACATTGAAATGACCATCAAGTAATTACATGCTTTTCAGTTATGCGCAATATTTTCTTTATCATTGTACATTTAACACTATTAGTAGGTAAATAATGGCTATTTGAAAATAGAGATATAATAAAAAGAATAAATATGAATAATATTTTCACAAAGAATGACTAACTTTAAAAAAATGACAAAGCACCAATTTCTTCACAAGTTTTATTTTCAGCTTAGCATTCTTACAGCATAATGATTAACATAGATGCTGACAATATTTAATTTTATGTTTACTTTTTTTTAGAAAAAGATACCATGTTTATTCATTCAGCCTGAAAAGAAAAAGAAAATTTAAGGAAGTTTAACACAACATGAGCTAGAGTGACAACATTCTCGTTATTTTGTTAAAGAATTATTTAATAATACATCCGACATTTTTATATATTTGTACTTATTTTTAACAATTGCTTGGAAGATTGAGTAAATACAAAATTGGGGCAGCCTTAACGCTGATTAATTTTTATTTCTACAAAACATATTATAACGTTTCTAGAAGGCTTTTCAATCATACAAACTAATTATTTTTAAAAAGGGGAACACTTATATCTGGAATTAAAAATGCATTTAAGATATGGGATAAAAATGATCGATTCAGAAACTTAAATAGATTAAATATAAGCAATTAATTAAATAAAGAAGTAAATTAAATAAAAGAAAATTAAAGAATTTATTAAATTCGTAATATTTTTTCCAATTGGAATGATGAAATTGTTAATTAAAAGGATTTTATTATGAGTGTAACACATATGTAGATTTTGTCTAAGTATATTGAGCAAATATAAGAATGATTACGAAAAAAATTACATCTATATCAAATCGAATAATTAAGTAATTTTATTTCAATTTTAATAAAAAACTACTTAAATTTCTGAAGTGTTACGTCGAATATTGACATTAATATTTTTTTCAAATTTTCAAATATTTAATGTAATTTAATTTTTAATTTAAGTGTTTCATTCACTCAAATTGAAATATGCCTTGAAAAGAAAAATTGCAAATAAGAGTCTCATTTTCACACGATTTCATTCAATCTAAGCACATGCACAAAACACCAACATGACATGATTGCTGTTAACGATAAACTAATAAAACTTGGAATGAATAATTTCATATACATATTGCAATAATATATACACATTTTTGTTCTAAAACAGTGGTAGTTAAGCCTGACAAAGTTCAGAGAGCACAGGTTCTGCAATATATTCTTTTATTCAGGAATGTTCCAGATTAGTATCATTAGTATTTAGGAATGAATGGTAAGAATGTTTCATGAATAACTTCCATTCTTAGGAATGTAAATGGATTTTGTTCGGAATGTTTCGTTTTTAACTTATCAGAGGAATGCAAGTGAAGAAAATTGTAACTTTTAATTTTTTTTTCTAAATTCCTTCTAAATTGTATTTTTCCAAAACATCATCAATATTTCAATAAAACATTAAAGAAGTGTTACTTTTTAAATTTAATAATTTTGTAAACTAAAAAAGTATATTATAAATTGCTTGAATAATTGCATAGATAACTGTTACTATAAATTGACAGTTATCTATGTTTTAGAAATGCATTTTAATGATTTATATAACCAGCAAAAGCTACGAAAAAATTGAAATTGATAATTTAAGTTCATTTCAAAATAATTGAAGTCATAAAGACTAACTTTAAATTCTAATTTTATTATTACTTAAAAATTCAATACACTTTTATGACAGCCAATCATTAAATTTTATTTTATTTTTCATTTTAATTATTGAATTTTTTTTTAATATTAGAGAAACGCTGTATTAAAATGTTTCAAAAGCTGCTAAAAGGATTCAAAAAAGGATTTTTAGAAGAATGCTATTGACTAACGAAAAGAGACATTAAAATTATAAAATATTCCTAATTAAAAAAATGAATTTCCTTGTCCTTAATATATACTTCAGAATTTTCATTTTCTGAATGTGTACTTTTGGTTTTTATTTCTTATCCAGTTTAAATAACACTTTAGATTGTTCTAATAAAATTTTCCGTTTTATAATTAGACGGATATTAATTTTTAAATAGCTATCATAATAAATTTGAAACCATCGAATTGTTTGTTTTTGGTATCATTTTATTCTCACTTACTTACATTTTATTCTTACTCATTTTATTCTATTATTCTTACTAATTTATATAATTATGGAGAAAACAGACCATTACCTTTTGGATAAATTTCACCTAATTTTTCAACAATTACAGAATTGAAGTAATTTTTATAATTTAAAATATCAAATATTTCTGAATTTAAAGAAATTATCAGTAATTTATTTTTCTCAATATATTCTTCTACATTTTATTTTTTATTCAATTTAAAAAACTTATTAAATATAAATGAAAATCATAAAGCAACAAGCTATAATAGCTTTAGATTTTTCTCCTAAAATTTCCCGTTTTATATTTATTTAGTTCCTAATTTTTTGATTGCTATAATACTATGCACTATCATAATAAAGCTTAAACTGTCGAATGTGTTTTTCTTACTGTTTTATTGTTACTGATTTTCTTAACCTAATATATTTTATCAACAAAAAAGCCTCGATATTCTATAATATTTTTATATTGTTTATAATTTACTGTCAATTAAGTATCTAAAGAATTTTAAAAGAAAAATAGAAAATAGAATACGCATCTGATTTAAGAAATCATTCTTTCCGATATCGTTTGGTGTATAATTTTATAATTATTGATTTTTTAGTCAATTGTATATTATAAAGGAAAAGATAACGGAGTCAGATAATGTATCTGATGTATACAACGAAGATGTATGTATCTGATTAATTCAAAATCGTATATATCTGCTTTATTTTATGCAAGAGACATATTTTTTCGTCTACTCCAGAACTTTGTTGAGTTTTGACTACGACTGCAAACAAACCTGACTTATATATACACAAGACGAATCCCGATATATAGTTATATGTATATATGTATATACTTATTCTGCTTGAAATATAGGGAAGAAAAGAGCAACGAGTTGCTATAGGTATATACACATATAGTATGTGATATTAAACCCAAAAAATCGCTCCACTACAAACAGTCTCGCGCAGTTCCGAACACGGGGCTAAATAAGTTTTGAATAATGAGCATGAGAATGAGAGAGTTCATTTTTTAAACCATTTTTTTCATAATATCTTTCAAATATATAACTTGCTGCTTTCAGCACCAGAGATTGAGACTAGAAAATCGGAATGGATTTTCTCCCTTCTCGGATTTGGCGTTTCAGCGTAGCAGTGACAATAGGAGCAGAATGGATCCAAAAATCATAAAGGGAGTGGAATAATTTTGGCCGGGAGCGCTGGAGTGCCCTTTGTTGAGTCTCCGCCTGCTTTCCTTCCTCTCTCCTCCTGAAAAAAGCACAAAAAATATGAAATTAAATACACTATTATCAAGTCTATGACCACATTTAGTCTACTTCTGTATTCTTGGTGTAAATATTTAAGGCGACCAAGGACCTTGAAAATTGTTTTTTGCAATTTTCACCTTAGCAATTTGAAATTTTACTGGCATTAGGAGTAACACTATAGGAGGTGACACTCAAAATTTTAAAACATTTTATTGATTTATTTATGAGTACGGGGGTTAATATAATATAATATTATAGATAAATAACGTTAATGAAAAATATTCCATGCTCACGAAATTTGTTCGAAAGTCCTCCAATTTTTATTATCACTTACTCCAATCCTTTTGAAACAAAAATTGGCATTAATCATGAAGTTTGAGTATGAAATATCAAAATTAACCAATGTAATAACTCAAAACTACTTAAACTTTAAAAAAATCAGTAGTTTTAAGTTATTACATTAGCTAATTTTGATATTTCATACTCAAATTTCAAGATTAATGCCAACTTTTGTTTCAAAAGGATTGGAGTAAGTAATAATAAAAACTGGAGTGCTTTCAATCAAATTTGGAGCTCCTGGAACATTTTTCATTAACCTTATTTATCACTAATATTATATTATACTAACTCCCCCCAATTCATAAATAAATTAATATAATGCTTTTAAATTTTGTGTGTCATCTTCTATAGTATTATTCTTAATGCCTGTAAAATTTCAAATTGCTGAGGTGAAAATTGCAAAAAACCATTTTAAAGGTCCTTGGTCTCCTTAATAATAATTGTCATATGTAGCAAAATTTTGAAGATGAGTTGTCAAAAAAGGGGACATTTTTGAAATAAATTGTTTTTAATTTTTCCACGGAAGATATGATTCAGACACGGAGTGGACAAATGAAATGCGTCTGTTTCATCTAAATGCTCGAGAAAAGTCTGATAATTTTTTTTATTTCCATGCTTTTAAAGGTTTCTTTGGTATTTTAAGGTATAAGACAGGAAATCTTGGTATTTGAGAAGATATGCTATAGATGCCGGAGAATTTTAACCTTTTGTTAGGCGTGCATGACTGAAACATGGAGTAAACAAATGAAATGAGTCTGTTTCATCGCAATACTCGAGAAAAGTCTGATATTTTTTTTCTGTCCATGATTTTAGAAATTTCTTTCGTGAGTATTCAAGAAGATATGCCATAGATGTCAATGATTTTTAACCTTTTGTTCAGATTGTCAGAATTCGAATACAGTATTTTTAAAAAAAAACAGCGTAGGTTAAAAATAAGATAAGGAAGCAGATTATGGATCAGGAAATAAGAGAAGAATTTAAAATAAAGTAATTTGGGCTAATTTAAGATAAAAAAGAAATTAATAAGGATTTATTTTAGAGTAATAGTATTACCTAATGTTAAATGTACCACGCGCAAATAAGAACGACGCTTTGATCAACATTAACTGTCCATCCTCATGCTAGATAAATACCTTATTCATCATTGAATGATGACTCGAAAAAATCCTCCTAATCATCTTTCGTTAATCAAGAAATAAAATGATTAAGCTAATAATAGTCAACTGAGGAATTAAAACTCATCACATACACATATATTATAGAAAGAAATTGGTCCAAATTATTTTTATTATAATAATTTTTTAAAAGTCTTCAAAGATTACATTAAGCTATCTTGACATTTCAACAAATATTTGACTATTTTTAACTCTTCTAAAATATTTCACTTTATAGCAGCAAAGCATTTTTATTCTTCACAATAATAGTAAGATGGTTGGTTACAGTTAATCCAAATAAAAAGAATTTTACAATTTTTTTGCATTTCCTTAGCAATAAAGATTATATTTAGAACGCCTTTTTTAAAACGGGTTTTTCCGTCCCACTTGAGAAACAATTTAGAAAGATGTACTGTATGTAACATTTTCCAGCCTTTAAACACCATGCAATAAAAAATAGAAATAACGTATATTTATTGTGTAAACGGTCAGTTATTTATCTACAGTCTGGATAGTTAGTTTTGATTCTTGATTTATTATATACCATAAGTACTCGATTTGTTGCAAGCGCAGAAATAGCTGCCATGATTGTGTCTGGCCCCGATAAGAATTGCTTTGTGTTGAAAGATTCCTGTTTTCTGTAACCGTGTCTGCTTGGGTGTCTGGTGTATCACTCAAACACCACCCCTGTCAGGAGGTCTGATTTCCTCTGATTGTGATGGATTGCATGAAGCTTTTTTCGATTTATGCATTTGAGTGCTTCCGTTACAAGATATATTGGGTGCTAATATGCGAAGAAAGCTGTTGATGGAAGAGTCGCCTAATATATTTCAGCTCCATAAAGCGTTATATCACAATTGTCTTTTTTTTCTGTAATTATACAAAAATTTTTTAATAACCATCATTATTTATGGGTTTTCCCATATTATTTTTTGAAACTTGATTTTAAGTATCATTGCTGAGCGTCAAAATCGTATAACATTATAAGAAGATATGCAAAGACATACATAAAAATCTAGCTTGTAGATTGTGAGATTAGATTCCTCTTTATGAAATAAATTATTTTTATTTTTTCGTATATTTCAATGATTCAGTTACTACTATTAGTTCACACACACACACACACACACACACACACACACACACACACACACAC
>JAOUZG010045806.1:646080-659491 GCA_026289955.1 Argiope argentata | reverse complement strand
AGAGAGAGAGAGAGAGAGAGAGAGAGAGAGAGAGAGAGAGAGAGAGAGAGAGAGAGAGAGAGAGAGAGAGAGAGAGAGAAGATATAGATATAGATATAGATATATAGATATATAGATATAGATATAGATATAAAACCTGAATTTATTGACTTTTTTTTCAGAAATCTCTAATATGCTTTTAAAGAATGCGCCAAAAGGTTAATATAAACTACAAAACTCAATCTTTTAAATTAATGTACTTATATTGTGTTACTTATTAGATTGTAGAAACTTTTAGATTCTTTTACCATTATATTGAATTACAATTCCTTTGAAAACCGTCTGCAAATATTTGTATTGCTAAAAATGAAATAAAAAAGAGATCAAATTCATTTTCGAGAAAATACATTTTATTCTTTTAAGTTCTTTTATCAAAAGGTCAATTAATAACAATATAGTTACTAAGAAATATAATATGATTGTATATTTCATGACCTTCTAACTAGTGTGTCTATCCTTTTTTTTTGTGTGTATTTTCTTCATTCATAAGCCCTATTAATTTTCAATAAAAATTTTATACTTTTAATTCTGTTAAAATATTTTAAATAATTATAATCAAATCATCATAACAAACTTTAAAAAATAGTATTATATGTTTACAAAAATATTTATTTTAAAAATAATACATATTTTCTCTTTTTTTAATTTTTTATATCTATTGATTTTTATTAATCTGAGGTTTTAATTATACACTTAAAATGCTACTAAAAACAACCTATAATCAAAATCATGTAAGAATCATTAGAAATAATATTTTGTCTTTTCTGATCGTATAAGTAGTGAGTTTCTTTTTCTGGTTTTTTTCTAATTTATTGGCTCTAATTTGAGATTTGAATTTCATTCGTATAACGCTATTTATAAAATTTGATTAATTATAATCAAAATGATTTTAAAACCTTTGGGGAAAAAACTTGAAAATAGGGATCCAGAATTAGCTACAATTATTCAGGTAATTGTGACTATTAAGGTCGCTTATGAAGACGCATTTCTGTTTGAATGCAGCACTGAGGCTTACCTGACTCTCTGAATTCGTGATCAGATGCAGCGGCTGCCGCAATGCCACCGACTGTGCTCTCCTTTTCCAAAAGCTCGGTAGACAACTCTGCTTTCCTAGCAGCTGCAGACGAGAAACATTTCAATAAAAGAGAAAGTGTAATTAAAGTGAACGCTCTAAAAAAATATTTGCATTTATTTAAATATAAAAACTTTCTTTTTTCATTTACGTGCGTTAACATATTATTATGTGAATTTCGTTTTAAATTTCAATAAGTCCTCATATGTTAATGTTATATTAAATGTGATTAATCTGGTAATTAAGTACAATTACCAGTATTCATAATCACCACAAAAATTATTGGGAATTATGATTAAATATCTGTGATTATTTATAATAACCATTAAATATATTGGTGATTACGAATGATTACCAGTGATAATTCTTAATTAGTAATCAATGAATAATGAATGATTACCAGTGATTATTCATAATAAATAATCAATGAATAATGAATGATAACCAGTGATTATTCATAAAGAATCACTGGTCATAAAGAATAATCAATGAACAATAAATGATTACAGTGATTATTCATAATTAATAATCAATGAATAATGAATGATTACCAGTGATTATTCATAATCACCACTAAACTTATTGATGATTCTGAATAATTATCGGTGATAATTCTACACAACAATAAACTTATTGGTGATTATGAATAATTATAGAGTTCATTACATTTACTATAACATAAATATGACATATAAGATTAATTCCTCATGTGAAATTTCCTCTATTGGTATAATAAAGTCCAAATAAAATTTGCAAACTATTAAAACAAAAATAATATAGAACTAAGCTTACTATACTATGTTGGCTTTTGATAATAAAACTTTATTTTTGATTAAAATATATAATAAATCCTTTACAATAATCCATTATAAATTTTTTGCTTAAAAATGAAGATTATTACAAGCAATACTATTATTATAAAGGGTAACGAAAATCATTATTCGTTATAATAAAGTTTTCCATTAACTATATACTTTACTTTTTTAATGGTATCGTTTTCTATTAAGCTGAAACATTTAATAAATTTGCCACAAATTCAATTTTCAGCATCTTTTCAAGCAATATCTTTTTCCAATATACTAACTACTTGAGAAATTTTGGATAGAAAAAGTATTAATCTATTATGATTCATTTTTATTGCAAGGTTCAAACGATTTCTTTCTTGAATAATTTCTTTTCTAAATTTTCAGAATAAGTACTTTTTGTTCATGTATTTTGCCTTTTGATTTTACATTTGCTCTTTGTTTTGAATTATCCCTGTAAATTATGAAAGATGGAAAAAATCGCTTGCAAAAGTAATAAAAAAATTAAATTTCTAATGCTTCATTTTCAACTGTTATACGACAGAATGAATGTCAAAATTGCTAAGAATATATAATAAAAATTCAAACAAGGTAATTTAAAAATCCATCCAAAATTAACATCAAAAGTTATAATTATTAAAGTATTGATTAAAATAAAGCGATTCTGAAAAACAATTACAGATTAAAATCTCTGATTATTGTTAAAATTTAAATGTAAATTTAGGTGTTTAAAATTCAGAGTAATTTTTCTGCAAATGTAATATTAAATTTATCTAATTGATATGACTTGATTAAACATGGAACACTCCTCTTTAAATAGTCTTAAAAAGGTTTAAAAAATGTTGAAAACTGTTCAACGTTAATTAATTTCATGGAAAAAATATTTTAGTGAGAGAAGAGGAAGCTTAAAATTGAAATGAAATAGTAAAAACATTTTTTAATATTCTTTCATTAGCACTTTTATTAAAAATATAAGTAAATTCATTGAATATTCATTATTAATATTATTTTATCTAGGAATTTTTTAAAAATAAAATATGAAAAAGACCATTAAGTATACTTTAATTGGTTTAATTGAATTTCTACTTCGCTTACTAAAGAGTTTTGAATTAAGCTTTTATGTTTAATCTAAAAATTGAAAATGTCATATCGTTTTTTGTGTCATATTTTACTTACAATCGTTCTCATCCTTCACTAAGGAATTTTTCCACGTGCTTATCAACATTTTTTCACTTGTTGTTTGTTGAGCCCCTGAAACACGAGCATTAAAAATCAAATAAAAATGTTGATTTCAGTAAAAAATAAATTAAAGCCTTATTTTTTTATTTTATTTTATACGACTTTTTATTTAAATCTTTAAGCATTAAAAGGACGCAGTACCATATTTAATCCCTTTAAATGGGATTAAATATTGAACAAGTATCTTAAAAATGCATAACTTAAAAGATTTAACAAGTATATTTTGCTATTTAGTTTCTGGAAGGAAATATTTATAAAGGAATTTATTTGAATCAATTAAAACAGAAATTATTAATGTGATTTATAAATTATATTTTCTACTGAAAGAACTTTGATCAATGAACTTTTAATTTGAACGATGCATTTATGGTTGTCGTCAGTGCCCAACACTGATTTTCTTCGCAATTCGTTCATAGGCATATTTCTGCCTGTCAAGAATCAATTATATCTCCGGTAATCAAATAAATAATATTTTTTTTACATCCAATATTTTGAATTAATTAGTCGGAATAAGACAATCAAATCTGTATGATTGTCAAAACTGTATTTCTCCTATCATTAAGTGTCACATTTTTACATTAATTGCTGTTTGATTAAATCACACTTTTACTGTATTGCTTAGCTGCTGAATTTATCTCTACAACTGGCATATCGTTTGATGCGATTGCTGGATCAAATTGACCAGGATCAAATAGCTATCATACCATGTAATGGAAAAACCAATCGACAATGAATAATTTGATTGTAAGTTAAGTTATTAATTTAATTAAAAGCTCGTAGAGTTTGCAGAAATGGCTAAACTTTACCAATACGAAATGGTAGCAAATGCTTGTTCCAAGATTATCCGTCTACGTCACTCGGATACCATTAACAAATCCCCACCCCTCAAACTTTCGTTAAGGGAGGTGGAATGAATACCCGTGGCGCATGCTTTGTTCAATAAAAACGTTCATCCAAAGAGATTTACGGCTGTAGGTTTTCTAAATATATTCAATTTAGGTTCAAACAATATTTACGAAGTAGCTATTAACCAATAGAAGACTTATTTTGTAACAGCTATTTAAGAACATAGTCCTTAATGCAAAACATTGTCATAATAGTCATTTAAGACTGTCACTACAGTTTCTGAAGAACGGAATCTTCCTCATTTTTGAAAGAAACAATATGACTTATGACCTGAAGTTCTTGAGCTAAAATTATCTAAGGAATGAGAGTGCTTAGAGGCTTCCTTTGGTGGTTATATTTTATGTAACTTTCAAAAGGCTTCATATCCGATGATGGTTCTATTTTTTACGGTAATTATTCCTAAACAATGGAGTATATTTTATATAATGGAATAAATAAAATTACCAAAATTGAGTATATTTTACATTGTTCTGTGAACTCTTATTGCAGTATTCAGATTATTAAGGCATTTTCGATAAATATCAATGGAATGATTAAAAATAATTTCCTTTAACATAAAATCTGTTTTATCTGTATCAATTTTTAGAAGTTTGTAAGAAATTAAACTGTGATTCATACAAAGGCTTATCTATTTAATATAAGTCATATATTTTAGACTTATCAATTCTTTCAAGAATTTGATTTCATTAAACTTCTGTAATTTTCTTCGTGGCAAAAAGATACAAAAAAATTGGAAGAAAGAAAAATTCCCATCTACTTACGTTTTCCATTTCATTTTATATATAAATTTAAGATTAATTTTATTAATTTTATTCTTTTAATTACAATAATATCGCATCCTTTTTAGATTTATTATTCTCTCTATATTTCATCTCGGAGTTTCTTCACAAATAATATTCAAAAAATGCCATTTATTGAAAAGTAAAATGTTGCAATAAACTTATTTGAATTATAATTTAAATGAAAATTGATGTTTTTTGTTACGGACTTTCAATCAATATGTTTTGAGGATTAATTTTATCTCGAACTAATAATAAGAAATAAACTTGGAGAAATAATATTTAAAGGAAGCATATAACAACAGCAAAGTTAAAAATAGATTAAAATTCGGAAATGCAGTTATTCTTCAATATTTCAAATTACTTTATGACTAATTAACGAAGGAAGAAAATCATAATGAAATATTAAAATCAGATGATTACCGTCTGTTTTGCTCATTTTGCTTGTGTACTGAGGTGCGGGTGATGATGTTGAAGTAGGTCGTGGAATTTCTGAAAACAAAATACAAATTTAAATAATTCCACGATAGATCCTATTGTTGTACATAAGTAATAGTGTCTAATAGTAAAATACATTGTCACATTGTTACTTATCATATAGATAAGTAACAATGTAAATAAAAAAAATTTTAAGGAATTATCTAGAGGAAAAGAATTAAAATTATGAATTAAAAGGAAAAAACCGAAATTATTAAAAAAATATAAAATAATTAGGAATTTATTTTAATTTATATTTTATCATTTAATATAAATACCAAATTAATCTGAAATATTTTCTTTAACTACAAAAAATAATCACTCAAAAGATTTTGATTTAAAAGGAATTTTTTCATAGATAATTTATAATTCGATAATTACAGAAGGGGAAATTATATTTTTTCAAAATGCTAACTTAATTTCTTTTTTTTCAATTCGTATTATTAGTTCACATTCTCACTATATACATTTATCAGTCTTTTTTCAAATTTTCAATAGTTAATATAATGCTTTTTATTCATCCACTCAAGTTCAAATACATTTTTTAAAATTTGTTGCGGATCGTATTCGATGTTATTACAGTTTTTTCAATTATTCATTCATTCATTAAATTTAATTGATTTTTAATACTTTAAATAGATTTTTAGCAGTTTGTGATGAGAATGGAAATCAACAGGCATTAGCTCAATCGGTAAAATGAAAGGTTTTTAGTATTTTTGAAGCGAAGGTAAAGAATGTGAGTTCATTTCTTGAAGAAATCAATAATTTTTTGATAAATATTTACATTAATTGTAATTATTTGATAAAAAGAAACAGTTATTTGATAAAAGATTTTCTTTGTTGAGCTAAGTAGGAATTGACATTATTTTTCTTATATTACTCCTTATTAATATGTTAATTATATTCATCAGAAAATATTTTGTGTTAGTATTAAAGGATACATTTTTCTGACTATAAATACATAAAGAAAAGAGAGTGTATGCAGTTCATAAATGACAAAGAATTTTCGATATGTGCTTAGTTGAATTATAGATTCCAAAATTAAAATTATTCCATTACATGCAGCATAAATCAATTTGCTAATATATAATATACTCAATTCAACCTTTTATACTTTTCTATGATATTATACCTTTATAGAAAGAATTTTGTAAGCTATTATTTGTCAAAAAATTCTTTTGCATTACATTTGTTTGTTTTTTTCTTCTATATAACAGTCGAAACACAGCTTCATTCATCAATGTATTTTTTTATGCCCGGTATAACTGAATGGCATATCTATATGAAATAATACTCTTCATAATTCAACGATATGACGGTAAAGTTTATTTTTAATTATAATCTATACTACTATAATAAATGTGAAAGTTTGGATGGATGGATGGATGATGGGGTTCAATCACTCCAGAACGGCTGAAGGAAATTGGATGAAATTTAGCACTGAGATAGATTATAGTCTACAGAAAAACATAGGTTAATTTTTATTCCGGTTAATTGAGTGAGTTAATTTTTTATTAATTAAAAACTAAATTTTACATCAAAGAATTAAAAAAAAACATCTGAAAACATCAGCCTGAGCTTTTTGAATCGTTTGTCTTTATTTTTCTATTTCCGGTATTCTTTTAATATTATCTTATCGAATGGAATTCTTTGGGATTTATTGTAGGATTTCCCGACAAAAAGCCTTTTTCATCAGAACACAAAATTAAAAAAAAATCTAATTGTTTGTTTTCATCGTTTGTTTATTCTACAGGAAGGTTTTTTTTTCTTACGCTGTTCTTGTGTTAATATACTTCGATATTTCCTGTTCATTTCTCTTGCTTTTTTTATTGCTGTAAATATTCCTTTTGCCTATTTTCATCATTTTCGATTAAATTTTTAAAGGAACCTTTACAGTTTCAAGTACATGGCTTTTAAGTAGTTTTTCCCCCAAGCTAATGATGTTAGACGTTACACGTTTTCGATAGGTTATTTCAAACGATTCTGTTTATTTTCGTAGTATATGATAAATTTAAAATTAAACATTGTTAATTAATAAATATTTTGATTCTTTCAGAAGTGCTTTTGAATAAAAATAAAATAGATGAATTGAAATTAAAATTTTCTAATCTGCATTGAATTACCCCAACTGGTGCTTAAAATTCACGTCTTTGCGTTGCTCCAATTGACGTTGAAAATTTATGCATGCACACGGTTTTGATAATATTTTACTTTGTGATTAGATTGTCCGTTCTCACATATATACATCAACATTTCCACGCGTACGAAGTCGCATGTAAGAGCAAGTAATAAATATTCGTTAATATTCTGAACAATTCGTTATACATTACGCTATAAAAGGGCAAAAACTAATATTTCTAGTTTAATTTTAAAAATGCATAGATAATAATACAAAAAAACAGTTATTAATCCACAAAAATTGCATGTTAATAATCTAAATTAGAAACTACTAACAGTTTCAACTAATAATAAAATTCGAATCTAAAAAAAATGAAAAATCACGTTATCGTCACATTGTTTCCTTAAAAGCATTTTTAGTTATATGTATAAATGCATGTATGTGTGCAATGCAAAACATTTGAGATAAAATTTTAAATTCTGGTAGAAAAATGAATAAAATAATAACTGATGACAAACATATTTCATCATAAAAAATCTTTAGAAGAATCTTTTTAATGTATTAAATGTAAAAAATAACGTTTAAAGCATTGATTTTCTTTTATCATCACACATGAACCCAATAATTTGCCGAATTCATACATTTATTCTTCTAGAGCTGGGGTTCTCAAAAGGTGGGTCGCGACCTCCAGGTGTGTAGCGGTATGTGTACAGGGGGGTTGCGAGATGTGGAAGAAAAGTTTAAAGAAAATTAATGTAATGTTGTAGTTTTCCTTTAAAAAAAATAGTGCACATAAAGCTTTTAATACACATACAAGTTGGGGTTTGAGTTCTATTAGTTAATAGGATACACGAACTTGTTTGGAATTAACCAACTTTTTAATGTCTGGAATGAGCTTTGTGACACACAAAAGAATGTCATTTTCCAGTGTCAAACGATTTCATGATTTTGTTTTTAAATTTATCATGAGGGAGAATCCCTATTCACAGTTGTAATATGTAGAAAATGGCATCAAAGTTTTTAATGCTGTTGTGGACAGTTCTGGTTATTCCTTTTTAATACGAACCCAAAATTTGTTGACATAAGCTTTGTCAAAAGTTACTTTAGGTGACTGATCACTTAAAATCTCTCTCAGTTGATCATGATGACGGACACTTAGCTCAGCTTTTGTTACGGCTTGCTCACTGAACGGATTGACTATCCACACAACCCCACTCATATCCTTAACTTTAATGTAATCTGTAAACTGTTCAATCAAAGTTTCGAGATGAGATGATACTAGTAAGGAGAAAGATGAAGTGTTAAGGGATGTGTACCCGACACATACTCTACACACTTTTGAGTTCGTGTAAAATTTCAAAATCTCTGTCTAAAATTTAGACAGTTATAACTTTGGGGGATGCCAAAATACTTATTCTAAAAAGGGAGTCGCAATGTTTAAAAGTTTGAGATCCCCTGTGCTAGAGTAATAGCTTTTACGTTAACCAGTGTCTTTAATCTAATTTATCTGTAATCTATTATTATACTTATATTTATTCGTTTTTCTGTTTGTGATGCCTATTTTTCACAACATTTTCCTTCTTTCCCCAACAGCCAAAATATACAACTATTTGCCAAAAAGTGCGAAATATTCCAGTTAAATAATTGTAGACCAATAACGCTGACGCAGCCACAAAGAATTCAAAAGGCTCTTAATCTTACGATTCTCAAATTACTTTCATTTCTATCTACGGATGTAAGCTTTTCCCCGCTACTCTCTTTTGATCATATTTCCTTTTCTGTAACCACCGTCTCTAATGTGTCTACCTCCTAAAATTTGAACGACCCCCACAGATGGGAGGGATTCGTAAATAATTCATCGGTTAATCCATCTGAAGTCGTGAAGTAAGATGGTCTGTAGCGCCATCTACGAATTCCGATGATAACTGGATACACTTTCAAGGCCACATGCTTCCGAGGGTTCCCACATCGGTATTTTCGCATCCCCATGGGTATAAAGAATTCGAGAATGTCGTGATTTTTAAACCCTCAGCTGAAATGAAATCCACGCACTTTGAAAGAATTCTTAACGAAATTGTAAGAAAATTCACTGTCCTGACAGTTTCGGCTGCTTTGTATCCACTGCGCGAAAAAATTGGATTTTCATCATTTCTGGAAAAGGGTTTTTCGCAAAAATGGATGGTGATTTAGAATCACCTATCAAGATAACGCAAAATTTATTCTCTCCCAGGCGATGGTAGCAGGGATAAGGAATGACTTCAAATAAATTCTGAATTTTAGTGTAATGAAGTTGAAAAAATGCCAGAACTGCTCCGGTGAATGGAATATTTATGTAACAGGAAACTGGGAAAATTTGCATCAGATTTTGATGAGGCAATCGAAGCAACTTTCAAAGACTCCAAGTTTTCATCCATAAATGAATTATAAGAAATTTTCAATACATGTATGATGATTATAACACTGTCGAGATTTTGAAGCATTTGTTTATCATTAATTTACAGTATGACAATTTTTTTTAATTAATGAGTAATTGGTAAATCAGTAATTTAATTTAAGTTATTTTATCTATAATGTATTTTCTTTACTGTTTTTTATACTATAATCTATACTGTTTTCCATACTATTTTCTATGTGTTCTCTATACTGCCTTCTATACTATTTTCTATATGTTTTCAATACTGTCTTTAATACTATTTTCTATATGTTTCCTATACTATATGCTATATATTTTATAGTACTGTGGAGATTTTGGAGTACTTGTTTATCATTTATTTATAGTATATAAATTTTGATAATTAAAGTAGTAGGTGAATCAGTAATTTAATTTAAATTACTTTTTCTATATTGTGTTTTCTCTGCTTTACTATACTATTTTCTATATGTTTTCTATACAATTTTCTATAATGTTTTCTGTACTATTTTCTATGTGTTTACTATACTATATGCTATATACTTTAAAGTACTGTGGAGATTCCGGAGCACTTGTTTATCATTTATTTACAATATGTAAACTTTGATAATTAATTAATAGTAGGTGAATCAGTAATTTGATTTAAATTACTTTGTTTTTC
This sequence comes from Argiope argentata, assembly GCA_026289955.1. Taxonomy (NCBI): domain Eukaryota; kingdom Metazoa; phylum Arthropoda; class Arachnida; order Araneae; family Araneidae; genus Argiope; species Argiope argentata. The sequence continues at coordinate 648,986 of JAOUZG010045806.1, read as the reverse complement.
CTATGTTTCCTATGTGTTCTATATTATATTCTATGCTGTTTTCTATACTATTTTTCTTTTCTATACTATTTCTATAGTATTTTTTCTATGCTACTATTTCTATACTATTTTTGAAAACTCAATCAAAATAGAAAAAAAACATTTACGGAAATATATTATATTCTTTAATGTTTTCTATACCTTTTTCTATGCTATATACTATATATTTTATTATACAATGTAAAATTTAGAATACTTTTTTATCATTTATTTACATTATGTAAATTTTTATAATAATGAGTATTAGGTGAATCAATTATTTAATTTAAATTACTTTTTTCTAAATATTTTATAAACCTATTAAGTATTCTTCTATCGTCTGGAATGATGCAATGGAGGGTTTTAAAATTAGAAAAGAAAATCTTTAAAATACTAAGGTTTTTAAATTAATTTTTAGCCTAAATCAAAATTACATTATTTTACCCTCAAAAAAGGAAATTAAACAACAAAAAGAAAATAATATGTAAAATTTTAGCCTCTACTAACAATAAGAGTGAGTAAGTGTCTGTATAATCTGCCTGTTGATGTTCTATTGAGTAAATCGTTAAGCCTAAAGCTACCAAATTCGAAGCAGGCATACATTAATGCGGTCAAGAAAAAATGCAAACAAGGAGAAAGTGAGAAAATAATCAAGAAGTTTCTTTTTGGAGCAACTGTACATTGGTTATTTATAATACGACAATTTTGATAGTTAATGAGTAATATTTGAATCGACAATTTATTTTAAATTAAGTTTTTTACAATAATTTATAAACTTATTAAGTATTGCTCAATAATCTGCATTGATGCAATAGCGTATTTTGAACATTAGAAAACAAATAATAATAATTCATAATACTAAAAATTATGTTAGTTTTTTGAAATTTATTTTCATCGCTGCAAAAAAGTTACAAATTTTTTCTCCTCAATGAAAAACATTAAGTAAAAAAATAATAAATAAAAATTAACATCTGTACTAATAATAAGATTGATTAAGTGTATTTATGTCCAGTCTGCTGGTACACTTAAGAGAAGACCATTAAGCCACAAGTTACGAAAGTTCAAAACTGATACAGTTTATTCACCAAAATATGCAAATCGGACAAAATGAGAAAACAATTTAAAAGCGTTGCTTTGCAACAATCGAATATTAGTTATTCACAAAACATAAATTTTGATAATTTTAGATGGTAATAACATCAGCAGTTTGCTTTACATTATTTCTTTTTAATAATTTTTAAACCAATTAAATATTATTACGATGTTTGCAATGACGCAACATCGAAAAAAAGTTAAAAAGAGTCTTTTTAACTTTAGGAATAAAAGATTATTTTGATACTAATAATTACTTTAGTTATTTAATCTTGAATCAAAATTTATACGTGATAACAGTAAGCAATTAACTTTAGCATCTGCTACTAATAATGATAAATAGGTGTCTGCATGATTTGTATACTGGCAGTCTAATTGTTAGATGTGAAATCAATTTTCGAAGCGGATTCTTTTTTTGTGTTGACCAAAATAAAATGCAAAACTGAAGACAAAAGAGAACATAATTAAGAAACTTTACTAGTTGCCAATTAATCGAGGTTTAAGGCAAATGTAATTGCCCAGTAAGGCAATAAAAATTGAAGGCATGGAAAGGTTCATGCATATTGAAAAAATTAAATAAGCATAATATTTCACAAATTATTTAATCTTGTTTCTGATAAAAAAAGGAACATATTTTTAAAAGATAAAAAGTCATATTTATATCATAGTGGAATCATTTATCAATGAAATTTTGGAGCAATCTGAGGGAAACCTTACTCTACGTTAATAGGTAAACTAGGATATAGTGGAAAAATAATTAAGAACTTTGCTAGTTGTCGATTTATCGTGGTGTAAGACAAATATAATTGCTCAATAAGGCAACAAAAATGTGGGCATGAAAGGGTCCAAGTATATTAAAAAAATTAAGTTATAAAATTTCACAAATTATTTAATCTTGTTTCTGAAATAAAAGAGTAATTTTTTTTAAATACGAAGTAATGTTTATATAATAATCGAATCTTTTAGAGTGACATTTTGGATAAATCTAATAGAAACGCTTCTGTACATTATTAATGGAAAAATATACTGATAGTTTCTTCTTTATTTTCAGACTTTCAATTTGTGGTTTAATGTAAAGTTGTATAATATATCATTTGAGTATAATTTAAATGATTAATAGAAACATAAGTGCCTGAAACTGCACCATATCTGTGCTTAAAACTTAGCTGAAACAACACAGACATAATCCTTTCCAGGGTAATTAGGCCTATACACTTTAGGAGTATTTAGATAATATACAGTAATCAACTATGTCCAGATATACGCATTTCTCTGCTGGCAAGAAAAAGAATTTATGAATACCGATTGGAAAAGATTTTTAATCAGAGTTAATGTAATGATAAAATTTAACCAAAAAGTATATATTTATTCTTTGAGTATTATGAAAGAATCAAAAAGAAAGAAATAAAATCGATGAAGATATCATGTAATACGAAGCGTGATACTTAAGATTTCGCAAAAAAAGTTTTAACTGACAATACGAGACTTTTTGTAATTCCAGCTTTTTTGAGAGGTATTTTTTAGTTTTTTTTTACAATTTATAAATACAAGTTAAAAGCATGGCAGTAACATCATAAAAGTTACTGCTATAAATTTTTAGTAAAACATTTTTCTGGAAATATAAATCTTGTAATAAGAGAGTGATTTTCTTAAAAGGTTTTCCATTTCTTAATAAATTAAGGGATACATTTTCTTTTACGATAAAAAAAATATATTTATAAAAATTTATATAAATATATATATATATATATATATATATATATAACAACTTTATTATTCTATATATAAATATTTTT
>JAOUZG010045806.1:619258-645980 GCA_026289955.1 Argiope argentata | reverse complement strand
ATTGTATTATATAATGCAATTTTATTTAATGAAATTTTCTTCATTTTTATGTTTATCATTTGTATGTGTATGTATAAGCATTATTATTCCATGTATAAATATTAATTTGGATACAATTAACAATAAGATAAATATTTATTTATATAAATGATAAAGTTAAAAATGTGGCTCATTTTTGTCAATAAAATTTCATTATTTGAATTCGATTCCTATAATACAATGTTCGTCTAAAACGTTAGGATAAGGAATAAATCTCAAAATCAAAGTTAGTGAGGAATGTGGTTAGTCGCATGTACAGGATGTTATTACACTATTTTTGCGCCATTTAGCTGGAAGCGCTATAAATTGACTGAGATTATTCCACTACGGGCAGTCAAAAGGAGTATGTGCGAAAACTCACGCCAAATTGAAACGTAGCAACGAAATAACAAGAAGTGTTGTGGCAAATTGTGAAAGAGGCTTATGTTACTCATTCAACATGTTCGCCCACAGTTGTGCAGGCAATTGTGCACAGTTGTGTATGATGATTTACACCACTATACTGCGATTCATGTACACAAACTTTTAGCCAAACGTCATGCAATTGCCATCTCCCATCTACCTTATTCACCTGATCTAGCACCTGTGGACTTCTTTTATTTTCTTCTCGTCAAGGAACGGACTAAAAATCGCTTGTTTTGCAGACATACCAGACATAAGATGACCTGTGACATCTATGATTCACTTCATTCCAAATGAAGTTTATGCTGAGTCATTCCAATAGATTTATCAATGGCATCAAAAGTATATTCTGGCCAATGGATGTTACTTTGAATGACAATATATATATTTTGTTTCCTCGATTTGTTTTATGTTACGATTCACTAAACTTTTTAGCCGCAACTTATACTTTACAAGAATACTTTAATGACAATATAATTAACAATTCACCAAGTTTTGGATTTCTATTAACGCATGATTTGAATTTCAATAGCAAGACATAGTGCATGAATGTCAGTTCTTTATGTGTTGTAGGGCGGTGGTGGCCTGGTTGTAGGGTCTCGGATCCGGAATCGTAGAGTTTCAGATTCAGGACCCGATTCCACCGAATAACAGTCGTGTTTTGGGAGGGTTCCCAAAATATCCCTATTGTTGCTTTACAATGGGTCGTTACTATAACTAAAGTAATCCAAACTTAACCCTTTATGTGTTGTAAAATTAAACTGATGTTTTTGGATCAACATGATAAGACAATTATGTCAGAGGCTGCCTCATGACAGTGCAGCAGTTCCTTACCGTAGAGTTTGATGGTGCCTTCAGTCTCGCCCAGAGAGTTTTTGGCCACACACGTGTAAGCCCCGTAGTCCTCGGGCTTGAGATCTCTGATACGGAGATTCATCTTGCTCTTGTAAGTGCCCGAGTCGATGAGCATGCTGTTGTATTTGGAGTTGGACAGGATCATGATTCCGCCGTCGCGGGTCCAGTACGTGACCGACTTGGGGTGACTCTCCAACCCGCAATCGAGCACCACCTCGGTGTCGAGCGGTGCCCCGACCAGCTGATTTGGTATCCAAATCATGGGTGCAACTGAAAAAGAAAAGAATTGATATTGCTTGAAAATTGCATGCAAAGTAAATCCTCATAACAGAATTGATTTCTTCACAAAATTTTGGATTTGCGTTTAAGAGTCCTTTAAAATAATTGCCTAAGAAGTATCGAAATGGAGAAACATGGCGTTTATAAGTATTACAGAAGAAATATATGTATTCAGTTAATATGGATTTACTTAATATGGCTCAGTATTCACTTAATATGGATTCATTTAATAAGGCTTAATATGCACTTAATATGACTTAATCTTCACTTAATTCGGATTCAGTTAAGATGGATTAATATTCACTTGATATGGATTCACTTAATATGAATTCATTTAATATAGATTGATATGCACTTGATTTGGGTTCACTTAATATGAATTCATCTAACATGAATTAATAATCACTTTATATGGATTCACTTAATATGGATTCACAAAATAAAGCATAATATTCACTTACTATGGATAAATATTCACTTGATATGGATTCACATAATAGGGCATAATATTCTCTTACTATCGATAAATATTTATATAACATGACTTAATATTCACTTAATATGGCTTAAAAGCACATAATGTGAATTAATATTCACTTAATACGGATTCATTTAAGATGGATTAATATTCACTTGATATAGATTCACTTAATATGAATTCATTTAATATAGAATAATATGCACTTGATTTGGGTTCACTTAATATGAATTCATTTAATATGGATTAATATTCACTTGATATGGATTCACTTAATATGGATTTATTTAACATGGATTAATATCCACGTAATATGAATTCATTTAACAGAGATTAATATCCAAGTAATATGAATTCATTTAATATAAATTAATATTCACTTGAAATGGATTCACGTAATATGAATTAATATTCACTTGATATTGATTCACTTAATATGGATTATATTCACTTATTATGGATTAATATTCACTTGATATGGATTCACTTAACATGGATTAATATTCACTTACTATGGATTAATATACACTTGATATGGATTCACATAATATGGCTTAATATTCACTTACTATGGATTATATTCACTTGATATGTCTTATTATCCGCTTAATATAGCTTAATATTCACTTAATATGACTTAATATTCATTTAATATGGTTTAATATTCAATATGGATTTATTTGATACCCAAATCAGGAATTCAAGCTCTAATTTAACTGATGAAAAATCAGTTATTAAATTCACTTAAAAATAATGTTGAGACACTTTTGTTCACAATTTATTTAATTATTTCAAATAGATGTGCATCTTTTAACATTACTCAAACATGAACTTCAGAGTACTCACAATTCACGTTCAGCATGATTCTCTTGCTCACGGAAGGTTGGACGCCATTCGAAGCTATGCAGAGATACGCCCCCATGTGAAGACGACTCACTTTGCTGATATTCAAGAACTCGCCGTGCAAACCTGAACCTATGAAAATCACGATTGGAATTACATACAATTATTATAATGAATATATAAGTATTCACCTATAATCTTAAACCTGTAAAATCATTATTGGAATTATTCTCAACAATTTAACATTCAAATATATACGCCTGCATCTGCCGTATATTTGAAACCTTACCATAATCAAAAATCCCTCCTATAATTATGACTTATTCAAGTATTCGCTGTGAAACTCACAACCTGTAAAAAACATGCTTGGAATTTTTCACCATAATTATAACTAATATTCAAGTAATAACCGTACACTTTTGTAGCTACAAGAATCATACATTGAATTATTCATCATAATTATAAATACGTTCACAAATGGATGTTATATTTATTATTGAGAAAGAGTCGTCATTATTATATCAAAAGAGAGAAAGTCATAACAGAATTTCATATAAAGGCAAAACATCGCTAGTACCATTAGATAATCTGTAAAAAAATGTATAATAATCACTCATAACCTACAACAATTCGATTATAGATGCAGGTACTTTACACGAATAAAATGCTTCAATGAATTTTATGTATAGCATTTTGATATGAAATGCAATGTAAAACCTACGTACAATGGACAAGATATCAGACATTGTTAAGACTCCATACGTTATTATCCAGTGAGAACATGATGTTGTTTTGGTTTAAGCTTTGAACTTTTTAAGAAATGAAAGAATGTCTAATTAAATTATGCTCTAAAATACTCGGTAAATAATAAAACACATTCTGTCTTACACAGAAAAACTTAAATATTGGAATTTTTTTCATAATCACGAATTCTTATATTTTTATAAGCTTGTTCAAGAAGAAAAGTATTGGATTAATTAATATTAAGCAATAAATGAAAAAACTTGAATGCTGAATTCTTTTTATAACTAGGCCTTTTTATATTTTTATACTTAACATCAACGAGAAAAGTATTGAATTAATCAATAATGTTCCGAATTTTTGTATAAGATAGATATAATTATTGTCAATATTTCTAAATTGTAGTCTAAATATTGTAAATATCTGTAAACAGTTTAACTCTATAAAATTAATTGTAATGGACTCACGCGTCAGCGAGAAAAGACCGTTCTAATGGAATTTACAACAGATGATCGCCATATTTAATCAATTTGGCGATATAGTTGCGTTGGCGACATAATGAGGGGACTAAGGGTTTTTACTACACGCTAAAATGCGTAGTAGAAGCTAAGAAATAAAATTTTGTTATTAAAGAATAATGGAAAAAAATTTCTATACTCGTCCGTAACGAACTAGCGGTTTCTATGCTTGTACCGCCTACTTCGGTTGGATGGTGTTTAAAATGCCCCTTAGAGTCGGGCAGTCAATTGAGTCGGAGAACAAGCTACGTGATTAGCTGAGCTTGAGAGAGAGTCTCTTCTATCGCTGCCGGGTGATTCACAGTTTTGCTGTTATTTGAAATTAACGGATTAAATCGAGTTAATTCGCTGTGAATTTTTGTCGCTTGTGTAGCGAATATTTATTATTCCTTTTCATAAACAGTAAAGTTTGCATTATCGTTTCGTTCCTGTGTGAGAGTTATTATTATTCGTAATAATACCTTTCACGAAACTCATTATCTTTCAAAAACCTTAAATGATGATTTCCTTTTTGTAATTAGGAACGTTTAATGTTTTTATACAACGAGAAAGGTATTGAAATTAATCACCTTCTATAATATATAGAAAAAATTAAAGGCTGGCTATTTTATAGTTTAAAACTCATATTAAATATAATGAGCAAGAAACATAAATGCTGAATTTTATTTTCTATTACTAAGATTTTTTATACTTTTATACTTATTATCAACAAGAGATATATTGAAATAATCAACCTTATATAATACACAGAAAAACTTAAAAGCTGGGTTATTTTTTAAAATTAGTAATTCTTATATTTTTTATAAGCTTGTCCAATAAGAAAGGTGTTGGATTAATTAATTAATGTTTAATCAATTTTTAGATACAAAAGCTGACAAAATTGGGATAACTTTCAGATTACTAAATAAATGTTATATTGCTTCTATAATGGGTGAATTAAAAGCCAATTAGCATTTGAAATTAATAACATACTTATATAAGAAGTCTTTAAGTTAGCAAAATGAGATTTAAATCAAATTTTAGTGACCACTTATCCCAGAAAACCAGCTGGTCATCAAATGAGGCTAGTGTAGAACTAAGAAAAACCATATGATAGAAATAATTTCTATCAAGAATGCAAAAAAATACCGTGAATCTTTTTTAAAAAACAGAGCATAGCTTCTTCTCATGTTTATGAAAATTTATAATCATTTAGACATACATTATATGAGATTTTTTTTGGTCAGTTTTCTGTTTTTCTGAAATATTTACTTACTAATCCTTTACTGATAATAAATATAATAAACTCCCTCTATAACGTAGAAAATTATGTTTCAATAATAATTAGGCATAAAACAATAAAAAAGATGCAAACAAGTAGAAATAGTTTACCATAACCAATTGCGCAGATGGCCATAATGAAAGCTCGCTTTCTTGTCTTTGTTTTCGTTAAATAATGGCCATGTTGCTAATCGGCAAATCATTAAACTGCAATAAACTCCACTTTTTTGGATAATTTAAATTCCAACTTATCCCAATGATTTCGCGTGGAAAATTAAACTACGAGAACATAAATTTGGTTCAAATAATGACCACGAAATCAACGGAATATTTGCTTCGCTAAGTACCACCGTAATAATACTTGTACATACAAAACTCTTAGATAGGAAAAAAAAGAAAGATATAAAGTGAGCTAAAAAGTAAGAAAAAAAATTGGAAACAACAAAACATAATTACCAATGTTCCCTACTGACGTTTTTCTTGTCATTACATTCCAAACCAAACGAGCATTAAATCCAATAAAAAACCATAACTTAACTCTGGCAAACCAGCCTTATGTTGATAATAATAATTAACGTAAAAAGAAACTGCAGACCACCCCGTAAAAAAAAAAGAGCAAAAGATAATACCATGTAACAGCGCTAAACCATTTGCTTACTCAACCACAAATGCAAATTCGCTTTTCTGAGGCGCCCCGGCTTTGCCTTCCTGAGTTAAGATCAATTAATATCAGCTGCAAAGAGATGAGAAAATAACAAAGTTAACGGAAAAAAGCCAACAAACTAAATCAAGCCCCCCGTCCGACAAAAAAAGGGGGCAGCGCGAGGAAAAATACTTCGGTCACTCGCTTTAAACATTAAAACCCCATTAAAGCCGTATCCGCTTCACAGCTCGGCGAACCTTCGGGCCTTGTCTGGAAAACGTGTCGCAAAATAAAGTAATTCTAATTAATTAAAAGTTAAACTAGCCCCCGGTGCCGAGGGGAGGTAAAATTCACCACGGGGTCAGCGTGTTTGTGGCAACTCTCCAATAAACAGCAAGTTTGTTTCGAAAGCGCAGATATTGTTTTGTCATGTCTTTGGAAAATATATAACAATTTTTTCCGCGTTTTATTGGACGTTTGCTGGAGCGCCCATTGGAAACAATAATACCGCCTCTGAAACTTAATTTCCTTGTAAGAGGAATTGAGTGGATGTTGTTATTTCTGGGATAATGAAATTATTCGCTTCCTTCAAGAACCGAGTAAGTTGCGATTACCGGTTTTCTTCAAAAGAGCTTCTAATAATAAACAGCGGGCTTTTAAACTATTATCGATTTTCCCAGGAATAATATTTTATTATTACTTACAGTCTGTTGAATGTTTTCAGTCTGGTTTGCGGTTGTGAAAATGTTTGATAGTTACAAGTTTTGATTTTTCTGTTTATAAGTATTTTGCATTAAAAGCAGGAATTGAAAAGAAATTATTTTATTATACTAACAACAGAGACAGAATATTTTACTATGAATAAAATTCATTTAATGTGTTCCACTTTTTTTGGTAAAGCGATATTATCTTTATAACAAATCAGAATATGAAATCCTTATTGTTCACTTTGCCTATGTGTAAAAAGTAGCAATAATAGGGATTTTAGCGACTTTTTTCCCGCATATATTAGACATTAATCAAGGAAATTTTTCTCAGATAGGGTTTTATGTAAGCATCATAGAAACTATTATATATAAGTTAAATCTTGATTGTTTTTTCAATCATTTTTATTTTTAATTTTCGTATAAGAAGCATAAAGGAAGTGCTGTTATCTTCAAAAACAACAAATTCGAAATTTTAACGAATCTATAACTTTTAAACTTTCCAGACAATGAAAACTACACTGTAACATTATATGTGTCTCTGAAAATAATAACTAACATCAGTTTCGAGCCAAGCGGAGGAATTTTGGTTCATGGATTTACGATCAAATATGTAGATTTTTATCAAATTGTAAACAAACTCCACAGAAATTCTACCTACCGAGGAACCTTAAACTAGATACTCCGAACAGCCTGAAGGCCCTCGGAAAAATCTCAATGATTGGACGAGCTCCGAAACCACAACGAACTGGCAAAAACTGTACTTGAGTTTTAAGAACTATCACCGGTCACGGTACAACCCTAATATTGGGAAGTGAGTTCCGTCATTGATGGGAGGATCAAAACAACCATCTTTCTCTGTACCGATAAGGATTTTGAGAACTAATCACTATGCTCTAAACTTCTTATGCTCAATGGCGAGAGCTCCCCTCCTTCACTTTTATTGAAATAGTCACGTCCTCTCCCATACGATAAGCTGCGGTGTTGTGGTTTTAAGGTATTGGATTGTGAGCCGTAAGTTTCCATGTTCGAGACCCGATTCCATCGAATAACCGCCGTGTAAGGGATATGTTGCAAATTAAATCCGTCAGGGTCAAGCTTCCTCAAGCTGGTGTGATGTAGTGTGAAGAAGTGAACACCAGCTTAGGTCTCGTCCTCCTCATCTAACAGTGGTTTAAAAGGAGGAGGAGATACCCTAAATAGTTCTGGTGTTGCTTTACAACAGGGCTTTATTATAACTAAACTAAAACTTCCGTGGGATATGGCTGTTTGAGTAAAAGTGAACTCAATAATATCAAAACATCTAAAGCTATGTAAAGTTTGGTATGCGGGTTCTCGCTCTTCTAAAATGTTGATTATTTACAAATTTAAAACTAAAATTTTCAAACTGTTGACTCTATGTCGATCAGTTCTTTATTATGCATTCAAATCCGATAACTCAAAAACATAATGGCAATCAATATATTCCTGTAGAAAAGCCTGAAATTAAAACCGCAGCTTTGGTGACAATATGCTGGCAAAAGTGGGCTCAAAATACACAGTTTCCCGATAGAATAAATAAAATTGCAAGATTCATGCCAATGATCTATATTTTGTAACTATCATCTAGCAATGTCATGAAAGGTATTTGCTATCTTAACTAAGGGTTGCACTTTTATGGGGGTAAAGGTGATAAAAATTCTTAGGATTGTATGCGAGGAAGTACGAGGGTGAGAAAATTCCCTGTTTTATTTGAGGAAGTGACACGAATCTATGTTGGTACAATGTGCAAACTTAGTTAATGGATGAAAAATTCAACCATTTTACTCCTCGTTGATATAAATGTTATCTATCGGCAAAATTCCCCAAATTTCCAGGAAGAAGAACTTTTGTACTTGTGAGCGATAGAGGAGTGTCAAATATGGAAACAGCACATTATGCATGTCATATTCCGATTAAAAAAAGGATATTCAGTTTAAGCATTTAAGCGGAGCAGAAAGTTCAACAACGTGTAAACGAGTAAGAAATCAGTCGGTGAATAGTATTTCATGTGGTTGGCGAAGTGGTCGGTTTTAGACAAAAAGAATTTCAAAAGACTTTGGAAGAAAGGTTGCTTTTTAGGACGCAAAAGTCATCAATATTGAGTAATAACATGTTTCTTTGCAATAATAGCACTCAACGCCATCGACTGTGGCCAACATTGTCTTCATATTCAATGCAACTGCAATTAATCATTGCTCTTAGAGTGTGTTCCTACTTAAAAAATAGGAAATAATTATTTTCTCCTTTCAAATCTATATTGTTGATGAAGTGGCTTCGTCTCATTGAATGCTGCCATTGGCGAAACTATGACTTCAGTACTAGTGGTTTCTGGTAACTTCATTTCTAATAGTTTTTCGTAGAAAAAAACGCTACAGGAAAATAAAACCAGATATTATTTTTTGTAAGAATGAAAAGTATTCCAATTTCATCTCAATAGAATATGGAAAGCTGCCACCAATAATGTTTTTTTTTTAAATTCCTAAAAAATTAGACCAAGATAAAATTGCTTTCATTTAAAGGATAATATTTTGAATTTTAAAATTTTGTATTCTTTATTTGAGTTATGTAAGTAATATTTCAAGATCTATCTATATTTCTTTTAATTTTTAAAATTGCTGTTAAAATTTCAAAGAAGGTTTTTCCAATTGCATATGCCGTTTTTAAAAATTTTCCTATGAAAAATTTAATAATTCAAAGCTTAAAGAAATATCCTGTTGAATGCCAACACAGAGTACTCAAATTAATAAAAATACTAATTACTAAAAATACTAAGTTTAACACCACAAACTTTTGAAATCAAAAACGTATTTTAATCTTAAAATAGCTATAAAATTTCTTTTCAATTTTATCTTCGTTTTGTTTAAGACTTTGTTACATTTTAGCAAATGATCTTTTGAATTACAATTTATCCTTCTTTACCTTTTTTTATGTTTTTTTCTTTGGAAATAGCGTCTGTGAATCAATTATAAATAAAAAAATACATTTATTTTTTTGTTTCGGATATTATTGAAATTTTGTTGCTATGGCTTAAATATATGGCTTAGACGTGGTCTGTTGTTGTTGTTGCCATGGACAAACTTGATGAGACAGCCAGCGATTTAAGATCAGCATCTCTTGTTTTGAAGTAGCGCTAACTACAGCTAAGAGCACAAATGGCAAATTTCCCACTCAATCATCACATTCACTTGCACAACCCTTTTTACAAGGGGGCTGGGCACATTCACACATCTTACAGACAGAACACAAAAGAGCAACCCTGTCCGAACCGGGACTCAAACCCCGGAAGCCCAGATCACAAGATACACGCTCTATCCCTATGCCAAGAGACCAACAGACATGGTGTTTTATTGATATTAGTATCTATCGATGGATCAAGGATTCACATCTAAATTCTGTGAAAAGAACTTTCTTTTATCTAAATCAAAACAAAGCAAAACATATTGATTTGATTTCAGTGCGAATTAGAAATTTAATGCCTGAATATCGATACAAATTCCTCAGAAATATATTGTTATTTTTTTAATAAACAGACCAAGTTTAAACTATTGGTAGAAAATGGTATCACGCAAAACGTAAAATATTATGGTAATGATGATCTAATTCCATTCAAAATATTCGGATATACTCTTGAGTGTAAATAGTAATATTAAGAAATATACATAAAATCTGGAAAAGTACTATACAAACATAATTTTATGACTTTGTCTCGTACGTAAAGGTTTAATTTTACAAATTGTTACAAATTAAAATGTCAGGAAATGAAAAATTATGGTTTTTATGCTTTTGTGATCTCTGAGCTGATATAAATATAATATGTAATAAACATACCAACTAAAAAGTAAGTAACGGTTTAGTAAATAAAAATCACAAGAAAAATTGTTTTTGTATTTTATCAACATTTGAATTGCACACTATTACATAATTAAATAAAAAATTCTCCCTTTTTTTTAAAAAAAATAACAAATTTATCACTTATTTGCAAAAAATATACCAAAACTATTTTAAAAATTTAACTTTATAAAATTTATCAAAAAGAATTCTTATAATTTCATAACATATACTAAATGGGAGTTTAAAAAATTATTCTCCGAACAAATTATTCAATTACTTAGAAAAGAATCGACGAAAACATCGAAAGATGAATAAAAATAAACACTTTTTTGTTGCCAAAGAGAAAGAAAAATAAAATAAAAACATGAGCGAGAAATACTAAATAAATAAAGGCAAGAAAAATAAAGACAAAAAAATAAACAATTTTCTCGGCACCACTGGATTTGTTGTACGCGCTCTAGATGGAATGATGGGACAACAAATATTTTATCCACTATATATTTTTCGTAGTTTCCGGTGTTAAATTCCCCGTAAATAACCTAATAAGAGATGGTTAAATCACCGGTGCATTGTATTTTTCACATCCAGTTTTACGTGCGTAATATTCCATAAAACATTGAAGTGTATAAAACGTAAGCCACGATATTTTTGCAAAGGATGCTTCATTTACCGCTAACGCGACTGTTGAGGTAATTATGTTTTGTTGACGGTCACAGAGAAGTGAAATCATCGAAGAATTTGTTTTTCCTGCATCACTTTTCACTTTTTCTTGCACTATTTTTTTGTTGTTGCAAAAATGGTGATCATAAGGTATAGATCTTTTTAAAATTTTCTGTAATGCGTAGATAATGGAAGAGATGATTTGGAAAATTGTTATGGAAAAAGAATTTTTTTTGGTACTAGTTTTAATAAAAAAATGATACATACTTTTTAGGCAATTTTGTTTTGGTAGTATATTTAAGAAAAATTTGTATTTTTAGGCATGTCAGTATTTTCATTTATATAATATAGATATTATACTAACAATCCAGAATTAGCTATTTCAAAAATTAGTTTTTATGTAATCTGAGTTATAAATAAGGATGTTATAAACTTCTTCACACTTTTTTATATAAGAATTTATTTTTAATTATCTTATCGATATAACTTTATTAAACATAATATTCTGAACAAGTTCTCTGAATATTTGAACAGGAGGGATATGGAGTAAATAATTCGAATAGCATGCCAATGCTTTTTGTTAACCACTAATGTTTAAGCAACACGGAATAGTTAAGGAATAGTTATAATACTTTTAAATGTTTTCTTTGCATAGGCATGTAGGTATTTTTTATTTATATAAAATATGGATATTTTACTTTTAATCCAGAATAAGCTATTTTGTAAATGATTTTTAATCAATTCTGTATTATAAATAACTATGTCTTAAGTCCCCTTCCATTTTTATGTAAACCTTTTTAAAATTCCCATTAATATAACTTTATTAAATATAGTTTTCAGAATGAGTTATCTGGAAAATTTTTGAACAACAGGAGGGGTATGGAAGAAAGAATTCGAAAAGTATTCCATTACTATTTGTTAACCACTAATGCCGATTCAAAAAAATGAAGAATATCTAAAATACTTTTAATTCATTTCTTTATATAGGCATACGGGTATTTTTCATTTATATAAAAGTTAGACATAGTTTCAGTCAAAAATCAGGTGTTTCGAAAAATTTCCTTATATATTTTGAATTTTAGATAAATATGTTACAAATTATTCCCAATTTTTTATATTAGAATATAATTTTAATTATCTTATCAATTTAACTTCATTACATATAGTTTTCTATAAAATTTCTGAAATGTTTAAACAAGGGGTGAAAAGAATTCGATAAGTATTCCATTTCTGATAGTAGGTCTTTACTATCAGGAATAATAAAACTGATGAGATTAATAATATTTTTCTTGGGCATTGTTAGATATTGGATAACTATAATGACATTATCGGATCCCTCAATAATAATTTTATTTAGAAAATCCGTATTTCATTCCTTATGAATTTCGTCTAGCCTATTCTAATCATTATTAATATAATAATTTACATTTCTATAGTGAAAAGGATTTGCAAAATACATTTGAAAATAATCACGAGACTAAAAAATACAGTTTAATTCAAGTTTATTCTAGGAAATGATTTATCTATTTATTTATTATTTCTTGTTTAAGTACAAAATTAATTAATTCGAACTTCTTTTTTGACTCAGACTTCTTTTCACTCAGACAAAAAAAGGTATATTATTTTTGTAATTGTGAAATACAGAATTTGCAATTCCTTTAAAATACTAAGCCGATATCAAATTATAATTAGTTTTCAGTGACTTATACAAGTTTTCCCCAAATTTTAGCAATATATGTATATATATTATAGAACAAAATTGGCAAAAACATTTTTGAAAACAAAAGTAGAGATAATAATAATAAAACAATGAATCCGGCCTGAAGACTTTTTCAAGGGTCACCCTCAGGCAGGGATTCAAATAAGGGACTTTTTCTGTGAGAAATCTGACAATAAGTCAAAAATCGATTTCTCGTGACCAAAAAATCCCAAGAAAAAGAATATCTTAAATTTATATTCTTTGCTAATTGTTTTTCTTTGATATATATATTATAGCATATTCAGTTTATATTTGATATCCTCATTAATTATTTTTATAAAATGACCAAAATAAGTGAGACTGAATGAAAATTATAAAAAATATATGTGTGGAAATATTTTCTTATATATTACATAATTGCATTAAGAATTCAGACCGAATTTTTAAAAAAATAATATAGATATATTTTTTAAATAAATAAATTACATTTTGTTGAAATAATTGTTTTTATTCAGTAGGCATTGAAAGTCATAAAAATAATAATTATTTTTTATAGAGTTATAACGAAGCTGAGCTAACTTTTTTTCATGATTAATATTTTTCAAAACCAAAAAATGTTTTAAGAAATAACATTACATTTTAATGCTGTAAATTAAAATATCTGATATTTTTGGCAAAATGTACATTATAGAATGCTTTTTTGGAGCATCTGAAAGTTTCCTAGCATAATTAAATTCTTTAAAAGTATTTTAAATTCATATGCTATTTCCTTTTCTCCAAGTCTTTAATGCCAAATACAGCCTGGAATTTTTTATAATGATATTTATAATCTTATTAGGAAAAGTGAATTAATCATACTTAGTGTATGTAAAAAAGTAAAATTAATTGATAATGTTGTAAATTTAAATAATTTATATTTTTGGAAAAATATATATTATAGAAAGCGTCTTTGAAGCATTTGGCAGTTTCTTCAGAAAATTAAATTCTTAAAGTTTTTTAATTTCATTGATTCTTGAACACCAAAGTCTTGAGCACCAAGTCTTGAACACCAAATAAATCTTAACATTTTTATAACATTAATAATTTTATTCGAAAAAGAGAAACTATCATACTTTAGGTATCCTTAAGTAAAATTAATTATTGTTTATAGAATATGAATCAAACAGAAGAATTCAATAAATTATTTTATATTGATTTTATGTGATATTATTTCATGTCATGCTACTAATATCGATACATAGTATTAAATGAAGTCTCCTGAAAACATCTGTATGTTGAAACCACAGAAACTCGAGAAATAGTGAACAGATGTTGGAGATATTTATATCATTTTTTAGAGCATTTACTGGAGAAGAGTTTAGTACATTTAGTGTAGTCATATGAAAATAAAAAAGGAGTTTTACAATTGCGATTTTAATATTGCACTTATCCGCGCATGCGTGAAAACCTCAAACTGCGCGTATATAAATAGCAACAAATGTGGTATGCATATGCAACAGGTGTGGTATGCATGATTTTAAACAGAGATTCAAATCTCACTATACCCACAAAAAAGAAGATTCAATCTTGGCATGAAGATGAAAGTAACGTTCAGTTAACGAATATCAGGGAAATAATGTCCACATTTTGGGAAGGAACATTTTGATAAGAGAAATAACCGGACTGCAACTGAATTGCGGAGACAGAAAATGAATCTCCTGAGGAGCGAAATGATCACCTGTATTTTGTCTGTCAGCAAACAATATTTTTTTAAATATATTTAGCAGTCTAAATATTTCAGAATGTGTGGTATATAAAACTATTTTATAGCTATTTTTCATAATTTTTAAATATATTTTTCATATTTGATGTTGTGTAACGTGCCCATGTCATATCGGGTGGTGGCTAAACTTAAGTTTATAACTAATTTTTCTTCTTGGATGGTTTGCCCCGGACAACGCTGTGTAGGTAATGCTAGTCGGAAATAAAAAAAATAATCTGAGAACAAATAGACATTTCGTTGGTTCAGAAGCGTTTTCTATCAGTCAAGCAATGCATTTTTAAAAAGTTCTTTTACATTTTATGAGCTTAGAAAAGGAAAGCACCTCATTAACATCTAAGCCTCATATAATCAGTTATTTTTTAAAATCTATGTATATTTTCTTTCGTGTTATTTGTCACTAATAAACCTCAACTATTTTTTTTACTCTTTTACTTATATTATTATATACATTTCACTTTAATTATTATATATATTTCCCTTATTTTTTCGTTTATATTAATATAGATATTTCAGTTATTTTTTTGCTTATATTTTTATACATATTTCACTTATTTTTTTTCATGTATATTTACTTAAATTCTTCTTTATTCCGCCAGTGTGCAATTTCTCATTAAAATCTTATGAAAATGGCTCTTCCTAGTAGTTTAGTAATCACAAACTGACTATTCCGACCAGGCCCGGGGAAAAACTTGAATGACCGGAGCCAACAGCAATACTTGCGGGAATTGTAGTAGAGTCCTAAGGACTATCACCGGCCACGGAACAATTCTTTCCGTAAGAAGTACGCTTCGCCATTGATTTCGGGAGCCATGCTAATTGTTCATTTGTCTTTTATGCCAGTTTCGATTATAGGTTAAACTTTCTAATACACATATGGGGAACACCTTTACTTCTTTCATCACAAATTTTAGCCCACAGAAACATGTAATTGGAAATATCTGAAAGACGAGACATCTCGTCGGTAGCTTTGAAAGTGTTAGTGTATAGTAACAGCGTTGATGCGTTCAGGGAATAGGGTAATCAGAACTACCCATTGAATTTATAGAAAAAAGTTATGTGTCACAGCAAATCGCTGCTGAGGAAATTAAATTAGGAACAATGGAAATAAATTCTATGAAGCAGAAAATGTTCAGTTAAATATGGGAGATGCTGAAAGGACAGGAAATTATTGAATCGTATATTTAAAGATATCACCCAATAAAGAAAAAGCTATATGCGCTAAAATGCATTTAACAATAATTCTGAGTCTCAATTTCGTTAAATTTTTTGATGTAGATAGAAAAAGTTCTCTAGCGAAGTTTCATTATATCTAGTTTAATTCATACGCGCACAAATGAAAAATCAGACAGAAAGGTAATCCCTTATATGACTTGGTCCAAGCACTGATAAAGTTCTGTAAATCTGGCAAAACATATACCGATTTTTAGCGATTTATCCTGTCATTGAAATCGCATAATCATGGGAGAATAAACAAATATACTATAACCGATTATTCCAAATATTTCATCATCACATACAATTTCATGATAAAAATATTACATCAGATTTCATATTTCCAGTTTTAAGTGTTTTTGAACTATAAAATATAGATATTATAAATTATTAATTATATTATATTAATTATATTATATAATATTATATTATAAATATTAATTTTCAAAAATGATATTTTTCACTGCCTCAGTCAGACTTAAAGCGTGAAGATAAAAGAGAATTTCTTAAAAGAATGACAGAATTTTTTGAAATTTCTTTCTTTTTTTCAAGTATTTGAAAGTAAACAGAATATACGAAGGAAGCATTTGAAATAAGATACAAATCTTTTAAATCTAATTATTTTGTTAGTATATTATTTACTAAAGAGGCATATTTATATTTTAATTTCATAGACATGCAGTTTTTTGAGAAATTTGCAAAGTAAAAGCCTAAAGGAGAAGAAAGCTCACTTCTGATTTTCATCAAATTCAAAAAAATATATTTCAGCAAATGATTAATTTTTCATAACCTTCTTTATTCTGAATACTAAATCCCTGTGAATATTTATTATTCCTTTAACGGAACAAGAAAGACTGTGAAATCATATTAACTTCAAATAAACAAGTTTCCCATTTGTATCATTAGAGCCTAATGAGATTTTGCTCTTCTTTCGTATCATGCAAACGGGGATCATAACATTGATTTACAAAAACAAAACCTTTTGATCTTGATAGTATTAAGTTACAGGTAATAAAATCATATTATCATCCCATAGGAAAAAAATATAAATTAATTGACGGTTCGCTTTTTCCAAAAGAAACAAAATACATTATTTTTTATATGATTCTCCGGAAAAATTATATGTATGCACACACACACACGCGCGCGCTCGCGCGCGTATGTGTGTGTGTAATATTTAAGCTCTAAGACATATCTTTAAAAAATTAGACATATCTTAATTTCCTATGTCTAAATTCATAAATTCATAACATCGCAAAACTTAACTCTGAAACTAATATATGGATTGTTAACAAGAATTGCTCGGAATAAAAACAGAAAATAACAAATTTATATATATATATATATATAAATTAAGAGAAGAAAATATTTCAGCTAATAAAATTCCTAGATAAATTTAATATTTTTTCCCTGAATTTTACTCTTTTTTTTCCTCTTTGGGAAATGCGAGAAAATTTGATTTATGGATCTCCGAGAGACAGTTTGGACATTTTTTTGACCAAATCAAAGAAAGTACCTTTGTAAATCATAAAGCAGGTTCATAAATTTTATTTTCTGAGGTTCTCACATTAGAACAGTATAGAAAGTAATATTTATTTTTTAAAACTCGATATTTGCGTATTATAGACCACATATCAAAGACTGGTGACTCTGGCTTTATTAAAGTGTGGCCATTTCTGATTTTCCGTCTGGTGGCTAATCGATTTACTGTTATAATAAAACAAATAATGATTATACAGTAATGTAAATTGAGCATATATTTGAACGCCTTTTTTCCTACGGTTTGAAATTAAAATTTCTTACTGAACTACAACGGTAGTCATAATGACAAATTATTTTATGAGTTATTGAATTGTTATTCTTTATTTCTATTTTTTAAGCAACTTATTAATACGCTTGCACAGGTAAAGATATGCAAATCCATTCCTTAAATATTCGGGTAACAAATTTTAATTTTTTTTATCATGTGAGAACATGATGTTGTTTTCATTAAGGGTTTTTTAATAATTGAATCTCGATCTTTAATCATCTTTTAAACGAATATATTTACTTACATGCTTTTACTAGTTTTGTATTATTATCAAGTATGCTTCTTTGATAGCAGATGCTGTTTTAAAGGGTTGCCCTGATTTTACCAGAATTGCTTTTTCAAAGTTGTTTAAACTAATTAATGACAAATTAACTAAGACAAATAATGACTTAAAAATAATAATGTTCTCACACGATAAGTTGAAATTTAAGATCGTAGAATTCATTTTTCTTCTTCTTTTTTTTTCTTTCCTTTTTCATTAGCTAGTTATTATGCTACTTTGTTCTCTGACTCTCGGAATGATATACTTACTCTGAATGGAATAAATCAGAAATTTCTAAAGACAAATTTTATTCTAGTGTGAAGACCACATACCAAATTTCATCCATCTCGGTCAAAATGATTTTAACTTATAGTCTTTCCGGATATCTACATTTAACTGAGTGTTTTTTGAACGCAGAATAGTCTGAACATTGACGATTTGTCGAAATCTACACTTCGACTATTTTTTTACGACAACAGTATTTTTCTCTAATTTCATAAACGAAAAAAAAAAAAACTGTATTTATCAAAAAATATTTTTTTTCATTACTTTAACTATCATAAAACATGTAAAATATTATTGAATAATTGACTCTTCAAAATCGTAGAAAATTGTTATTTTAAAATGATTAACTATAAAAAACTAACTACCCAAAAGGCAATTAAAATTATTTTTCTGAAATGGATGTTATAGATCTTAAATATTAAAACTAAGGTATACTTTACTGAATAATCAAACCAAGTGTTTAAAATCAAAGAAACAAATAGTCATTGTTCTGATAATATGCTTGTAAATATTGATCTTATGAATAAATATACAGCATTTTTCTCATGCGGATAATACAACGTTCATCAAGGCACTGGATAATATGTAATTATCCAAAAAATGATCATCAAACCAATTTTAAACGTAATAGAGTCATTGAGAGAAAACTAAAAGATCTGTATATTTAGCTGATGATCGTGAATCATTTGTAGTATTGAAACTTCGAATAATGATGAGTTCTTATATTTTTATCTTGTAATAAGATTTTTTGTAGATTGAAAACAAGTTTAAAGTAAAATTCCTTCTAATTGGAAGATAGTGTTAGTCTGAGAATCCAATTTTTCACATTTATTTAAGTGATATATTATGAAAAATATAAAATTATATTTTTATTTCGTAAATGATTAATTTTGTGTTTGTGCAAAGTGTTTTTAAATTCAGAGATGAGTTCTAATGAAAAGCATCGTGAGATATTTATGAAAATAAATCCATAAATTATATAATTGACTTTAATGATCGAATTCTTTCCATTTATCATGCTTCAAGAATCATCAAGGGCGAAGAATGAATAAAAGGAAGTACATGGGACTTAAAGTTAATCGAATCATTTAAATAACCGAAGTGTTTTCTTAAAGATTTCTTAATATGCTTTACTATCTATATACTCTTGTCATTCGTTCTTTTCTGAAAATCATATTTTGATTTCAGTTCTGAGCTTTGGAGTACAAGGAAGTCAATACGTGAGTTCAATATACATTTTAGACTTAACAATAGCCTTTAGCTATGCATATACATAAAATTACTGATTTGATTGTCAAAATGTATAAAAAACGGTGATAACTAAGAAATAGGGTGATGATTAGGAAAGTAATGTGATTTTTGCATGTTGTATAGTAATGCTATTTCTAGGTAATTTTTGAGATATGAACAACCGAAAAATAAAAATTATTTAGAAAAAATGCATTTCATAGAGAATTCTCAGTAATTATTTAAATAATTAACAAATTAGGGGAAATTAAAAAATAATATATAATAGTGAACCTTCATCATAACGGAGTGAGAAATGTAAATAAATTTTATCACCAATTATCTGATTTTATTTCTCAATGTTTGGTAACTGATTTCAATATAATGAAGCGAAAAATTATTATTATTACTTAAATCTTATTAATTAATGATAAACGTAAAGAACAATACGTTTGAAAGTAAAAATTTGTTCTTTAGATTAAGTATCTAGATCTAATTTTGTTACAAATAATCGACGAAATGAAACATGTTGCCAAGTTTTTTAAAACTATTTGTAACAACAGCTTAACATTCACTTTGGTTAAAAAATAGTAACTATTTAAACAAGAGTATTTTTTAATTTAATACTTCAGAAAATTATTCTTTACTTTGATACTTTTAATGAAAACAATTTCTTTAAATGAATACTTTTATATTTACCATCATACAGCATCAAATGGAATAAATTTAAAAAAAATTACTGTGACAAGCCGACAATAAAAAATATTTCAGATGTTTATATGTTAGTACTTTGTATATAACTTGTAACTTGTAGTATTACTAATGTAATACTAAAATTATTGAAATCGCTCACCAAGGCAGATAGATAATATTGGAGCGACCATATTTATCACGCAGTTATACCCTGATTTGTGCATGATAGTAAGAAAAGTTTTTCCAAAATTTAATTGGATTTTGAATTAACTAGAAATTGTTCAAAATTCGACAATTTGTTTTCGTTGATTTCTGAACATATTAAGAAATAAATATTTTTTTACTTCTTAAAAATACAGCGATATATGAATAATTTTATTTCCATACTCTGTTTCTTTCAATAAACGTTTTAGATAAATAATTTATAATCTAATGGCTAAAGAAAAAAATTTTCACTATCATGCCGCTGCTAATATGTTAGGTAAATATTTTAATATGCGGGATGGGCATTTACTATATAATAATGAATAATTAACGAATTTGCATCAAAAATTAATCATGAAATTTATTATTTATTTATTAATTTTTACAAAGGACTTATTAAGGAAGCAATAAATTTTTATTTCAAAATTGATTAATAATCAAGGTTGGTTTGTTAACTATTATATGAAACTAAGTGGGAATATTTCTTATTCTTTTCTCAACCTTAAAAATGGTTATAAAATGTAAGAATAAAACAATAATAAAATGAAAAAAAATGAAATCCATGATCCCAAATTTCAAGTTATCCTGAGAGAACTTTCTTAATTTTTAAGTCAATATTTCTCTTAATTAATTTAAGTCATTAACCAGTTTAAGCCGGTTTGAAACATTCACGAGACCTCTCTATCGATCTCTATATCTCTCTCTTTAAATATATAGGTATAAATGTTTACTGACATTTTTTTTTTTTCATTTCCAATTTTTCTAGCTAGCAAACAAAAGTTTGGAACTCGATCAATTTTGAGATGAAACAACAGCTATGATGTCATAGTTCTACCTCAACCTTAAAATACGCATTTGTTGTCAAATAATCATATGTCATAATAATTCAATACTGGTAAAAGCAGGTAAATAAAAAATATGCGATTAAAAGATGTTAATGAATATTTCCATTTAAGCTTTGTTCATTGCCTACGCGTTTTCGAGTTTCAATTATTCATTGCCTTCAATTATTTAAAACCCTCTAACGTAAACAACATCATGTTCTAACATGTTAATAAATATTCTAAAAATTAGAGTGTTTTTATTAAAATAGCGTTTAATCTAGAGGTTCATATAACCTTTGATGTTTTAAAAAAACTTTTATTAATACCAAACACAATCCATCAATTGCATTTTACCTCTTTAAAATTAGTCTTGACCACAAATTACGAATGGCATCATTACGCGGACACCTACTAAGAACTTGTGGTCAATTTTTTGTCAAATGCTGAACTTGACAAACTTTTCATTTAAGTAAATGATATAATTACGAATAAAATTAGTGGAAACATCTACATACCCAGTTTGAGGCCGGCCGGTATATCTTTCTGGTCCTCCCTTCTCCATTTGATCTTTGGCGACGGCGATCCTGTCGCGCTGCAGCGCAGGCTGACGTCTCCCCCTTCGCGAACGTCGGTGTCGGAACTGGTGTTCTCTTCGTCAATTTTCGGAGGAACTGAAAATAAAATAATATCAAATTTAATAAAAAAAAGTTTTTAAAAATAAAATTTTATTTGCAACTCATAGGATATTTAATTTTTTTTCATTTTAGTCTTTATTATATATATATATATATATATATATATATATATATATATATATATTGTAAAGTTAGTATCACCACGGAAAAAAAATTTTTACATATATTTTTAATGGATAAAAATGTAGGTTTTGGGAAATACAAGATTTATGATATTATCTCTGTTAGAGCTCAAGGATTGAATCTTTTTCTGAGAAACTCTAATTTTGTAAGCAAACTATATGAACGTGAGAAGTTGAAATTTGTCAAATAAGTCTATTGATGGTCGGTCTTAAACGAAAATATGATTATGAAATTTGTTAAATAAGTCTGTTGATAGTCGTTCTTAAACGAAAATATGATTATGAAATTTCAAATGCTAAGAGATTTTCTTTTATATAAGATTCTTTTATATAAGATTTTATATAAGACTTTCTTTTATATCACAAGTGGATAAGGTTTCAAATTATTTTTATAAAACAACATTCTCGAAAAGAGATGAAAAAAGTTTACAATAGTTATTTTAAAATTACTGGTACCTTGTAACTGCATTTTTTTATTTTATTTTCCTTAATCTGCACTAATGATAAAGAAGAAAGGACAGACTGATTAATCTAAAGACACTGAATCTAAAAATAGGTATAATTTACATTTTGAAAATGAGCATTTCGGAAATATATCCCTGGAATCTAAGAAATTAAATTATTTTAAATTTCTCAGACTTTGTAAGATTTATAGTAGTGACCTAATAATTACAGATCTAGAAATTATTGTGGTTTCAGCACAAATAAATATTGCACAAAATGGTTTTGTATAATTTTTTACAGTAAATTTTTATAATAAAATAAAACAAAATTATTCATAGCTTTAAAAAATTTTATTTTTTATGATAACAATTTAAAACAATTAATTTGTAATCTTTAGCACTTTTTTTGAAATTCTTGAAAATGATTTTTGCATAATTTATAAAAGTAAATTTCCTTATTGTAATAAAATTTAAACATTTTAACTAAACAATGACTTTAAAGTTGGCTAGAATATAATAAGAATGAAATAATTTTGTTATAGGTGTTCTAATTCGACACAAATATACTTGGTTTCTGATAATATAATTTCTCAATATTTTAAATAAATACTAAGAAATTGAATTTTTGTTATTCTTCACACCATTTGTTACGAATTTGTAATACCTTTTCGTTACAATATTAATTTCATAATAAGGAAAAGAGAATTGTTGATATTTTTAATCTATATAAGTTCAAAGCTCCCTCTCCAGTAATCGCAATGGCAATATTGTCGATTTTAGTGAAAATGTTGACTCTGGAAAATGCAAGAAATTTGATTCTATCTCAATTAGAAACCAAGACCCGAGAATCTTCTTCAAAATTCCATGATCTGTGAGGAGTCAAAAAAAAAAACCCTGAAACTCTGAACAGATTTAATTGATTTTATCTTTTTGAAGTTTTGATCGATGTTTAAAAATTTAACATCTTAAGAGCTTTAATATCGAATGAAAACAGCGTAGAAATGATGGATGATTTACATTTTGATAAACACAATAGAAACGTATTTATTTTAAATTAAAAACAATCAAAATAAAATATTTCTGTTATTTTAAATAACTGTCGAGGAAAAACGCATAACCTTCAGATAGAATATAAGAAATACAACGATTTATTCTTTTTCAGTCTTCATAAAAAGCAATATTAGAATTTTATTGTCTTTCTTGCAAAAAAAATCACTATACTTTTCACTTTTACCTCAAGTATGCATTTTCTGATACATTTTCAAAGTGTATATCCAGCTATGAGCACGTCTAGACACGGTAACATAGTCTGGGGGAAATATTCTGTCAACAAAATTCCATTGTAATTTCGTATTCCAACTAAATATGTTAGACAAACCAGACGATGCATAAATATTCTACAAAAGAGGTGATTTTTCGAGCATTACTGATGTTATATGCACTAAAACTCTGAAAATGAGATACTTTAAGGATATGCTTATTGATTTTAGATTTTATGATTCTTGACAACAAAATCAATTCAACTTACAAAAGAGATTCAAATAAATCTGGATGATGTCATGATTCGTTATTTTATTCCAGCTACTTTTTATTAAAGAAAAACAAAGTAAAAAATATCTTCTCCGCTCAAATGAAATTTAAATTTTCAGTTAAAGGCTTATTCTTGGGGTACTTATGAAAATATTCTTCTTATTTATTTCTGCGAATTTTTATCTTTTTTTCTGGTTTTCTATTTTTATTGTACAATAAATATATAAAAAAATTATAAATTACCAAGGAAAATAATTTTTACATAAAGTTTAATCATGTTAATGCCCTTTTAAAGCAATTAGAGTTCTACATTGTTAATAAGCCATGTTCAGATAACCAGAATGGCATCTGAGCTGGCATGCACCTTTTCAAATTTCTGCATTAGATCACTCACCAGAGACTAAACCGCTCTTGAGAAAGATGAAGGAGAAAGTGATTTCTACTTTCATGCCTTTAGTAAGGAGTATTAAACCTTTTCAATCATGCACCATTAGCTAATTTCTAAAAATATATACGAGTATATTTAGTGGTTACATAACTCAAGTACCTTTCATTTTGGTACAACAGATGGAGCTTCCTTATTAACGTATATAAAATCTTATAAATATTATGAGCAAATCTTGTATATAAAAATGTATTACTAAGAACTTTTATCTGTCTACTCATATGCTGATATTATGATATAGCGCCATCTCAGATCCAATTTGACGATAGGAAAACTGCGTGAAAGTTCAAATATTTATGCAATGATCAATTAATTATAAATTGAATATAGTAATATAACAGACTGTTTCGGATAACATTCTGAACTAAGGGCGTTCATGATTTTTTTATTTACTGAACAGTTTATAATTAGGTAAGATTAAAAAATATTCCTATGCAATCAATAAGTGATTTGTATCTAAATATTTTCTGGAAAAAAAGAAAGAAAATGTGCCGTTTAAAGCTCTATTTCCCAAGTACTTTAAGAATAAAAACTCGACTTCTTAAAAGCTACCATATGGTTCGAATGTTTCATCAGAAAACTAATCTCCCATTCAAAAAGAAAATTCAATTTATTATTTAAAATTTAGTTATTCCCTTGTATATTCTATAAAATTTAAGTTTTATTAAAAATATCCCTGCTTTAAAATGCATGCTTTAATATAGGTTATTTCAGAAAAGGTGTGTGAAAGTTTAAGCTATCATTTTATATTGAAAGATGATTAACAGCCAAATAAAAAACAAGAAATGATCACAAGGAAAATTTCTTAAATGCATATCAAACAATTAAGATTTTTTATTTTATTTTCGAAGCATTTTGTTTAAAACTTTTGAACGAAAGCGAGACTTTTAAAAGTTTAGAGGTGAACGAGATTTATCCGATGCCAAAGTTCTATTTAATTTTTCTAACACAAACTTTTCTATTTCTTTGTTCCACCGTCTAGACATAAAATAAGTGTTGCTATTAGAATTTGCATTCACTATTTCGAACTAAACCAATCAAAGGCATTATTAATGAGCCTAGAAGAATTTTGGACTCTAAATTTATAATTACAATAATTTATTTTTGTAAAATAATAAAATTTTATTTTATTCAAAATGTTGGGAAAGATTTTATTAGAGAACATTATTTGTTTTGTTTTAATTTGAAAACAAATTAAGCCTCTAAAAATCTATTCACAGATTTTTAGAGGCGTAATTTGTTTTGTTTCTATTTCGAAACCAAATATATTTAAATATTAAAATAAAAAAAATGCAAATTATAGAAAGAAAAGGCAAAATACTAAATAAGAAGAAAAATATTTATTTAAGAATTATGTTTCTTATCTAATAATATTATTTGATTAATATGGATTTTGATTATTATGGCATTATTATGGATTATTAATTTGATTATTATGGCAAATGATTCATAATTTTAAATATAATATTTAAAAAATATTCATATTTTTAATATATAAACCTGTATCAATTTACTCTCATGAAAGTTTATTCTTCAGAGGTAAGTTGAGTGGAATAAAAGTACGAAACGGACATCAATTCATGGTTAAATATTAGGTTAGTATCATTACAATTATAAAAATTTCTAAGAAATTTATGAAAATAAATTTAAGTCGAAAATCGAAATATTTACTTTTTAGTCGTTTTCACGTGAGTGATGAGAATTAGCATTGTTTTGCTAAAAATGATAAAAGAATGTAGGGAAAAAATTATATGAACCAAACCAGAATATATGAACCAACCAGAAATAAATTATAATATATGAACCAACCTGACTAATTATATGAACCATAACAAAAGTAAAAAATAAGGAAAAAAACTATAGTGAAAATAGGAGAAGAAGCTAAAGTAAAACCAATACGAAAAGAAATCCGTGCTCATGATTTTCTCAAGGGTCACCATCAGGCAAGGATTATAATAGGCATTTTTTTCCGTAAAGGTTTTCGCTATTGTTTAAAAAACCAACCCTTTTATGATCCAAAGAATTCCACGTTTCAAAGTATAAGAGAAGCATCACATTTTAAGGATATATAAGCAAATGACAACTATAACAAAAAAGACTCACAGTAATAAAATTCTAGAAAAAAGAAATAAAAAAATAAAACAAAAAAATCTATACACAATAATAAATAATCAAATATTAGCCATAAAAAAATAAGAAACCAAGAACATACCAGTAGTCGGTAGATTTTAAACA
>JAOUZG010045806.1:572154-589258 GCA_026289955.1 Argiope argentata | reverse complement strand
TTTTTTTTCTCTTCATATTCCCTATCTTGCAATAAACGAAACTTTTTAACAATTAATGCATTCACGATAAGATTGGATGTCCTTCTTTTGGGAATAAGGAGAGTTGAATCGTTGTTTAAAATCAGACGTAAACAAATAAATGTATTGCATAGGCATACCTTAGCTCTTGCAAGTTGCATATGCGTAGTTTGATGTTTTCGAGCATGCGGGGGTAAGTTAAAATCGTAATTAT
Organism: Argiope argentata; assembly: GCA_026289955.1. Classification (NCBI taxonomy): domain Eukaryota; kingdom Metazoa; phylum Arthropoda; class Arachnida; order Araneae; family Araneidae; genus Argiope; species Argiope argentata. Next base: position 589,026 of record JAOUZG010045806.1, on the reverse strand, counting down.
ATACCTCCTTTTTATTTTAATGTGATTTTTATATACTAAAATCTTCCTGATAATATTCTCTACAAAATGGTACAAATATCTCCATTATCTATTCACTACTTCTCGCGTTTTTGTGTTTTCAACATACAGACGCTTTCAGGAGACTTAATTTTATTCTATGAATAAATAAAATCCATCATCTTATTCTTCCGTCCTTAATTCAATGCTAAAAATATTTTTATTTAAAAAAATAAGCAGTGTGAAGTCATAATTTTCCCCACATCTTTAAAAATCTATTTATTAAGATTTTAACTGTCTTAATTAATTTTTTGCATTCCATTAATTTCATAACACTCAAACAAATACAGAGTCAAGTATTTTTTCCAAAAAATTCCAAGTACGATGCATATATTAACATTGTTGATAAACTGTCTATTTCTGTCTTTAAACTGCCTTCATTAAACGCGTTATTGCATGATTTTTTAATATAAATTTAACTGTTATTAAAAATATTTGTTTTGATTATTTTCAGTATAAGTCTGTGTGTCATTTAAAAATCATTTATTATTTCTATCTAAATAAAAATAGGTAGTTAATTATAAATAGAATGAAGTTGAAATATCTGTCTTGAACGAGAAGAAAGAATCATTAAAAGTCAATTATTCAAATTATACTTTTAAATGAATAAAATACCTTTATCTTTAAATAATGAATCAAGCAATTGAATTTCCTTAACGAAGGAATAAAATATTTCTAATTTCTTAACATCAACGATATTCGTATCGAACAATTTATAAGAAAATAATAATTAATGTAAATATGGAAACTATTCATTGATTAAATAAATACGCTTAAGAAATTCCCTTTAAACGAAAATAAAGCAAATTGTTCGTCTTCTCTGAAGTTTAAATCGGATTAAATAAATATTTAAAACTTCATATTTGCTAACCGAAGTCACATTTATGAGTACTTATTATCTTTACAGGTTTCCATAAAGGATACAGACATGTGTATTTTTCGCTTAAGAAAGCACGAATTGAAGAATTTTTAATCAACCATTTATTTGAGAATGCATTAGTTGTGCTAATATTTATTCCGTGGGTAAACTCGCCCCTTTTCCATCACGTGAGTTATATCATCAAGTATTTCCAAATTTTCCGTCACTCAGCATTTCTTACAGCCTTTAAGAATAATACCAGCTTTCTTCTGAACAGAGCCGAGACCAGAAAACGCTTTATGTGTCCAGAAAAAAATAAGACCTCTGAGTAAGCAAACAGCCATAATAAAATGAAATAAGACGCTAAAGAAAATCGTTACAGGGGGCGGTAAATTACACAACTACAGAAGAAATATTTTTCTAGTCTTTCAATACTTATTTTTCGGAGATATTTCCGATAGAACGTCACAAATAAATTACAGCTATAAAAGACATAAAGAGTGAACTTTCGAATATTTGCGTTTTATATGTCTCTGATAATTCTTTTACGTATTCCAAAAACTGGGATTTATGCTCTTTTTTTTAAATGTAAAACATTTCAAAGTTGATATGAGTTTGTTCAAAGTTTTAATTCTATCTTATTTACTTTCAAAAATTGATCTCGATTACAAAATTGCATTAGGATTAATTTCATTTATTCACTATAAAATTAAAATTAAAATCGATTAAAAATATCGATTTTTACATCGATAAATATATCGATTAAAAATATCGATTTTGCATCGATTAAATATTTCGATTAAAAATATCGATTTTACAATTGGGATAAAAATCAATTAAAAATATTAGTTACAAAATTGTATTTGAATCAATATAGATGTTGATTATAAAATTGCATCAGAATTGATTATATATATCGATTATAAAATTGGATTATAGCCAATTATAGATATCGCTTATAAAATTGCCTTTGAATCAATTATAGATTGATGTCGATTATAAAACTGTATCAAAATATATACTTTTTTTACTTTTTTATGAGAAAATATTCAGTTCTCAATTATTTGGATTTCAGTTCTGTGCTGCAAAGCCAACTTGTCAAATACTAGTTTATGTTTGCTTTTTCTTGTTTTCAACACTTGCAATTATCTAAAAGTATTAAGCTTCAATTAATTAATTTTATTTGCTTTTTTGTTGAAGTAAAATTTTTAATTGAATTTCCATAGTTTAAATTCCTTTTAAATGCTTCCTTTGGATAATCATCGAAGTTAGCATTAAAATGCATAGGAACGCATTTAAAGTTTCCTGGCATAGGTCCCGTGCTCTAGACGTCATGGATTAGAGTCCCGGTTCAGGTATGGTTGTTCTGTTTTCTATCTGCAAGGTGTGTGAATGTGCTTCCCTGTAAAAAGGGGCTGTGCAAGAGAATGTAATGAGTGAGTAGCTAATTTGTACTCTTGGCCCTAGTTGGCATGATTTCAAAACAAGAGTTGCTCATTTCAGCTTAAAATCACTCATGGATCAGCTAGCTTGTCCATGACAAGTGCCATTAGAAACAACAACAACAAAATAACGTTTAAAACAAAGATCCTTGTCGAATTTCGAACCATGACTGCTAAAAATATGTCCAACCATCTGTGCTTTAACATATATATAAATGAAATAACTTATAAACGTAATGACGTAAATAAATAATATTCTTCATGTTATCTTATAACTGCAAATGTAGAGCCCCACGTCAAATTTGGGTTACTTTCAAATGGCAAAAGTCGTTCAGCCATTATATCTCTCTGCACATTTATATCTCATAATTATTGTTTGTTGATGTCATAAAGTTTTCACATTGTTATTGTGTGGTGTGGGGAGAGGGGTACCAGCTCTGATGTCGCTCTCGTCATCTGTCCTTGATTGAAAATTACCAATTCCGTCCTAATATAGCCCTAGTGTTGCTTTACATTGAAACGTTAATATAACTAAACTAAGTTGATATCATGCTAACCATTTCCAGCAGTTTCATAAGTTTATGCTGATAAGGGATAAAAATATTTAACTGGAAAGAATGCGAAAAAAAGATTCTGGGAAATGGTTTCCCAATGATTTCCCTATTCATTTTATTTCCCCACTCTAAAATATTCAGCACAGAAACCATGTCCCATTTAGGCACTCCATAAAACTATATGCATAACATGTTATTATAATAATTCATGTAACTATATACTACACCATTATAAGACGTAGAGCTAGTCAGTTTAATAATTCTGTCGTCTTTACTCTAAAATCTGTTAATCCTTCTGTCTGAATGTAATTGAGAACTATAGCCAGAAAATGAGGAGATCTGATGGGTACAATTTAGTATGCATATTTATCATATATGAAAAGCTGAAATATGCATCCTGTTTGGAGCCTTCAAAGCGTCAACTGTCTATTTGTCTATACTTTCAAAACCACGTAAACACGATAACTCAAAGATAAATCTATGATATATGATCTTATAACTACAGCTGTAATTCTTTGCAAAATTTTTGGTTTTCATTGATTTGAAGAATGACGGCCAAATTATACATTTGGTACCGATAAGCATGCGATTGCAAGCAGGAAAAGAATTCAGTCAACGAATTAAATAAATGATATGCATAAAGAAGCATGCACGTATAATATTCAATTAATAGCCATCAAATTATAAGAATAAAATCATTACGAATTGTACAAAGTCGGTTTTTTTAGGTTTAGTTATATTAGCGCCACATTTTAAAGCCGTTTTCGTAATTTAGAGCAGTGGTCAGATGACGAGGATGACACCAAGGGTGGCCCGTTCTCTTCATACCATAACAGAAGGAAAACGCTTGGCACGGACTTTTAACGTTCACCAAAACCGCTCACGACGGCTCTTCGGTTGAATCGGGTATCGAGACTAAAACCTTCGGGTTCCAGATCCGAAACCTTACCACCAGGCCAACTTAACCCGTACGAAGCAGCATAGTGAAGTGAATATTGAGGTAATATATCAAATACTAATATGAATGATTTATTTTTTATAGCTTGCAGTAAGCTTTTAAAGCATTTGCTGTCAGCAAGATTCGTTTATTATTATCATGTTAGTTGAATTATTGAAAATTTTTATTAAACTTCTCATTATTTCTAGGAATTCTTTGTTTTGATATAATTCACTGGTAAAGAGTTTTCTGAACTAAAACACCTTTATGTTTCAAAATACATTTTCATTTATTAAACTATGCTGTATCTATATGAGTTATTTTTTAAATTTTACAAATACTCAATATATATTTATACACGGTACTAATACAAATAATCCAATAAATATAAGCATTTAATCCCCATACATATTATATATATGAATCAAAAAGGGAATTTATTAAAGCCGACAAAAATTCCAACTTCAGGTTTTGATAAATCGTCAAGCTATTTAAAAAGTTAAATTTTGAAATGGATACAGAATGAAAAACAGAAGAAGAAACATCTATAATAATTCAAAAGCAATATCACAAAACTGTGAATTTTTTTCTTTTCTTTTATAAGAGCAAGTTGCTGATCTTGTTTGTGAATATCCCAAAGGATTTTGTTTTCACGGAATGCGAAGTATCCCGGACAGCTGGAAATTGCTGAAAAGGCGAATTGTTTTCGTTTATTGCCAGTACAAAGAAACATTTTTGATACAAGACACTCCTAATTCCCTGAAATATGTTTCGCCATTTTTTATTCTGATAATAATGGCGTTCCAGGAGGTTAATTCCAACGAAGTGGAATTGATTTTACTTTAAAAGTTTCATTATCCTAAAGGATAAGTTCAAAAAACGAAATGTTCTTAAATGCAAAATAAACGTATTAAAACTAATTCATTTAATTTTTAAATATAAAAATTGGAGAAACTAGAAACCTAAACAGTTATGATGTTTCTTCTAAAAACATAATTTTGCTACGAAAGCAAATTGGTAGCATTTATCGCAAAAGTTCCAAAATAAATTTTTTGATGTAAAGCAATCGTAATTCCCTGAAATATATTTCTCTCTTTTTTTATTCTGATTATAGTGATTTTCCAAGAACGAAATGCAATTAATTCCGCAACATTATCATAAAGAATATTACAAAAAATGTATATTCTGAGATAAAAAGTACGGTAAATCTGATTCTTAACCAGAATCTATAGGGACAATTCACCAAAATTAACCTTTTAATATTGAATTTCTTTGAATATTCAATAAAATAATACTAAGAAAATCAGATGCAAAATAAAAAAAAGAAAATTCTTTAAGATATAATTTGACTATGTTGTTACAAAATCAGATACGAAATGAAAATAAAGAGCACTTTTAATGAAATAACTTAACTATAGCGTTACTATCGTTTGAATTTCACATGTATTATTTAAAAACGTCTCTTATTCTTAAACCAACGTTATATCCAATGAAATGGCTCTATCCGGTGTAGTAAAATATTACTTTACGTTCTTGTCATAAAACATTTATCCTGAGCTAAATAAAGTGGTTTAAAATAAAGATATACGCATGTCTGAGGTTTGCATTATACAGGCCGTCTGCATTATAGTCTTGGAGATTCATAATGCAGTGAATTTCAAAAAATGGGTCAATTCAGCCCATATAAAATAAAGAGGATAGCTAGCTGTAAAATATTTATGTCATATTATTTAGTAAGATATATTTTGCATAAAGGAATAATCGATTGCAAAGCGTAGTTTAGAGGAAAGGGTTTTCATGCAAAAGAAATTTCAAAGATGAGGTAATTTTTACAACTTGTGTGGAAAGTAAAGCAGTTTCCGGAAATTCGATCTTAAGATTATGTGAAATATCCTTTTTAAAGATATTTTTGAATACTCAAAATTACATTGCATTTTTTTACGACTGTGAGGTAAATTATAAATAAAAGGTAAGCAGAATTGATGAAATTTAATAAGATATCTGCGAATTAGTGAATGGCACTTGATGTTAATGCAGTTTTTTAATATATAAATTAAATTTAATTAATTTTCCGTACTTTAAATAGAGTTCTTGCAATTTGTGACGAAACTATATAGATATATTAACTTTGTATATAAAATATTATAAACTTTGATAGTTAAATTTATCAAATTATTTTGACCAAAAAAAGCGTTGAAAATTTATAAAAGAATACTCAAGTAATTATTTAAGCATTAGTTTCATGGAACTACTAATTTTTATGGATAGTACTATGATGGTGCAAATTTAAAATTCACATGAAATCACAAATACATGACCCACTTGATTTTAATGTTTGAATTTTAACTGCTGGTTATTTTGATTGATTTTTATGATGCAAATTGATAAATTTACTGTCCATGATTAAATATATTGTGCCATTCATGTGTATGATAAAATCATGAATTAATTTTTTTTAATTTATCATTAATATAACAATGATCTGCAAGCGCTTTTTCAGTTTGATTTGTTTTATTTTTGATTTTTATGAAATTTTTTTCACTCAATTCAAAAAATACCAGATTTTTTAAATTCCTAATAAATTTTAAAGGAAAATGACCTAATGTTTTCAGAAATTTATAATCAGTTAATCAATTAATTTATTTTAAATTTTATCAAGTATTAGGAATACCTGATATTGGAAAGTTTGATAAAGGATTCCATTTAAATTCTTCACTACTTATGGCAATGAATGACAAAGTAAACAGAAAAGTTCTTGCCGTTTTTAATTGCTCAAAAGAGCATGTCATACAAACAGCGTAGCCTATTGTTAGTCCTCGAAGTAATCACCATCGACATATAGCATCTTCTGCCAACGTGTCTCCAGTTGTTCAATCCAATTTCGGTAAAACTCTGGGATTTGGGACGCAAAGAGAGCTTGGCGCATGTCTGCTTTATTGGTGAAAGAATTACCACGAAGATGATTGTCCAAGGAGCAGAAGAGATGGTTAATCTGATGGTGCAAGGACAGATGAGTAATGAGGATGGCACAAAGCCTCCCAATCAAGTCACTGTATCGTATTTCCGACCACCCACGCCTCGCGTTATCATGCAATAACAGTACACCTTTTCGATTAACCAGCGCTGTCTCCTTCTATGCAATGCGTGTTATAAACGTTCCAATTGCTGAGAGTACATGTCCGCAGTGATCGTTTGGCTTGTTGGTAGCAACTCATAGTGAACCACTTGACGACGTCCACCAAACACAAAGCATAATTTTGCGTGGGTGCATAGGTGGTATTGCGCTGTACGGGACAGTATCCTGGGGGACAACCAATGTTTGGAACGCTTGGGTGTGTCATACAGGACCCACTTCTTGTCACTGGTCAGCACCCGATTGAATATGGATGCGCTGTGGTGGCGAGAAAGCAACGATAAACAGGCTGCTACTCTCTGTTGCTTATGGACTTCCAACAGCGTGTGAGGAGCCCACTTGCTCAGCCTGTACGTATTACCTAAGCGGTGCAGATGAAGTCTAACCGTTTCACCTGAAATGTTAAATTGTCTGGTAAGTTCACCACACGTTTGACTACTGTCCTCCTCAATGGCCACCTGCAGGGCTTCCTCATCCAAGGCCCGTGGTCTTCCTGTTCGAGCTTTATCACAGAGGGACAAATCTCATGACCAGTATTTTTAAAACCAATGATTTTCCTTACGTTCATTAACAGAACTACCCCCAAAAGCTTGACATATTCGGTGACTTGATGCAGCGGCTGATAAGCCCCCTTTGAAGTCGTAAACTAAACAACCCCGAAATGAGTTCCTTCGATACATTCATTTCGCTTCGCTACTGTACGAGTTCTTATTGATGAATGTGAGCAGTGGACCAGCGTTTATAACAACTGATATTCCTACTCTCAACTGACGATTTCTCAATCACGTCAAACATGAATTTGCATACTTATTCTCACTACTTTCAATGAGAACGCGCAAATGTCAAGAATTTTTGTTTACCTTGTAATTTTTACATTCATTATTTTTACTTTTAAATTTTGAATACTTTTTTAAATTCTATAGCGAATTTATCTATCTCTTATTCTATTTTTTTATGAAATTATTTAATATTATGCGGTCATAAAAATTTAATAGTTATTACTTTCATTATTATTACTAATTATTATTACTATTTTCAACAAGGTACTTGAAGTCTTATTATCAGTAAAGTAAAACTAAAAATAGAAAAAGTCTTTTCTTAAATACATATCGATTTCCTGTTTATTTCAAAAATAACTAAAGAAGCAGAAAATTGCAAGTGTTTTTTACCACCTTAAAATTAATTCCAGAAATGGTCAACTTACTGACTCACATAACCATTTTAATTCACGAGGCATTATCTGCGATAATACTATCTATTCCTTTTGCCATCAACAGGGCGCCAGGCCCTTTTTTACGCTACGGAATGAATTATGGTTCGTTTTATTATTATTTTTTTCTTCCCTTTCTTGATCTATCCACTATTGTTGCTTCAAATGGAAATCAAATGAGATTTTTTTTCTCGTCCTTTCGGTTTCTTCGCTCGTTGAGTTTGCGTAATCATATCAGTAAATGACACATGATAAAATCGTCTGCGTTAAACAGCCATTAGCACGAACATTATAAAAACTGACGCAGTTTTCAGAATATAAGACTTAATCGTTTGTGGCATAAAAATGGCGAAAGAATAAAAGGAAAAAATATCGTCTGAGAATAAAAATATGCTGCTTATGTTATGAAAAACAGAAAGGAAAAAAAGAAAGAAAAGGATGAATTATGTGCAGTTTTATAAAATTCATTTCTGATGCTTGCTACTAGAATTGGATAATTCGTGGGAAATAATTTATTCGTTTAAGTTATTATTATCTATACATTTCCTATCAAGATATATCTTTTCATAAATTCCAGCAATCCACTGTTATGTATCTATTTTATTCAGACGCAGTTTAAGACTGACATAGCACGAAAAATAGCTAAATGTATTATAAGAATATAAATAAAATATAATTCCTATAGCAGAATAAAATCGAATATTAAATCGAGAAAAATAATTTTTAAGTTTAGATTATTATTTTCTTCAAAAGTTCCACATGAAATTGCATTTTATAAAATATGTTTATGGATTTTAGTAGTTATAGAACAAGACATCAGTTCAATTTGGAACAGCCATATGTTTTGATGATTATGTAAGATTCTAAAATAAAATTATAGCTCCTTTTCTAAAAAAGAATTGGTTGCATGCTCAAAAGAAAATGCTGTAAACTTTGATTATTTCTTTTATTGCCAGGTACTTTTCGGTTAATATATAAAACATTTTATTATATTCCATTTTTAGAAATTTGCATAAAAAAGTTTTATATAATAAAGTAGATATATTTTGCTATAGAAATAATGATCTTATTTTAATTTTATAAATAAATGCAATATATTATTAAATCATAACTGTTATAACTTACCATATTAGATAAGCTAATATCGAGATATATTAACTTATTTACAAAATAACGACTTTTATCATAGATAACATATAACTACAATGATAATGACGGATACGAAAAAGTATTATTCCATGATAATATTTAAAATTATTTCATTTTTTATTGTCCGTATGAGTAAGCATATTCTACTTTACAAAATATTGATAATTTAAAAAAAAAATGGAATAAAAATGTTAAAGTTAAAAAGTGCAATAGCAAAAAATTCGGGATATTTTTACCTAATTTTGATGTTATGAATAAACATGTAAATTAATCTATTTTTTGTGTTTTTATTGGAGGGAAATTTGACTCTAATCTTGATTAATTTATATAATTTCTTACCGATTCTTAGTATTTTCAGACTAGAGACTTCGTGACATGCACTAAATAAATGCGGTATCAAAATTTCAGTTTTAGTTATAATGCTTTTATTATTAGAAATTAAAAGGTGATTTAAAACATTACCCAAGTCTCAGGGGATTTTTCAATATTTTTAATGTAACAAACATCAGAAGCATTTCCTACACAAATAAATTTAAACACCGCCTACCATTAATATATTTAATGTCTTCAGTTAAAAAAAAAGTTATTTTTTCATTCATCCCTTTCTATTAAAGGTATGTATATTTTATTTAACGTATTATTTTACTATTTATATAAGTGGTTTGTTCTACAACACATATATTTATATTTTTTAAAGCTAAATCAATTTCTTTATGCCTACAATCAGGTTATAAATAGTTAAATAAGTATAAGAACGGCATAAAATGCTCAATATAACTATAAGAACGGCATAAAATGCTCAATATAACTATAAGAACGGCATAAAATACTGAAAGATTCGTTAAATATAATACATTGTAAGATTAATTGTCTTAAATATTTACAAAATGAATAGTGAAATTAAAAGATAAAACAAAATTTTGTCTAGAATTTTTTTTATTCGTTACTTTACTAAAATTCTAAGATTTTTAATCATTTTTTCGATATTTTTACTTATTCAATTTTTAAAAAAAAATAATTTTCCCTTTAAATTAGCAAGGAAAAGGCTTAAAATTCATGTCTGTTGTTGATTAGCCTAAAATAATGAAACCCAAAGCCTCATAACTCAGTCATTTTTCTTAGTAAATTTTTTAAATTTTTTAATTATTTTTATATTAAAAAATCAATTTAATAGCCTCATTAGGTCGAGAAATTCACAGAACTGTGGACTTAATAACTTTTTGAGCTATGTATTTATTCACTGAAACAGTATAATATATAATTTTTCATTTCGTTTAAAATGTTTTTGCAGTCTAATTTACCTGCCATTCTTTGATAGCGTTGAAATTATGTAAAGTACCAAATTTGGAGAGGTTATCCATTCTATATTTTTAATATAGACTATTATTTGACTCGAAGATTTCCTATCCTTACAGCGTGATTATAATATAGAGATCTTCTTGACAGTATCCCTAGAAACTTTAGGCAAAAATTAATCCCAGGTTGATTTTATTAAATATTGATTCTATACAATATGTTTACTTCTAAATTTGCATAAAAATACAGCATCATAAATTAATTCAAAATTACCTATTGTAATAATTTTAAAAAGTGCAAAATCACAGCTTTCCTTAATACTTTTATACACAGATCAGGAAATAAAATACACTTATTGTGGATTTAAAAAATTTCAGCCCTTCTTAGAAAAGAATGTTTAGGAATATTTGTATAGACTAATATTTTAGACTTATATATCTTACCGATATTTGCACAACAGGAAATTTCATGCCAATGACATATATTCATCTAAAAAGGTTTGTTTATCGTTCTGAATAATACTGTTGAACAGATAATTAGATATCTCATGGAATCCTTAGAAGTTTGGATTCACGTAGAAAGATAGAAAAGCCGTTACTTTTGTGGGGTTTCTAACGAATGCATGTATAGAATATTCATGTAATTATATAAGGTTTTTAGAAAGGGAAATGTTTTAAAAACATTCAAACGAAAATAAATGGTCTTTGACTATTTTTGCGTAAGAAAAATATAAAAAAATAACAACTTAGACAGACTATTATAACTAACATTCGTGTTGTTGTTATTGAGATTTTAATTCTCTGAATGAATTCCCAAATGATACCCATTATTAACGTTATAATATTTGAAGTTAAAATGAAATAATTCATTACCAAGTTACTGAATTTTTCAAATACTATATTGGAAAAAGTGTGATTTGTATATTAATTGAAATATATATTTCTTCAGATTTGAACAAATTCTTATATATTCTCAGGTGCTTTACACTTACTTTATGCCTGACTATAAATTCAATAAAGTGATGGTAAAACGGTTACAGGAATGAATAGAGGAATTTCCCAGTCTCATTTTTAGTTAAATGCTATAAAGGTTCTGGAGCTATCTATGCTTTGGTATATAATGTTAATATTTATGAATATAAAATCAATGTTAGTTCTTGCCTTTATAAAGTATCATTTTCAAGATTAAAAAAAGGTATACAAATCTTGTAATTTTGATCTGAGTGATCATATTAAAAACCTAAATCTGACTCAGTACCCCAGCTCGACACCAGTGAGATACTATTTCACTCATCACCTGCTTAACATTTGATAATCCTTAATATACTGAAGACTTTGGTAGAATCGGTAGAATTACATATACAATCCTTCAGTCAACATTTTCCCAAAAGTTAATTGCAGTCTGACTTGAGTACAGTACTGATAATACCAAGTAAGCTTACAATTTTGAATGACATGATGTCCAAAATTGTCAATTTGTTACCAACTGTTTGAAAGCCTTCTGATTTCTGTCGTCGTAAAACCAGATTTTTGAGAAATACTTAGAATTTCACAGATATTTTTGATGTCCTCTTCCGTGTTTAATTTGAAGAAGAGGTGGAAGGGCAGTTATTGACCACTTTGTGGCCAATGATCTCGAAAAGAATCACAACTTGACAAATCAGTCAATTTAAGAGTGGATAAAGATATTAATTGGGCACAAGAAGTCCCATCGATACTGCTAAGTACAGTCGTGGCAGGGTGATCGGCTTTAAACAAGAAGAAGTTCATTGTAGTCTTGCTATTTTCCAGAATAAAGTTAAACTTCTTTGACTCAAACTATACTACCCTAGATAATTTTACGTTATTCTTTAAGAACTATTAATTCATTTTCGTTATACTAAAGCCATAAATAACATTACCACCAATCACCAGAGATTAGCAATTGTCATTATATTGGAAAGAAATTTGAATTTCAACCCATCAGCGGCCAAGCGTCAGTACATTATACATCATTGTAATGGCATGGTATATTAAAATGATCAGAAAGGGAGATGAAGCATTCCTTGGCAAATGATTCGAGCTTAGATCACTATAAGAGCTGCGATGATGCTACTCACCAACGACGTCCAGGTAGCCGCTCTGGCTCATCATGGGAGATGTATTGATTTGGCACATAAATTCCCCTCTGTCCGATTCTTCGACGTCTTTGATGGTGAGCCACCAGGTTCTGTAGCTGTTGTGGCTAATACTGTAGCGGCTGTTCCGAGTGATCACTCGGTCGTGGAGAGTGAGGAGGGTGTGTTTGTCCGTGTGAATCCATGCGACCTGCAAGACAAAAGGGAGATCAGTACCTCGCTCTTTGAACGGTAAACTGACACTAAAATGCCTGGACTTAAAATACTACAATATGTAGTAAGGGATATATTGATGACCCATAACCAAACATAGCAATGATGTTCTAAGTGCTATCTAAAATAAAGAAATATTATTAGATTTATATAGATATAATTACCAAGAGAACGGTAACATCCTTCTTTTCGAAATAAATAGAAATATAAACTAACTGAAGAAGACCAGATTATATTTGTATTAATTTCAAACACAATTCAAAAAGAAAAAAAATAAGCAAGGCAAGAAAGATACAAGAAAGTTTAAAATTAAAAGAGGCAAAAGGAATTAGGTGAGAAGTTAAAATTTAATTGATTTCAAGAAGCAATGGTTTTAAGAATGAAAATATTGCACTTAATAATAGTTCGAAAGTGCAAGATGAAGAAAACTATAAGCCATTGTTTATCTAGATCAGACTGTGAAGTTTAAGATGTCGGATGCTTGTCATTTAAAGAAAATGTAAACTGCTTCCTTATTAAAGGGTTAAATGAATTTGTTAATATATTAATGACAAAGAGCTGTTGAGATAGGTCCTTTAACTAAGCAACTTTTCTTCTAAATACTGTAATACTGCGCGATTTAAATAACTTCAGAGGAAATCATATTTCTTTTGAAATTTTGTCCATTTTTCCTATTCTGTATACTTAACACTTAACACCACATCTCCGTTTCTAAGGCTCATATGACCCCTTTCCGGCTCTGCATAGATCTAGGTGTACTTTATTAAACCCCTCCCCAAAAAAATTATAGGGCAACAAATTTGAAAGAACAACACATTACAAAATACAAACAGGGCTCGACTTAGTTTGATTGGGGGTCAAGGCAAAAACTTATTTGTGGAGCATCCAGTGCTTTACTACTTTAGTAATGAAGAACGTTAATTAAAGAAGGAAACATAAAATAAATTTATTTTTGATTTGGTGCCCCCTCCTGTGTGGGAGCCCTGGGCAATTGCCCCGTATGTTTTATGCTTAATCAAGCTCAATAAAAAACATAAAACATAACAATAAATGATAAAACTAGAATGAATGAAATCTGGAGTACAACAAGAGATGGATTAATGAACATGATAATGCACAAAAATGAATAAAAATATAAAGGCATGAAAACCTAGTTACTAATTGGGATTAAAGGATTTATTACGAATTTTTTAAAAAATGAGTGTTTGAATCCATATTTTCATTTGCCATAAAAATAGACAAAATAATTAAAATTTTAGAAAATATTAATTATAAAATAATTCAAAATATGTTGTTCTATCAGTTTATAGACTTGAATACAAGATATTTCAAATATCGATAGAAGTATAGAATTATCTCGTTTTTGTTTCAAGTTAGGATATGTATGAAATTTTGAGTCTATTCGTCGAAAGATTGCGTCAGTATTCCCTTGGAAGGAGATGGTTTCCCTATTTTCCATATATATTACACAAACTGCATCTCGGAACTAACATGATTCCGGAGTCAAAAGTATGCTGTGGTGTGTATGTCTATTGGTCTATACATTCACATGTAAAATGTATCAAAAACTCAAGATGTCAGCATGTGGTTTATATAAATTTCACTATAAGATCTTAGCATTGAAATTTAATTCTTTTTTAAATTTTGGGATTAAACTATTATTGGTAAAAATTATTAAACGAATACTTGCTCCCTTAATATATATTTAAAAATTAAAAGCACGCTATAGTTTTGAAAGCGTTCCGTTCCAACAAATGAGGACAACCCAATCAAAGGAATTAGTTTTGATAAAATATGTTTTTAATAAGTTCTGTTTAATAATGTGTAATAATACAATAAGTGGTGTTTTAAGTTTTGTCGATTGGGATCAAATTGTTGGATGGAATTTGTATGTTTAAACTTTTTTATTTTAGATGAAGACCTCTTGGTTTTTTTAAAGTGTATTGTCTTTTGAAAGATATCTAATTACATCAGTAATTTATTATCCATGCCTTCAGCACATGTAGTAAATGACACATTATCTTTACAAACTTCATTTGATTTAATAAAAAGAAAATGTGGAATGAGATCAGGAAATACAATTTTAGAATGAAGTTAATATGAGTTAATTTTAGACAGTACATTGGAAATTAATTATAATTGAAATTAGAGTTTAAAAAATTTTTACTCATACATATACATATAGTATGCTAATATTCTAACTTAGATTATTCTATTACTTTTTCATTTCTAATCTATTCCAAATAACATTTTTTCTCAATTTCTCTTCCAAATTGAGATATTAGAATAAAATCGAAATTTGATTAAATTAATGTATTAAGCTTTCGTATATTGTTGGTATTCTTTGTATAATGAGTTTTAAAAAATTCAAAACTTAAGCTCGTTACAAATGGAGTAAAACAGAGTTACAAATTTCCATCTATAAAAATATGAAATACGTCTAATTAAATAAAAAGTTCGTAGTGAAACAGAGACAAAGAAATAAGTTTAACAACTGCAAATTAAAAACAAACAATGAATTAATTGAATCTAAATGGATGAAAATCAGGCTTGAATATCCACTTTGCCAAACTCGATGATCATAAAATAACTGAATTAGCATTTTTATTTTCCAACTCCGAACTCTTTAGAATCTTATATTTATCTTTAAACAAGTTCAAAAATTTTAATAATCTATTTCTTTTGTGATGTTTTGTTTATTTTGCAAATTACTTTCGTTTATCCAAATTTAAAAACTATTTCAAAAGTGTTTGAGAGTTTCATCTTTTGACTGCTACAACGCAAAGGATAAAATCAGCGTGTATAACTTCATAATCATCACGAGAGCATAAAATGAACGAAAAAAAATCTTCCAAATTGCATTTATTCGGCACATGGCGCCACCATAAGATATTACTTAGGGAAACATAAACAATCAGAGGTGGAATACACAACTCTTTAATGCTTTAAAAATTTGTTTTCACTCTAATTCTTCAGAGGGGTAAAAAAAAGAAGGAAAAACATGTTTAATGTTCCTTTTAAGAAAAAGTAGTTTGGCAACTTTTTTTTCTAGCGTAATGAGGGTCCACATTATGCATAAAGGGAAAGATAATACTCATTCTTTTTATCGAGTTAAAAAATTATTCTTAACATAAAAATAGCACATCTTAATTGCCTTTGTAACCGTTAAACTCTGGCATTTATTAGATTCCTGGTATTTATGGAGGCACTTTACTGAAAGCTAGATTAAATTCTTAAGAATTAATGACGTACGGTCGATGAGTTTCAGAATGATTAAAAAATAGATAAATGGATAACCACCATCTCTTGTATGTACACTGCCGACTAAGAATCAAAATATTGTCCTGGAGGCTTTCAATTAATTAGGGAGATTATGTATAAATGACAATAACTATTATTTTGAAGTGGAAAGATTTTTTTCCAAGTGACGTTCATTAATTAATAAATGAAAATTGTTATTTGTTTGTTATCTTATGAGGTTAGACACTTTTGGAAGTGTATAATCAGTTGCTTAGAGGTTTGATGATTTTCGGGTCAGAAGTCCTGCACTTTGTCTAACGTAGGTTTGTTGGAAGATTTAAATTCATTTACTCAACCATTAGCTCAATAATGTTTACATACCATATTCATAAAATTGTAGTACAATTTAAATTAAATCCTCAGCATTGAGCATGCTCTAAAAAGTCTCAAATAGTTGCCTAAATCAATCCTGTCCAAGTCATTTAAAGAAATAAGAATCTTTGTTTTGAGCATCTTTCCATAACTACTACAAAAAATGTGTTTCTTCAGATGAATAAACACTTATTTTAACACAAGTACTTATTTTCACTCAAGTATTTGCTTTTATTCCATGTACTTTTTTTTACTTAATGTACTTATTTTCACTCAAGTATTTGCTTTTATTCC
>JAOUZG010045806.1:540007-559030 GCA_026289955.1 Argiope argentata | reverse complement strand
AAAAAAAGAAACTGAAACACCTAGGATTACAAGGTTCTTGTTTATAAGGAAAATATTTAAATATATCCTCGGATCAAATTTAATTATAGAACAATTTGAATATAAAATAAAGTATTTTGAAGACAGCTCAAGTGATATTTGTCTGTTCATTTTTAGATATTTTTGTTGTTGTTTCCAATGGCACTTGCCATAGACAAGTTTTCTGATGTAGTGAGTGATATTAAGCCGAGAATGCGTCTCTAGTTTTTAAGTAGCGTTAACTAGGGCCAAGAATATTATTCAATTAAGTAACAACTCATTCATCATATTAGCTTACTCATACCATTTTTACTCATGAGTAAGCTCATGAGGGCTCAGTTCATTTTTACACATGTCACATCAAGAACAAATGAAGAAAAACTATGCCCATCGGAACTCGAGCCCCGGATGCTCAAATCACGAAGAAGACGTGCTATCCTTGTGGCAGAACACCAGCTGGAAATTTTTAAAAGATTGTATTAACAATCGTTTGACTTAAGATCAGTTTTGATTTAAAAGCAATTATGGAATGAGATTTCATGTAAATATTTTAATCATTCAATGTTTTTTAATCACACCATATGTTGCGTTTGTAAATAAACAATAGATAGAAAAAAATATTTTAATTCTTTTTTAGAAAAATGTTCTGCTTCTGCTATATGAAATGTTCCAGTTCACATGTATGAAAAAGTTCTGAAAACCATACAATCTGCATAGCTAGGATAAGAATAATTATGGACATCTATTTAGAATGAGTATCTCAAGAATTTTCTTAAAAAGTTTAAGATATATACTCCTATAATAAAGTTCCATTAAATAAGATAAAGAATTGTGTTAAAAACATTTTTTCTAGAGGTTAACAGTGAATATTTTTAACAAATCACACGCTTCTATAGTGGACAAAGGTCAATTACTGAATCATTTACCTCACGTCGCTTTATGCGCACTCAAAATTTCACATTTCTATCACTAAATTTTCCAGAGAAATTTATTAACAAAAAAATTCCATATCGAAATATATGTTTAAGTGTATATCATCCGATCCTCATGACATGAGAGAAATTTCCTAATGACTCAAAATGGTGATTACTTCTGATCTATTGGTAGTTTCAGTTCCAAATTTATAAGGAGAAGATAAACTTTAAAAACTAGAGATATATGAAATCTCAGATATTTATTGGAATGCCGAACCAGAAAATAATATCATTCACTCTCACTTGTGCGCTTTCTAAAGCAAGAAATATTTATATATTATGATGTTTCATTCTGTACACTATCGTTATGCCGTACCAGCGTTAAATATATATACCTTTTTCCTTGATTCCTGCAAAGATTCTAGAAAACATATGATTTAGAAACATAGAAAACAGAAGGATGTATAAACTGCAGGCTATAGGATCCTCACCATTTCGGAAAAGGACAAAGAATATGAGGCGTTATAGTAACATTTTCTTTACTCTTTTTTCAATTCCTAATAATATTTCACATTCTCCCTATATATATATATCCTGTCTAAATTTTCAATTGTTAATGAAATACTTTTTATTCATCCACTCAAGTTCAAACATATTGTTTTAAACTTGTAGAGGATGACGCTTGATGTTAAAGAAGTTTTTCCAAAATTTTGATTGATTCATTCAGTTGAATTAATTTTTAATACTTTAAATATAGTTTTAGCAGCTTGTAATGATGAATTGAAAGCAAAAGGCAATGTCTCAATCGTTAAAATGCTAGGATTTCATTTTTTTCGCATGAAAGCGAAGAATGCGAGTTCGATTCTTGCGAAAACCAATCATTTTATTTGGTAAATTACCCATAATTATTGTAATTATTTAATAAAAACTAACTAAAATAATTTTTTTTATTTTATGACCTAAGTAGGAATTGAATTAATTTTTATATTACTTGTTCAAATTATTCTTTCGTTAGTTCACAAACTTTCTATCCAGAACTCACCTTTCCAAAACTGTCTGGGCAACGTGGATTTCAATGTAATAACTGACATTCATATATTACCTACTTAAAGCCCATTGATTGATATAACAGTTATATATGCAATGACATGGTTGACGTCCAAGCTTTTATAATTAGGCCAAGGCAAAGGTAAAATCATTTTTATTTCCTTTTTGAGAAATACTGTGTGGAGAGTCAAAAGTTTCTTTAATCCGAATATAAATATTAACCTTCATGATTATCACAATTGGAAAAGTAAAGATCTTTTCTTTGCATAAAAGGTTCCACAAAAGTGGCAATTCTCTACAAATGAGCAGTGTGGATATTGTCAGATACTGTTTAGTAGATTTAATTTTGTACAAATGTATGCTAAATGGCTGTCAATGTATCCAATTAATTTTGATTGGCATTATGTCTAAACTTTGAAATGAATAAGTTTTCGGGATACACGCTGTAGAGATGCTTACCAACGAATTCTAAAATTCGTGAACTCGATCAAATATTCGTAAGCATTGTTATTGTTCCTCATTTTGAAAAAGTTTTTAAATACTTCAACTAATGCAGTTCATGATCCATTTTTAGAATTTCATGAATTAGTTTTTGTTTCCTAATTCTGCCTTTTAAATGAATTTTAATGTGTATTATCCTTGAAAGTTACAACGAAAACATCGGTTATATGAAAAGAGATAAACGACTTCAGTAAAAATTTAATTTTTAATAAGTCAGCGAGTTTTGCAAATAGAAGAATGAAAGTTTGTATCCTTATAAAATGAGTGGAAGAAATGAATTTTACTCATTGACACTTTTGGTTAGAGGGGAAGTCTAAAATTTTAATTTTTATAACATTTTATTATCATGACAGAACATGATATTGTTTTTGGTATGATATTTTTAACATCAAAAAAAAATCAGTAGGTAAAAAAAAATATTGGCGAAAAAAATAAAATTATTATTTCCACAAACATCTCAAAAAATCGGCTTTTAATAACGTATTGCCATACCATTTATATAATTTCTAATTTAAAAAATAAGTAAATGACTACAGCAAATAAAAACTAGAAAAATGTCATTTTGAGCTCACGATTATATGAAATGAAATAAATAGGAGATGAGATATTTTTTAAACATTAAATGCGAGAGAAAGTTTTTTGGATTGTTTGCTATATTAAAGTTAATTCAATGAAACCCTTAAAAGGAATATAAGTATAATTTAACTTCCACGAGCACGGGGTGTTTGGACGTTCAAGAAATGATGTTCAAACATGATACATTGAAGTATGCATAGCAGATTTCATTTTAATCTTTTTTTTTCTTTACAGAAACCAAATTGTTTTTACATTTTTATATATTTAATTTGATAAAACTTGGCAACACTGGAAGTATATGTTCAAAAAAAATGTTTATTTTATTTTTTTTTATTTTTTATTAAATATCCTTTATATATAAAACTGAAAATTTGTTTATATTCTGTGATAGATTTAAAATATTTTCCCCATAACTAATTCCATTCCTGTCAAAACTAGATTCCATTTATTTCATAAAATGAATAGATGTATAGATGGAAAAAATAATTAAAAAGCAAATAATATTCATAACCGTCCTATGGTAGAATTTTCTTGCCGCAAATTCTATTATTCCCATTACATTTGTAAGGCACAAAAAGCCCTGCCATAAATAATATTCTCCTACGTGTAGTTCGATATGGCTAAACCACTTCTTTGAAAAATTGCTGGATCTAAGCTGTGAAGTCGATTTTTCGTGTAGCGGAATATATTATTTTTATGAACGTGAAAGTTTTATGCCACGTATTCTTCGCCGTAAATTGGACTTCTGCTCTTATCCATATTTTAAAGAGTAGTTCGGAAAATTCCCCGAATATCATCAATAATTCTAATAGCAGAGTGAACACCACACACTGATCCTTGAATTAAAGTCACAATTCTATCAAGACACAACAAGTTTCCAGAGAAAAACTAAGAAAAATTGTAAGGGGAAAAAGAAATAATTGGAAATAACCATGGAAATGTCAATAAGTCAATAGTTAGTTGAAGGTTTTGCTTTTCATGTGCTTTTTTAGAAACCTCATTTTATTTCCTTTTTTTCTATTTAATTTTCATTATTGGCTACCACTAATACGATGGTGGAAAATTTGATGCTTGCTTTTTGATTAGAAATGTCTTTTTACTCTGTAGAAATGTATGTTTGTTTGAATTTTGTATGTCACTTACTTTTTAAAGCTTTTATAGCATAGCTTGTTTTCTTTAAATTTGAAACTTATGAGAAACTATCAGTAGCAGTACGGCCTTCACCGTGACATGGAATCCAAGAAGGAAAATTAGCTTTAAACTCAAACCCAGCCATCATCCAATATGACATGGTCATGTCACGTAGCATCAAACCAACATATAAATTCATTTAGAGGTCATCAAAAATAGCAACAAAACAATTATTATAGCAAACATACAGAAATATTTAGATTGCTACAAAGGGTAAAAATATGATATATCCGTAGACAAAATACAAGCGATTATTTAGAGGTTGGTTTTTATTCTTTTAGGCATAATTAGATTTAAATCACTGTTTAAAATGAAATGCAAACGAAGAAATTTATCTCATATGCATACCACAGCTGTTGTTATTTGCACATGTGCAGATTCAAGTTTTCGCGCCTTGCAAGATAAATTATAATCGCATAAAATTATATTGATATTATTTTAATGTACTAAAACTTTTCCTAATAACGGCTCTATAAAATGGTATAAACATTTCCAATTTCCGTTAAATATTTCGTGAATTTTTGTGGTTTGAACATACAGACGCTTTCAGGGGACTAAATTTTAAGCTATAAATATAAGATAAGGAAAATGAAGGTGACAGAAATATCGAACATATACTATCACAATATGAATATAATCCTCATCAAATTGTCATTGAAATCCAAACAGCTCATTTTAAATTGAGTTATACAGTTGTTGTTGTTGTTGTTCCTAATGGCACTTGGCCAAAAAAATCGATGATGCGTCAATCATTTTAATCCAAAATAAGCGTCTTTGGTTTTGAAGTAGTACCAAGAGTACGACTTGGCGACTCACTCACCACATTCGCTTGCACAATCGCTTTTTACACGATAACACATCCACACTTCTTAGATAGAATACAGTGCAATCATGCCCTAACCAGGACTCAAACCTGGGATGTCCAGATCACGGGAACCTATGCCAGGACGTTTTTAATTCTAAACCTATGTATCAAATTTTGTTTACATAATTCTTTTATTTAGATTGAATTTCACTTATAAGATGAAGCTATGAAGGGGAGAAGCAATACCCCAATGACCGGTCATGTTAATAGAGTATTGAGAGTCCAAGAGAAAATGTACTAATCATCTGTTTTATTGGAAGCTATATTCTATATTGAATTAAATTAAATTAAATTTTCATAAAAAAAACTTTATAAATAAATAAGTTAGTTAATACTTAATAATTAATTTTTCTTAAAAAGCGGTATATAAAAATAATATCCCTTTATTATAACTGTTCAAATTACAATAGTCATATCAGTTGTAAGGATTAAAATTCTTTTTAATTTTGATTTAAATTCAAAATGCCGTTTTCATTGAAAATAATTTAATTATTGGGGATTATATCTTTCCTTTTCTTAGAAAACATTAGAAATATTATCAATTGAAATTGTTCAGAAATTAATTGTCCATCATAGATTTAATATCGTATTTACAGATTGATTTTTAGATCTCTTTTATTGCATTTCCTCAATCCATAGCCAAATCCCTATATAGAAATGTTTTTAATAAAAATGTATTGACAAAGATTCTTTCAAAATTATTCGTCTATTTTACATTTCAATTTTTTTTTGTCACGCATCTTCGTGCACATCAACCTATTTACAAAATTTATCTTACATTTTAAATTTTTTTGAAGGGGGTGAGAAGAAAAATTAAATAATTACCAAAAATTATTGCAATTTTGAAATAACTATTAGGTATTTATTACAAAAATATTTAGATATCAACAAAAAATATTAAATTGGTTCCTTATAGAATTTCCTTTTAATTTTCATAAAAGTAATTGTCTTATATTAAAATTTTTAACTCCTATCATTTTTAATTAATTTTTATAAATTGATTACATGCTAATTCAAAATGTTTGATTCAATCTCTTAATTAAAAAAATATAGACTATAAGTTTCACTAATTTTTGAAATATGAATGATTTAAGCACAATAATATTCTAATTGTTGGTAGTTATTTTCTAATTTCTAACAAAAATAATCAAATATGATTTTAGACCAGGAATTTCATTTAATTCAAGCTGTAATTCTCACTACTTTATTCATGCTGAATTCCTTATCTACGTCATTTTTGTTCAGACTAAATTTAATAATCATCGTTTTTTGAAATTTTGTTTCATTTACTGTCATAGCGTCCAATTTCTGAAAATGAACTATTGAATTATAAATTAGGATCAAATATAACTAGATGTTTGTTTTACATTCTTCTATGGCATATTCCCGACTCTTACGACCATCCCGAAGACACAAGAATAACAAATAATAAATGACCAAACCACTGCAAAACACCGGCAGGAATCATGTTTCTACCCAACTATCGCCATCCACGGTACAACCCGTCCCTAAGGAAGTACGTCCCATGATGAATGGGAGAAACACAACTTTGCGTGTACCTTCCAGGGTGGAGATAACCAACCACCATGCCGGAAGCTTTTCATCTTTATTTTGAGTTGTCCCTCGATGGATACATTTTGCTAAATTGTGTTTCTTAATTTATTATTAATAAATATTGTCAAATAACTGTATTTTTCTCTTCTACAACAATATTTTGCATTTTACTGTCACAAAAACCTCTTTGATTAAATGTTTATTGAAAATGCAAAGAAATTGGAACATTTTCATTTTTAATGTGGATTTGAATGAGCTTAATAGGTCAATTGCTTGATCATAATTACTCGAGTGAAGACTAACTCGCCAAATGCCAAATAGTGTGGCGAGAGATGAAAGATAGTTTCTCCTTGTTCCGACAAGAATTATGGTTCAGACTAAAAGGCTACTAAAATATTGTATTTTTAAAGAATATGCCATTTTCACTCAAATACAAATAACATAAAACAATCTACATACTCAAAAGTTTAATTAAAAAATCATATTTCTTCATTATGAAATGTTTCAGTTAAATAATAATTGACTTGACAAGGATCATGACTATGTCATAAAATGGGGAAACAGCACAAGAAAGCAAAGTCCAAAACAATTTATTGACAAAATGAAAAAGTTTGTAGTTACAAATGAATTTTAAAAGTAATATTAGTTAAAATTTTAATAGACAACTTATGGCCTTTACATGAAAAATGATCTAAAACTTTAAATGAAGAAACGTCTCTACAAACATTGACACAGGGTTCAAAGACTTGGATGAATCGACATGAGTAATTATTATAGAACATAGAAGGTTTTGGTCATGGATCAAACGCTTTGATGGATTAACATGGTTAAACATTATCCATGAATGGATAAATCTTATACATGGATTAACAGGAATCAAACGCTTTATTTAGCTAAGTGCTGTGGTGATGGCAAGTTTTGCATATAGATTTATAATGTATACATAATCGTATATTATATATAATATTGTATTAAACATTAATTTGTATATATAATCGTATAATATATTATATTATATAAAACACTAGTTTCACAGATATGTTACGCAGATATTGAACGGTTTCATGTCACTTTACATATTATCTGTATACAGCATATGGAACGTTATGAGGAAAAGTAAAAGATCTTTCATTAATAAAATTAAATGAACTTTATTATATTGAAAATTATAATTTTATTATGATTTAAAAATCATGTAAATTTTATTTCTAAATAGTTGGTAAGAAAAACTAGTGATAGAATAAGAAAATCCCTGACCCAGTCTCTTATCTTTTCGGAGCATTCTGAGATGTGAATCACAATCTTCCACAGTATATGAAATCTTTAGAATTAACACCCACAAATTTGAGCTTTAAATATTTTGCCTCTGTGATTGAGTACCACTGTTGCATTTCAGAAGTTTTTTTTAATTCCTTTCTTTGAAGATGAGGAAGGCTCGTTTCGTATTATATAGGAAACGTTTCATCTATATCTGTTTTTTCGATACTTGTGGGCTGTAAAAATGAATGATTTTCATCCCACTCTATTTGATACACTTTGCTAACGAATCAACAATATTTCCTCTCCAACAAAACGATGAGGAAACTACTGTATCATAATCAAATTTTGTTCATGAGATCACATTAAAAATAATTTCAAAAAACGGCAATGATTAAAATTAATAACAATCTTTATTAAAGAAACTAAGGAAAGACCAGTCTATGATTAAGATAGAGGTAAAATTAGTAATTTTCTCTTGTATTAATTATTGTTTGTATATATTCATTGAGCATGTATTAATTGTTGTTTGTATATATTAGTTAAGCATGTATTAATTGTTGTTTGTAACCTTCTTTGATCTAAGGAGCACAATCTATTTGATTCCACGTGTGGAACCTGTTTACAAACTGTTGATTGTATTTTCAATATGTGCTTATCTAAATCTTATCAAATTACTTTTTGTGTCTTCATTTTATTGAAATACGTGGTAAATTCTTCTATTTTTGCAAGCAACAGTGAACATAAAGAGTGCTTCATGGAATAGTGTAATGGACTACAGGAGGTTGTTACAAGTCTGACCTTAGAAAATTGCGTAGAGAGTTACTATAAAAGTAAAATAATATATCATATGTCTCTATCTAATATATAACAAGGAATATCTAATATATTTGTAATATTTAAATAATTTTTCCTTTCAAACATTGCTACCCAGAAAGTCACAGCCCTTTGAAAATGATGCAATTTTTGAATTACCCAATAATACGAACTCTGAGAGTTTTCAGAAGATAATTATTAAAAATAATTGCATGACTCTTTACCGTTTAAATAATTTTAGCTTTAGAGAAGAGAAAAAATTACCAAATCTTTGGAGTGAGTTTCACTAATGGAATAATTTTAGCTTTAGAGAAAAGAAAAAACTATCAAATCTTTGAAGTGAGTTTCACTATTGGAATAATTTTAACTTTAGAGAAGAGAAAAATTATCAAATATTTGGAGTGAGTTCCACTATTGGAATAATTTTAACCTTCTCTGAGGCTAAAAGTATTTCAAACTTTAGAGATAAATATGGTTATTATTTGGTAAATAATGATCATTAATAAAAATTGCATTACTCTCATCAGTTTAAATAATTTTAGCTTTAGAAAAGAGAAAAAAATATCAATCTTTGGAATGGTTTTTACAATTGGAATAATTTTAGCCTTCTCTAAGGCTAAAATTATTTAAAACTTTAGAGATAAATATGGTTATTATTCGGTAAATAATGACCATTAATAAAGATTGCATTACTCTCAACAGTTTAAATAATTTTAACTTTAGAGAAGAAAAAAAATCAAATCTTTGGAATGATTTTCGCAATTGGAATAATTTTAGCCTTCTCTGACGCTAAAATTATTTAAAACTTTAGAGATAAATATGGTTATTTTTTGGTAATTAATTTCTGAAAATGAGTTCATAATATATAATATTATGCACTGTCTTAACATTCAAAATAGCTCAACATATAAATATAGTTTTACAAATATTTTTATTTCCTAAACATGGATGTAAATGGCTCTGAAAATCACGAAACTAGGCACTTCCAATTTGAAGTACTTTCTCTGGACTAAGTCGCAATATTAGAGAAGACAAAGAAAAAAAATCATAACATTTTTTTTTCTTTCAGCAAATCAAGTTCTTTCCCTGTCAACAAAAGGCACGTATTTACGGACAAGCGCAAAAAATGCCCGGGAACACTTATCCCAAATCTGTTTCTTTCCATTTTAATATAGTCCTCGAAAGACAAAAGGGGTTGCGGAAGATCCAAAGAAGACACTCCCTCTTCTCGTATATTGCGCGGATTTTAATCTCGAGGAACTTTCTGTAGAGTCGGAAATGAAAGTGTCAACCATTTCATTTCCTCGCCAGGGAAGGGCAGGGGAAGAGAAAGGACCCCACTCGAAAAATTTCCTCGCTGGGGGAGGACGCGTTATTAACGAAGAATCTGGGAAGTATCTCATCGCGCGTATGAACGGAGATAAATACAACAGAAATGCCTCCGATTCAAAACGAGACAATGGAGGGCACAGTGGCGTAAATCAAGCGTTATGTCCCTGGAACTGAAAAGCACAGAGCACCAATTTATGATTTTTTTTCTAATTTCTGACTTAAACTATGAAAAATGGTTGAAAAGCTAAATTACTACTTTGGCAACTTCTCAAATCTATAAAATTATGGATGAAATTAAAATACTTGTAGTTCTGCGCCAATATGAACATAGAAGAGATATTGTAGTTGTAAATGAGGATTGAGGAAAATTATGGGAGTAAAACGTTAGATATCAATGTTCGGAAAAGGATAACACAAATTTGTGATATTTGAGTTTTTTCCATACCAGGTTATACCAGAGTTCTGAAACTATATATATGAATACAAATAAATTGGAAACGCTTTAGATACAAATGACAACTAGGAACATATAAATCAAATATTAGATACTGTCATTAGAGAAAGAATGAAAAATATATATATGACGCGAATTTTCTTTTAGAATTGCTGCATTATCTTTACAAAAAATATGTATCTTTTTTAAAGCTTACAAAAATATATTTGGAGAATTATACATATTATATAAGATAAAAAATGATATCTAAATCAAATACTCTTGTTGATTATTCTTCTTTACAGGAAAAAATACAAAATTCTGTTGTGTATAGAGATACGATGTATTTGAAGATTTATTTGCACTATAACTGCCATCTTCAACAAAATTGTTTAGGAATAATTTTGAAATCTGACTGGCAACGGAAATGATTACCAATATCTGATGGCAATAATTTCAAAATCTTCTTGGCAACAGAAACGGTTCCAAATATCTAATGGCAATGTTTAAGTTTCAAAAAAGTAGTTCCGTAATTACGAAATCTGATATAAAATAATATCAATAATCTTGTAGCAAGATATAAGTTTCAGAAACGAAATGTTACAATTTCAAATTCTGATAAGCAAGAGTTGTAATTGTTTTTAGGTAATACTTAGGATTCGGAAAGGACGTGTTATGGCTGCAAAATCTGATGCGCAATAATTTCAACTGTTTAATTGCAAAGTTTATGCTTCGAGATTCATGTGATATAATTTTGAAATCTAAAAATGTCAAAGACTTATTTAATATGTGAACTTCGTGTTCACAAATTTTTATGGCAAGATTTTTCGCTCCCATGTGGCATAGAAGAAGTGGAGAGTTGGGCACGGACTCAATTGCTTTCCTCTAGATCATACACGAACGTTGAGAAGCCACTTTAAAAATAGACTTTTTTTAACCTTCAAAATGGGTCTTTTCTAAATGTAAAGATAAAAACAGGAGAAATTGATGGCAAGAATTCTAAGTTTGAAGCAAAGTAATAATTTCCCAGTTTTGGTATTAAATTAATACATTTATTTGTTAGTTGTAAAAAACTATTTCCGTGATATCAATTTATTTCAATTTTTAAAAAAAGTTTACATTAAAATATAAAAATATATAATATATTATAAAAATATATAATATATTAAAATTATATTATTAATTATATTATTATATTTAAAAATATATTAAAATTATATTAAAATAAAATATCAACGTGAAAATGAATGGTAGCTTCCTTATATGAATTCCAGTATGTATGTATAAACACTTTAATAATAAATTCAAAATGAATCGCTCATCGCATTGACGAGAATTTTTATTTGAACACATTCTGTAATTGCTTTGTTAAACTAAAAAAATCAATAGTGATGTGTTAAAAATTAATTAATTTCATAAAATTCTGTTTCAAAACTAGTAGTTGGCATTGAAAAGTAAACTTTTAGTGTCCATATATTGAGTATTGAATTAATAACACTTTTCTTTAGTGTCAGTATATTTAATTTTTAAGAACTGCAAACATTTTGGTTGGTTCTAATGGCACTTGCCTATGGACAAGCTCGCTGCTGGGCCCAGCAGCAGATTTAAGCCGAGTGAAGCGTCTCTTGTTTCAAGTAGCGCCAACTAGGGCCAAGAGTACGACTTTTGCTACACACTCATCTCATTCGCTTGCACAACCCCTTTTTACAGGGGGGCACATTCACACATCTCACAGATAGTACACAGAATAACAACCATGCCCGAACCAGGACTCGAACCCGGGACCTCCTGAACACGAGGCAGACGCGCTACCCCTGTGCCAGCAAGCCGGCGCAAACATTTTATTCATTTTTAAAGTATTTAGAATTGAAGTATTACAAACATGTTTAAGTGTCCAGCAATTTTGCAATGGTAATTTCGATGAGCATCTGAAGAAATTCGGATTATCGGACACTGATCTGTCACTTACAGCGTGGGTGGAGTTCAAAGTGTCGGACACTTGCTTTTTGACTGCTCCAAACTTACTGAAGGGGGACGGGATTTTATTGTGGATCTCATTGCCTGTAATTTTAAGTTTCCACCTCCGCTTCATGTTTGGGCCGACCACAAAAGGGCTTTTTCTCATACTGTAAA
Organism: Argiope argentata; assembly: GCA_026289955.1. Lineage (NCBI taxonomy): Eukaryota > Metazoa > Arthropoda > Arachnida > Araneae > Araneidae > Argiope > Argiope argentata. The sequence continues at coordinate 546,393 of JAOUZG010045806.1, read as the reverse complement.
GTTATTGCCTTTGTTGCTTCAATTTTTGATTAGTATTGTTTTATTTTGCTTTTTTTCCTGTTATTTTTATCTGTCTTTATCCATTTTCTCACTTCTGTAAGCTTTGTGCTTTTGTGTACTTTGTGGTACAGAACAGAACGAAACGCCCTCTCATATCCCCGTATCTGTGACCCTTCTGGTCACTTCACGGTTTGGTGGGCAAGTAACGGGAATATTATTTTCAGTAATAAAATATTTACACTAAGAAAAAATAAAAACAAAACTATTTACAGAATTTAGAAGCATATAAGATATGCCGTTTACAGAGATTTTCTTCTTTGAAAAATAATTTGAAACTACTATAGGCTGAAATATAACTGAATATGTGTTTGATAGACATACATTCTGTGTTCATTTAATTTTATGTCACATTCAGTGAAGTTGCAGGTATTAAAATGAGATAGAAAATAATTTGGCTAGTTGGAATGAAGAGAAACTCTGCTTGATTGTAGTGTATAATAGGAAACTGCTTATTTTTACCCTCAGTCTTTGTGAATATGGGACTTGATGTTGAGGACTAGGAAGATAAGATTAGATTTCTATTTCCACTTATAAATTTAACTATACAAGGGGTTTGTTGAATGGATAAAATTTGTGGTACACAAGAATTGCCTTATTACTAATAAAAAATCTCCAGCATTAAACAAATAAAAGCAGATTTAATGTAATTTAAGAAATTAAGCCAATGCAAGACCTTTTTACAATCATGATATTTTCTTTTCACAATTAAAAGTATTTTATGTGTTTTGGTATTTGAAAAAACAAACAGTTTTAAATGGCTAGATATTTGGAATAAAACTATTAAATGATATAAACATTTTAGCGCTCCATAAATTCATCTTTGACTCAAATCCTTTTTAATCCCTGTATATTTTTAAGTACAATTTTATATCTTATCCTATAATAAGCAATATTTCAAATGGTTAAGAAATAAATATATACTCTATCACTGAGGCATAAGATATAATCTTACAAGATTTTGAGAATCCAAAGAGTTGTCCAGAATCGAATATTTTTAAGTATGCTTTCTTTATATATAAAAAATGAAAAAAATATATCTAAAGCAAAATAATCAATGTATTCAGAGTACATTGTTTTAGCATAATGATGATTAGTTTATTTTTCCATCCTTTTAAACTTGAATTGTTTAGGATTAAAGTAACAAATTATAAATTTTCTTTTCAGCCTGAATTTATAAAACATACTGTGCCAGCTTTCTAGCACCGGGGTAACGAGTTTTCCCCGTGATCTGGGCATTCTGTGTTCTGTGTCCTGGTTCAGGCATGGTTGTTCTTCATCTCTTCTATGTGTGAGATGTATGAATGTCCCCCCCCCCTTGTATAAAGAGGCTGTGCTAGAAAATGTAATGTAATGTATGAGTAGCTAAGACATACCTTGGCCCTAGTTGGCGCTGCTTAAAAACAAGAGACACACTCTTGGCTTAAAATCACTGTTTACGTCTCTGAGCTTGTATATGACAAAGACAATTAGATACAACAACAAAAAATGTTTTATTTAAGTATTACTTACCAGATTTATCAAATGGTGATTCGTTCAACTTAATAATAAAGTTAATTTAATCATCTTAAAAAACTTAGATAGACTATATTAGTACAAGAAAAAGGAAATAATTTAAATGAAACTTGCGCATCAAACATAGAACATTCTTACTGCTAAGCTAAGCCACCGAAATAAAAAAAATGATTAATTTTTCAGGTTCATTTTTTATGGTTTATTTCGTAATATATCTAGGGGAAAAAAGATAGTGTGTGACAAGTGGCTTCTAATAGCATTTCGAAGAGTCAACATACTTCACATGAAATAAAAATTAGGGATATAGGTACAATGAGTTGGCTAGGTAGCTTCATCAAGTTTCATCTAATAAAAATCTTAAAATACAAGAAAATAGTATTTTAAGATTTCTTTTGAATATGGAAATTAGTTGAAAAATGTGACATTTGATGATATAAACTATTATTTCATGATATTTTTCAATAAATTCACAATGCTGTTCCCTATTTCGAATGTTATATAATATTAAGAAGACATCTAAAAATATTGTAAAGCATTTTGTATTGTTAGAGTATCTAAAAATAATTTTTTTAAAACAACAATTGTTAGTGTTGAGGGACTGATTTTTGGTATTGCCAATTATTTTAAGCATGTATAGAGTATGTAAATATCAATACTGAAATAAAATAATTATAATAATAAATGAATATTAAATTTAAAACTAATTAATGATAACTTCTATTAAAGAACACTAACATAAAAAAATCCTTTTAGGAGATTTCATTTAGATGTTAAACACAATAATTTCAAATTTCCATTTATTAAATCGCATTTAGAGTGTCCATTAGTATTTAAATAGATTAAATTGGAAAATAAATATTAATTAAGTAAAATATAAAGCATAAGTAATTAAAACAATCAAAATTTGTACATATTTTCAATAATTTTGGAGTACAATAATTCGCTAAATCCAGTTTCCGTGCATTATTTTTCTACTTTTAATACATCTCCAGAGTTTGTTAGTAGGTTTTATAAAACTACTTTTAATTTCTTCAGTGATTACATTTATATACACGGGCTTTGAACTTTTTATGTGACCTCACTTCTAAAATATGAGTTGAAAAAAATAAAATAAAGAAAAACAGTAATTAAAATGAAAAAGAAAATGGAGGCTACGATCGTAAATCTCATCTTATCATACCAGAACATTATTATTTAAAGTCATTATTTGTTAATTTAAGTCAAATTTTCAATTTTCTAGCTAGCAAACAAAGTTTTGATATTCGACTGATTTTGAGATGAAATAACAGCTATAATGTCTTACTTAAACCTTTTAAAAATGTATCTACTGTCAAGGAAGGATATGTAATAATAAAGCAATACTCGTAAAAGAAAGTAAACAAATATATGCGGTAAAAAGATGTTGATGAATATTGCCATTTATGCTTTTTGTATTACCTACGTGATTTCGAGGTTCAATCATTTAAAAACCGATAATGAAAACTGCATCATGTTCTCATGTGATAAAAATAGACTATAAGAGGCCAAAAAAATAATCATGTTACCATGCATCAGGGTTGAGCTTCGAATCTTCCTTAAAGTTTTATAGGAGTAAAAGGAAAGGAGTCCTATCATTGAAAATAAGGCTTCATTTTTTTCAAAATTTGCCGAATATTATTGCATAGAGTATCAAAAAAATTCTTATTCTTGTAAATCAAATAGAATGCTTTATATTCTTTCCAAAAAGTGTAAAAAAAGAAATGATTTCTGTTCATATATGTACAAACAGATTTTTTTATACTTGCTGTATAGAGTTTTCTTATTTTGAAGGGAAAAAAAATGTTTGTTGTCAAAGTTGTAGGCTTTGACATCAGCCTACATTCACAACTTCTATCAATCCATTCATAAGATGGATCTTGACATAGATTTATGCTTTAGATTTCTACTTTATAAGAATGTAAAAACTTCATAAAATATTTATAATAAGAACTTTTTGGAGATGTTTAACCTTATTTTCCTTCTTTTTTAAAGTTATATATGTACTTCTAAATAATAGGTGTCAACTAAAGCTATTTTTACTATTTATAATAAAGAATAATCTGAATTTTACCGAATCTGAAGTATAGAGTATTTATTTCAAACAAGTTGTTTAGTAATCGTTAAATTTTGCTTTTTAATACATGTTTTTACAAAAGAAACAGATTATTCAACTAAAATATTTTTAATTTGCTCATCTTAAAGCAATTAAACAAAGATTAGTAACTAATTGGTTAAAAATATTTCATTGAATGAACGAAGTATTATAAAGAAAAAAAAATCTCAATTGTTTTTTTAATTGATAAATAAAAATTCTAACATACAAAGAGTAAATAAGAAAATAAAAATCCCTATTTATAGATAGAACAAAAACATTTTAATTTTATCTTTTTCTTCCTATTTTGGTGATAAGTTTTTTCCGACTCAAAACAGATTGCACTATAAAATATATTATTGGAAAACTAAAAAACACATTTATTGGTAAATCACATTTATTCTGCACATTTTATTGGTAAATAATTACAAAACAAAAAAATCTAAATATATGTTTATTTATATGTATAATAAATTTTTAATCTTCTTAAGATAAAAAAAATACAAAGTGTTGTCAGTGTAAAGCAATAAAGAATAGGAATATGTCAAGCAATTAATGTTCAATGGAATAAGAAACTGTTTTCATTAATTTTAGATCCAAACAATTTTAATTCTGATTGTGTAAATATTATAAAACATTTCTGGATTTTCCAATAAGAAAAATAATCATGTATTTAAAATTTATTACTTTATATACTTTAAAATAAAAAGTATTTATTAAAAAAAAATCTGATTTTATACCTGAAATATAATTAAAGATCATTAAACTGGAGGTTGACAAATAATATTCAAAAATTTGTTACAATCAGGATCAGAAGAAAAAGCTCTCTCATGTAACGTTAACACATATATATATATATATATATATATATATATATATTATTTTTCTTCTAAGAAAACTAAACTTTCTTAGAAGTTTTAAAAAACACTTCTAAGAAAAAAATACTTTTTCTTTCTTAAAAAGAAAATAAATTGAAAAACTGAAAACATAATATGCATAATATATATTATGGTTAAATGTTTTTATGAAATACAAAAATGTAATACGTATTTTAATATTTAAAATAATAACATAAGTAATATAAACAAAATTTTATTTCCAATTATGCTACTTATTTTTACATTTTTGTCAATAAGAAAATCGTTTGCTTAATTGGAATAATAAAATATTATTCAAATCTTTGCGACTTTAAATTAACCACATCTTTTATACTTTTCAGTCATGTTTTGTTAATACTTAGTCTTATTACTCGAGATATTAGCCATTATTATTCTTACATTCATAATTTTATATGATAAAATCAAATTATTCTTTCTGAATGTAATTTAATTGGATTTTCCAAACGATTTATTATGCATAGTTAAAAATATTTATAGTTTGATTAAAATTTACCATTAAAGAAACATTATATCCAGAGATAATTATATTCATTATCAGACAATTTTCTTTACCATTTTATCAAACAACCAAACTTAAACAAAGTAACTTCAAGGGAAGTCGTGCGAGGCAATTTTCTCTTTTAGAGTTCCAAAGATTTAAAAACTTTTTTAGTTCATATCAGCCTCAGCCAAATCAGATCTGACTTGTACCACTTTGGAGCTGAAGTATTTATTATCTATCCGTAAGACAGAAGCAATTCGTCTAGCCTGAGGCATGACTACAAAGACGAACAAGGATCGAGCGTCTTTCGGAACTTAAATGAAAACGATAAAGTTCGAATCCAGCCCGTTCAGTGGTCCATAAACTTTCAGAGAAAGCCCTCCTCATTGTAAAGCCTAGTCATCCGGAATGCATCATTCCAAAGTTGGAATTTCGAGTCCCCCCCCGGATGAAAATTCTTTAATGCTACTAAATGCGTCTACAACTTCAATCAGGGGTGACTCTGTATAAGAGAGCGCGCATATTTGAGTGGCGATGGATTGGAGTTTACATTTGTGACTCGAAATATTGTTACTCAGTTCTTTTGATGTGTTTTATTTATGTTTTTTGGAAAAAAAGAAATATTTGGCAGGTTTCGACTGCATTGATTGGATGTTTTTGTTAAAGGCGCATTATTGGTTGTTAAATTACGGTATTGAATATTGTTTTGTGATGAAATAATAGTCCTTTTAAAACTCTATTATGAAATTTAGACTTAGCGGAATAAAAATTAAAAATGTATTAAAAGTGTAAGTTTTGTTTTGAATATATAAATAAATACTAAGAATACATATTAAAATAAAAAAGAACTAGAAATATTTCACGTAAAATATGTATAGTAAAAATAGTTGCAAAATTTTAGGAAATATGTTCACTATTTATAAAAATATCTAGCAATATTGCAAATATAATTACTCATAATTTATTTAATTTGCTATTTCCCATAAAAGAATATATATTACTATGTTAGAGAACAAATAGAAATCTAATTTAAAATATGCATAGTAGAAATCGTTGAAAACTTTTAGGAAATATTTGTACTATTTAAAAAAATATCTGGTAATATTGCAAATATAATTATTTATAATTTATTTTATTTTCCGTTTCCACTAAAAGAAAATATATTGCTATGTTAAAAAAGAAACGGAAAAAATGAAATATCCAATCGTAAATTTCAAGTTATCATGTGAGAACCTTATTATTCTTAAGTCATTATTCGTCTTATTTAATTTAAGTCTTCGACCAGTTTAAAACGGTTTGAAACAATCAGGAGAATTCTCTATTT
>JAOUZG010045806.1:509616-524705 GCA_026289955.1 Argiope argentata | reverse complement strand
TATATATATATGAATTTTGCGTGAAATACATGGACATATTGTAAATATTTGTAAATTTAATTGCATAACGTCAGCTAGATAAGACTGTTCTAAAGAGATTTCAAACGGAAGATTGCCATATTCGAGTACATTGGCTATGTAAGCGTGTTGGCTGCATAATGAGATCGCTAACATTTTTCACTACACGTTAAAATGTATAGTGGCAGCTCCGAAATAAAGATTTGTTCCCAGGGAACGTTGGTGAAATTCCTACATTTATCCAGAGCATCCACGCACTTTCTGTGTTTACCCCCTCCACTTAAGGGGGACACAATATAAGGAGTGGGGGAATATATATATATAAATATATATATATATATATGGGTGGGTGTACAAAATTATAACCAACAGCTGCCTCTCTTAAATATTCACAACTGAATTGCTGATTCACAAAAACTAGTAAAATGACAAATCTATAGTTAACATCAATCCGTCACACTACCTCTTGGAAGATATAATCAGTTGAAGGTTCAAGACATCCCTGATAATCACATTCCAATGAAGGTAGAAAAACATTTTTGTTCCAATTAATTAAAAGACTATTGTAATATCTATGTACGTGTTTGATTTGTTTTGTATCTACTTAATTTTTATTAACTGAGAATTTAAAAATAACGTTGTCATTATCGAATTTCAATAATATTATATTATTTTTATATGTATAGATCGTTTTCAATCTGCGATATTCTTGATTTTATGCTACAAATATCCTTTTCAAAAATATCGAATTATATAAAAGGTTTTTTGTATCGGTTATTTATTAAATAATAAATGAATATTTTAATAAAATTATTTGTATATTTCTTATACGACCCAAACACTGCATATTTTGCTAGCAAGTAAAAGATTGAGATGTGAATTTACAGGTAAGAGCGAGCATTTGAATCGAACAGTACTGTAGAGCAGATATATCAAGGGCAGTGCATTGAAATGTTCGACCTATCGAAACAAAGTATATGTTATTCGTAATTTTAAAAAAAACGAAAATGAAAGTGTGTAGATTTAACTTCATACTACACTTAATAAAACAAGCAGTAATTGAATTTAAATGATTTTCAAAACTATATAATTAAATTTCAAGATAATTTCAATAAAAAAATTGCATATTAGAATTCATATAAACTTATTTTGCTACTGGAAGTTACGTGACTAAATAACTTTTTATTACTTAAATATTCCGATTCCTTTTAATTATATAATTCCATTAAAGTGACTTTTGGAACAATTTTTTCCTTTATGCTTCACTAATTAACTACGATAAAATATTCTCGTTACTATTGCAAACATTGATAATTATAACTATTAGAAATTATTTAGTTAACATATGAAACTTATTAAACCATTCAAGTTCGGATAAATTGTCTGTTACTTGACCTTTAAATGACATAAATCACAATGATGGAAAGTCTAAAAGTTTTAGAATGCAAGTTACTATGTTCAAAAAGGCGCATGAGCGATTCCAGCTATATCTAATGCCAAAGGAAGAATGGAATCAATTTATCTCAGACAATGAAGGGCAAATACACAGTCAAACAAAATATTGAAATATTTCTCTTAATATATATCTAAGTCATTATGACATAAAATCGTCTTAGAGATTCATGAAATATTGTAATGAAGGAAAACATATTTGGGTCAACTTAAAGAATGCATTTATTTAAAGATGTGTGATATATTTGTTATGTAGTTATGTGGTACATGTTATTTCTCCAAATAAATATTTAAAATACGTTACAGGGATACTCAACAGACACATTAGGAATCTTTTAACAGAATTCCATAAATATTATTATTTTACTATACTACAGAGATACTTGGAAGATATCATTTCTAAATGTTCGTATTTGTTAGCACTGTTAAGACTATATTTCACTTTAATCATACATATTTATATTCCAGAATTATTATGAGTTTCTTTATAGCTACAAAATTGCTACCATTTTAAGTAATGCTATAAACAAAAATTAAGGAAAATATTAAGATTAAATTGAAATCTGACATGCATATTTCAGTGTATAATGTCAGAACATCATTTCTTGAACGGTCAAGCACCACGTGCTCGTGTAAGTTAAATTATATTTTTATTCATTTAAATCGTTTCGTCGAATAAGTCAATTTAGTATTGCAAACGATCCAGAAAACTTTGTATCGCATTGATTGTTGAAAAAAATCATATTTCCTATTTGTTTCATTTCACATGATCACGTTCTAAAAATGACATTTTTTAAGGTTTTATTTGCTGTAGTCATTAACTTATTTTTTAAATAAGAGCTTTTGTAAATGGGATGGCATCACGATATTAAAAATTGACTTTTTTAGATGCTCGTGCAGATAATAACCTTTTTTATTTCTCGACTACGGATTTTTGTTGACACCAAAAACCTTATCCCAAGAAGAACATCATGTTCTGATATGATAATAACTTATGAAATATAAAAAATAGTATTATAAAGGATCATTCATATCTTACATCATAGACGAAAATCATGATAGCAGTTTTATTTTACATTAATGATGCTATATAATATATGATAGTTTTCATGATGATTTGATTTTAAAGATGTATCTTGAACAGAGCATCAAAAATCTTTAAAAAGAAAGATTATAATCATAATTAACATTAGAAAATATGCAATCAAATAGCGACAAAAATATTTAATGAAAAATTAATTTCTTGAATTATAGTATATTTTCAAAACTGGTAAATAAAAGTTGAGATGTGGTATTCAAAATATAAAATTTACACTTGTTTACGTATAGAAACCTAATCAGATTTTTGTATTGTATTGAATAATCGATTTGATGGCATAGGTATACTCCGTCCCGGCCGAAGCCATTCGGATATAACGGTGAGCTGCCGCAAGGCAGCCCACACCGAGCACGGAAGTGCAGGTTAATCAGCTTAATTTTCATAAAACAATTCAAAGAACCAGATCGGAAAGAGATACGAATTTAGATTCTCAAAAAAATGTCACCTTGTCTCCAAGTATAGTAATTATCAAACATTTTAACAGTTATTAGCAGAACATAAAAATGTGAACAACGTTAACTAAGAAAATGCTGTTAAAAAGGAAAAAGGATTAAACATTTTAATGGTTATTAAAGGAACATAAAAATGTAAACAACGTTAACTAAGAAAATGTTGTTAAAAAGAAAAAGGTATAAACATTTTAACGGTTATTAGAGGAACATAAAAATATAAACAACGTTAACTAAGAAAATGCTGTTAAAAAGAAAAAGGTATAAACATTTCAACAGATAAAAGAGGAACATAAAAAAGTAAACATCGTTAACGAAGAAAATACTGTTAAAAAGAAGAAAAAAAAAAGAAAAAGTATAAAACAATTATATACAAAGGAAGCTCTTGGTAACCCGAAAGCAAATAACATATATACAAAATAAAGTTTCCATATACAATATAGACGTAAGAAAACAAAAGTCAAAGCAAAGAGTCATTTCAATAGTTATCCACGGATTCCAACTGCATAAGATTATTGATAATTTCAAAGCACTTGCCCTAAACAGAAAGAATTTTAATAGCAATTTGATGTCCAAATTTCTCCAACCTAATTGCCATGTTGAGCGGGAGTTTTCCCATAAATCACATTCCTGTATAATATGATGAATGGTTCCAGACGATTTACCACATCTGCATTTATCAGATTTTCCAAATAACCTAGCTTGGTGAGCATTAAAAACCCCATGACCAGTTATTATCAGGTTTATGAAAAAGTCACCATATAGTCTTTTAAGATGCACTCGATTTGATAAATACTCGATACTCGATTTGATAAATAATAACCTTGTGAAGGAATCTGAATATCCTATTTCTTAACGAGATCATTAAAATCCCCTCAGCAGCTGCCAATAACCCCGGCGAACTCCTAATTCCATTCTTTTTTGCGTCTTTTAAACAGACGCGCGTAAATCGTCCATTCTTCGGATTCAACCTTCAGCGAAGTATTACAAAGACATTCTTTCGGAAGGCAAAAAAGCTCCAATAAAGGTGGAAAATCACGAAACATGCTCCTTGGGAGTCCCCAACCCTATTGAGCATTATTAAAGCCACCAAATCCCCCGCCATCCCCTCTGGCATATTATATCAGGGCGCGTTTGTTTGCGACGTCTGTTGTCTTTTAGGAGGTTCGCTGGAGCCGATAAGGCAGAAAATTGGCTCCACAGCCGTAATGAGAGCTAACCCGTGCCGTGCATGTCAATATTGACTCCGGTGTTACTATCGGTGGTTTAATGAAAGAGGGCGGACGGACGGACTTGTAATACACCCTGTGGCGCTACTGTGTGTTATGGCTGTTGACTCTATCAGCTCTTCTTCTTCTGTTGTCTTCTGGACTCTCTTTCCGGGGATATCATCCCGTTTTTAAGGGGAGGTTCGCCGTCTCAAGGGAGGGGGAAGGGCATTTTGCTCGCTGATTGATGATGGCCGAGTTTGTTCCAGACGGCTTTAATTAAGAAGTTGAGGAATATAATTCAATAAAAATGGGAAAAGGAGGATTGCGATTGCGAAAAAAAAGATTGTATATGTGTTATTGTCTTACGTGGGAGGGAAAGTATTTCATTGGATGGTCTCTGATGATGTATGATTTCTTTCGCCCGAGTTTGTGGAACTTATAATAAAATTAAGATATTTTAAAATAAGGTTTGAATGAAAAGGCGCGTATCTGTGATTTGCATCCAAAAGCGGTTCTGACAAAATTTGAAACGCAAAATAGTGTGCATTGAGATGTGAAATACTGCGAATTATTTTTATTACATAACAGTTCCTAGCTTGATGTTTTTTGTGTGTGAAATAAAAAAAGGGTAATATTATTTATTCTGTAGATTAAAGAAAGAACATTAAAAATTCCTACTAAAGGTATATAATAGAAGATCATTAAGCCGTTGTACTGGCATAGGGTTAGTGCGTCTTCTCCGCAATCTGGGTGGGCGTTCTGGATACGAGTCCCGTTTGAGGCATGGTTTTTTTTGTGTACTGTCTATAAAGAGTGTGAATGTGCCCCCTTCCCTGTAAAAAGGGGCTGTGCAAGCAAATGTGATGAATGAGTATCAAAAGTCATACTCTTGGCCCTAGTTGGCGTTACTACAAAACAAGAGACACTAAATAGGCTGAAATCATTGATTACCTCAACGAGCTTGTCCATGGCAAATTTCATAAGAAACAACAACAGATCATTAAAAAATCCAGTATGATGGAAATATCTGTCATTATGCAAATTTATATGTTAAGCTCAGTAAAAAGTATTCGATGTCCCTCTCTTCTAAGTCACTCGACAAAAATTACACAAAATAAACATCAAAAACATGTTAGTCATACATTATAAGTAAAATAAATGCATTGTGATGTAAATTTCTCTTACGTGATTTTGGGAAGATTATTTTGGGTGTTCGATATAAATTACAAAGAAAATAACATAAGTACAAGAAACAAAACTTTTTTCATTCCTTATTGCTTTTAATAGCAAAGAAACTCATGTTAGTTAAAATATCTTTGAGAAAACTCACATTCCTTCCAAACGCAACAAAATGAGGATTGACGAGTTCAAACTCGCTATAATGATTGTGACATTTGATTTTTTTTTACAGCTGCTTTCATTATCCGCAATGGTCGTGAAAAACGTTACCATCAACAACCAATTTACAACACTTGTTTTGAGTACAATTTTCTTCAATGAATGTTATGGTGGGGATTTCCATCACCATGCAAAGATGGGTTGAAATTGTACTTGCTAAGATGGAAGTTTCTATCAACATGCAAAGATGTGTTAAGATCCTATTGTTGTTGAAATATCTACAACAAAACTTGTACTACAATAAAATAAAATTAGATGAAAAATGAATCCATCATTTAAACAACAAATTACAATGAAATTTTGTTGACATAGATTTATGTAGTACATTTTATTTCAGTGAATGCATTGTTTCGCTGAAGGATGTAAAGGTCTTTGATTTCATGATCAATATTCAACAAAATTAGTTAGCAGAACAGAATGAAATGAAAAATCTCGGATGCAAATATAATCGATAAGGTAATTATATATTAATACAAAATCTGATTTGAAAACAAACGAATATAATTTTAGATCACATGGTTTAAAAATTCTTTATTTTACCACTAAATAAGTTTTACGAGTTTCAGCTATACATAATAATAATTAATTAGTTGTTATATTCAAAAGACATTCTTAATCTTAACTTTTAGGTGCATATCTGAAAAGATTATTGGAATTCTCGCTTTTTTATACTTAGTAATACCTATTTATATATAGGAAAAATTAAGTTTCTTAATTGATATTGGCAACTTTAAAAGATCAAATTTTAATTTAAGATACTAGTAGTTTAATGAAAATAAAAACTTCCTGGATTGAGGATACCTAATACTTTCTATATTTAATACGTGATGTAATACTGCATTTTACACATGCAGAAGTTTTAATATCAGCCTAACGTCTTAAAATAGAATTTCAGAAATTAAAAATTCAGATAAGGCTTAAGTAAATAATTTTCGTGAGAAAGATGCAATTTTTACACAATGGAATGGCAATGAGGATGAAAGCGTCCATATATTTCAAAATATTTTTGGTTGATTAGTTTTTTAAAGAAAATGAATTTGGTTCCATATAAAATTTGAAATCCACCATCGCATCAGTACTGTTTTAAAAGTCACTACGTTTTTCAACTTTTTAATGCTGAATTAAATATTCATAAACTTGTATTGGATTTTTAGTTTTTGGAAAAAAATTCTAAAAATAATAGAAATTGCTGAATCAAAAATGTTAAGATTTGAAACAAAATAAAGTTAAATAAAAAAAAATTGCAATACTTATAAAAGATAGTATTTAAAAGTCAATAATTTTGTTTACATATTAAAAGGCTTTTATTTCACTTAGTAAGAGCAAATGATGAATTTTAGTGAATTTACCATAATTATGGCGGAAAAACATGGATATTTCTATTTTATCCTCTTTAGTCCCCAGGGGGGCAGCTCGAAAAGAGGATGATGTATTTTTAGTATGGAGGTTGGCTCCCGCCACCCTGGAGAGGTGGAGGATCTGGCTCCTCTCATCGATTACGGAACGTAATTCCTAAGGGATGGGTTGCATCGTGGCCGGTGAGGACCCTTAGGATTGAACCACAGTTCTTTCCTGTGTTGCTGTGACAGTGGTCCGATCATTCTATTTTCTTTTTCCTTTGGGTGGGTCGGAGAGTCAGTAAAATGAATTATCTCCTTTGGGCGAGGGGGATATTTTCTATATATTTAGGAATTTAAATTTTTATCTTCATCCATGTTCACCTTTGAATCCCTCAAGGGCGAATAATTACATGTCATTTAAATGAGTAAAGAAATTGGAACTTGTATATCCATAGATTGCCAACTTACTAATTCCAAATATAGAAAGGGGCTTTAAGTTTTATTGATAGTGCATTCTAGTTTATTCTAAAACTGTCCATTTAATAAATAAAGGAAGCAATACAATATATTAGCCACTTAATTAACTAAGCTGGCTCGAAGCACATAGATAAACACTTGATTAGACTAATTCGATAAAATTAATAACGTGGTTAAAGAATTGGGTCACGAAAAGGTGAATCTGTGTTTTGATGAAGAGAGAAAATATATTTCATCTTCTTAAATTTGAATATATCACATATGTGAAATATAAACGGTGATGTTTATAATTAAATATGCGATAAGATTTTTTTCAAAGATAGTCATTTTAAGACAATCATAAAATATTTCAAATCTCCTGCTATGACGCGTAAATTTCAAAGATCTTGGATATGCCATTTTGGTTGATTATTAGATGAAAAGCAGAATTTTTCTGAATTTTGAGAAGTTTTTAAATTTGGCAAAATAAGGGATATAATTGGATAATAATGAAAAAAAGGAATATAATGGCATAATATTTGATAACAGGGATATAATGGCATAAAAATGGGTAATAATGAATATAGACGCATAATAATGGGTGATAATGGATATAAACGCTTAAAAATGTATATAATAACACTATGATAAAAATGTATATAATGGCATAATAATGGGTAATAATGAATATAAACGCATAAAAATGAATATAATGGCATAATAATAATAATGTATATAATGGCATAATAATAATAATGTATATAATGTCATAATAATAATAATGTATATAATGGCATAATAATAATAATGTAAATAATGGCATAATAATAATAATGTATATAATGGCATAATAATAATAATGTATATAATGGCATAATAATTGGTAATAATGTTTATAAAGACATAGTATTGGAAAACACATTAAAAGTACAGATTATCTAAATTTTTTGTTTGATCAGAGATAATCGTTTATTTATTTATTTTTTTCTCTATAACACCTCTGATATATTTCACTGTTCAAAATGTTTCATTTTTCTTTTAATCGCTTTTTATTATCTAACACACAGGAAATGAGCTTTTTACGCGTTTATACGAGTTAAAAGATGCAAATATATAATTTAGACAAGGAAGTCTTGAAGAGAAAGAAAAATAATTAACTTTATAGTTATTTTATTCATTGTTTTCAATTCATTACATCTAAACTTATAAGATTCATTAATAATTGAAATTCTCATCATTTCCACTTTTACACTGATTTTTTAAGGTAATTTAATTTGTATGTTACGAACATATCTCAAATTCTCATATTTTTTTTAAATCTTAAAAAATTAAAAATGTTTCTCTAAGGCATTTAAAATCCATAAAAAATGTATAAAGTTTACTAACATTCCTTTTGTAGTGTTATTTGGACTGGATTTGAACAAAATGATGTTGAATTCTATCAATAACAAAGTAACTAAAAATAAAAAACTTTTAAGGTAAATACTTTATGAAACACGAATTGGAAAATAACGGATAAATTAGATAAAGAATAACTAAAGTTTTCCATTCTTTAATTCATGGTCAAAAACCTTTTGTTCGGTAACATATGCAAAGGTAATATGATTTATAGCTTACATTGAGACCAAACACAAGAAATATTCCAGAGAAATTTCTGTTCATAAAAAGAGAATAGCTCAGATTTTAAATTTAATTACTAAATTATGTACAAAAAGCAAGTCTGAACTTTCTAAAAATAACTATTTAAAATTCTCAGTTAAATTAGAAAGTCTTGAAAACTAAATGTATGTAACTAAACTGGATACTTCACGGAAGGAATTTAATTCTAAGATTTTTTATTTATAATAGTCGTTTACTAACAGGTACAGAAAATATTGTATCAAATAAATAATATAAAAGTATTTAAAATCAATTCTTATTAAGGTCAACAAAGAAAAATTTATTTTAGTTACATTTTATTAAATAATTACAATTAATGTAAATAATTTATCAAAAAATGATTGATTTTTGCAAGAATCGAACTCACATTCTTTACCTTCACAGGAAAAATACTGAAATTTTTGCATTTTACCAATTGACCTATTACAGTTGATTTTAACTTTCATTTCATTTTTTCCATCAAAAATTTCACTTTTAACTTCCATTAAAACTTAATATTTAGAAAACTGCATTTACATCGAGTATCACCCACTACAATTTTTAAAAAATGTATTCAAAGTTGAGTGGAACAATAAAAAGTAGTTTATTAACGATTGAAAATTCTAACAAGAAATATATAAAGAGAGTGTGAACTAATAATATGAATTGAAAAAAGATTAGCTCTTTATAGATTTCTGTTACATTTACTTATTAATTCATATTATGAAAGATTTCTTTTATTGTCCTAAAAATGTATTTAAAAAATAATAATGGGATAAATATGAATGTTTAGCATTGAATTAAAATAATAGCTCAGAAAAGTATTCATTCTAGCTTAATAGATAGCAATAAAATTCAAAGTTGATAAATACACTGAATACCTCTCCTTCACTAGCATGAAATACTTAGAGATTAAGTTCTATGTGTTTGTCCTTAAATTTCCCAAATTATCTAAAGAAAACATGTTTTTTCTGTAATCTGTATATCGAAACATTCTTTTGTTTTATAATAAATATTTATAATTAAATTAATATTTGATATTGGTTTTTAAAACTCGATTGAAAATTGTTACATTAAGCTCTTATTCAAATTTTGAAATGACCAAGTTCCTGATCCGAAGAATATTTTCAATTCATTTATAAATTTATTAAATATTTAAATTTTTAATTTATATATATTTTTTCTTAACACAAAATTCGTTTGGAATGTGAACAGAAAAATTATATTGACTTACAATAGTTTTAGTTTCAGGCAATGTATTGATCCTTATAGTCGTTCTTTCAAATATATGGAATTCAAAAGAAATGTTATGGCATAATACTAAAATGCTTATCATCAAATAGATTTAATTCAATAAAAATAAGTGATAAATGAATTTATCAAAGAGCATTTTCAGATATTTTTGCGATTAACACTAAGTAAAATGTAATATCAAAATTACCATTTTAATTTTTATTTGAATAATCTCCGATCAGGATATTTACGATTTTTTTCCTAAATAACTAAATAAATATATATAGATTTTTTTTGTTTTTCTGTCTATAAAAAGTTGTATCGTATGCAATAACTATTGTCTAATTGTAATAATAAATATAACTACTTATAATAACAATTTGATAAACTGCAGTTACATTCTACAAAGGGTTAAAATTCTTTTTATTATAACATGTATTTATGGATTCAAATGCAAACCCTCCTATGGTTATTTTCATTCCGATTTTCTTATAAATTATTAATTTCTATCAGTGATTGCTTGAAAAGAGAAACACAAATATTTGTATGATTTTACAACTTTAATTGAAATAATGGATCGAAAAAAAAATAATGCTGAAAATTATATTACCTTAACCGACCTTGTTTTCTACCAGTATACTAATAAGTTTAAACGCAGTGCATTATATGAAGGGAAAAAAAAGGTTTTCTTGAAAATGATCATTAAAGAATATTTATTTATATACATAATCAAAGCTTACACTAAGAATAAAATACTCAAAAATTTCTTCTTTTTAAATCAAATTCTTTAAAAATTATTATATAAAATCTTCAAAGAAAGAGCTTATACTCAGAAACATGAGACTGGCTAATATTAAATCACTTAGAGAATCAAAATCTGCTTAATTAATAGTTTTTAAGCTTTTCTTTAATAATAAATTAAATCAGTAACTACCTAGGGCTTTGATAATAAAAAATAAAGTGGAATTAAAAATAAAGTTCGTATTTGTTTGTCTTCCGTGTTAATTAAAATTTTACTAACAATTTTAAAAAAATTTCTCTCTCATCACATTTTAGAAAATTAAAATGGTAATCAGAATTTCAGATATTTTTAATTATATGATTATTTTTAATAGTAAAGATCAAGTTGTTAGCTGTAATTTTGCTGAATAATCGACATTTAGCTAAGTGTTTTTATTTGATTGAAAAAAAATAGCTGACATTTAATTATTAATTACTAAAATTTGTCAAAAGCCTTTTTTTAATGAAGTATGGAATATTTTAGTAAATTTTATTATAAAAACTTCAATTTTTTGAAAGATTGAGCTATTAATTGAGACTGAAAAATAAATTTTAATGATATTTTTATAATATTTATATGCACGTATCTTAAAGTTATTATCTGGTTTCTACTAGGTTATTTTATGTATGTCAATAATTGAATGCGTTTGTTATTTATACTAGTAACCATTTTTATTGGTTATCGCTTCAACTGAATCTCTTATGAATAGTTTCATATTCAGCGTTCTCTTAATATTGAGCTTTTAAGTTTCAATTTTCAATAGATATTTGATCATTTTTAATAACATTGTATTGCTCTCCATTTCATACATGAATATCACTACTTTCCATCTCGCATCTTTTTAAAAATTAAATTTGGAGTTTTCCTTAATAAATTTATAAAATTCTAATGATTTTCTTAGCTTGTATTTCTTAACAAAAAAGGTAACAAAGTAGAATTTTTCAGATAAAATCTTGTTTACAAGACAATACAATAAAAGTGAAACAAAAACTAAATATAATTTTTATTATCAAATTGACGACATGAAAAAATTATAAAAACAATTTAAAAAAAAGATTAAAACGAAATCTGCTATGCATATTTCAATGTATCATGTCAAAACATAATTTCTTGAACGGCCAAGCACCACATGCTCGTGCGAGTTAAATTATATTTTTATTCATTTTAATTGTTTCATTGAATGAGTCACTTTAGTATTGCAAAAGATCCAAAAAACTTTGCCCCGCATTTATTGTTAAATAAATATCACATTTCATATTTATTTCATTTCATATAATCACTTCCTAATTGGTATTTTTCTCGGTTTTATTTGCCGCAGTCATTAACTTATTTTTTAATCCGAGCTTTTGTAAATGCAAGGGCAACGTGTTATTAAAAGCTGATTTTTTTGAGATGCTCGTGCAGATAATAAAATCTCAATTTATCGCTTATGGATTTTTTTTCTTTCATCTACGGATTATTTTGAAGTCACAAACCTCATTCCATGAATAATATTATGTTTTGCAATGATAATAATTGAGTTAATATATGAACATCAAGCCTGTAACAGTTTTAAAAATTATTCTTATTATTTAGAAATTAACGGTAGTAAAGATGCTAAAATTGATTGCATGACAGAGACGTTATATGATAGAATATTTTAAAAATATTTGTTCGATTTTGTTACATTAATAATATTGAATTAAGAAATAATTAAATGAGAAAACAGTAAAGACTTAAAAATTATTTTAAAAATATTTTTTTATAAAAAAAAGATTTCTTTTCTGAGATAGTAGATCAAAAACTCATTTGAAAAGTAATGTCTTTTGAGTAAATGTTATTAAATTTAAATTAAAAGAATTAAATTAAAATTAATTAAATACTATTAAATTTAAATTAAAAGAATTAAATTGCAATTAATTAAATGCTATTGAATTTACATTAAAAGAATTAAATTAAAATTAATTAAATGCTATTAAATTTAAATTAACAGAATTAAATTAAATCTAATTAAATACATTAAAATTGTATTAATTAAATTAAATTATCGAATTTAAGTTAAAAGAAATTTAGATAAATGGAATATTATAAAAAAGGAATTTCTAAATACATTTCTTAATTTTTTTAAGTACCATAAAACTATAAAAATATTATTTATCAGCACTACGTCACATTTTTAATATTTTGTTGAGATTTTATTTCAATTCCATATTTATTTTTCAAAAAAAAAATCTTTCATACTAATCATCATCAAAAAAAAAATCCACTTATTACTTGAAGAAAGTTTCCATTTTTTTCAAATATATTCTATGAAAAATTTGACATCAAAAGATTTAAATGATGTCAACAACTCCTAAAAGTAAATTATTATTTTATACTAAAGTTTTGACAAATAGAATAACAAGATCAGAAGAAAAAAACCGACAGAAAGTGAAGGAATGACAGAGAAAAGAAAGAAACTTGTGTACGTAAGACATTATCATGCTCCGCGGATTGAAAACGAGATTTTGGGAATATAAAATTGCAAATCCTTCTTGGTGAACCTGAATGTCAACACAAATATAAATGGAATTCAGGTAAGTCCTCGGCAAGACATGCAAAAGGAAAAGAAAGTTCCGAGAAAGCAAGTTTGGAAGGAAACTTGATGGATTCCTCGAGAATAAATGCTATGTAAATAGCATTTGACCGGTAATCGGCAATGGTCGAAGGGGAAACATACGGACCGCTTGACCCGTCCACACAAGCCGTCCTCTAAGATAGATGGTGTTCCCGGGGCCCAATGTCCACCCCTGACGTTTAATCCCTTTCCAACCCGCTGTGTTGGGACACGGGGGGTTGTATACGCGGAAAAAATAATTTTATTTATCGGTTTCTGTGAATAAAGTAAAAATAGTTTAGGAGGGAGCTATTCGCTGAACGCGTTAAGATTCTAACTAAAGAAATATTGCTTTATTCATAAGAAATAATCCTGAAAGATTTTAAAACTAGTGGGTTTGGCACAATTTTCCGAAATAAAAATTTATTCCATAAATGGTTCAACCCCATGAAGAAATATTTGAAAAAAATCTAGAAGAGGGATATATAGTGGAACTATATTTTCTTACTAATCGGAAATTATTCGAATTGAATATGTTATTGTCTTTATTGATGGAAATTTTTTTTCATAATCATTTGCAAACAAAGCAAAAGTAATAACATTTTTAAAATTCAAAAATATATGCATTGATAATATGCTTAAAGAACTGAAATATGATTCATATCAACAAAACTGTATTAGACCAGCGTCCAGGCACCGGGGTAGTGCCTCTTTACCATAATTTTGCCGTCCCTATTCGGGCATAGTTGTTCTTCTTCGTTCTATCTGCAAGATGTGTGCTCCCCCGTAAAAAGAGACTGTGCAAGCAAATGTTATGAATAAGTAAAAAAAGGTGTACTCTTGACCCAAGTTGGCGCTACTACAAAACAAGAGACGCTGATTAGGCTTAAATCACTGGCTGCCTCAGGAAGCTGGCTATGGAAAATGCCATAAGAAACAAAAACAACAAAAATCTGTATTGGAATATAAAAGTTCTTCACGTACAACACAATCAAAAGCAGAAAAAAACCTAAGATAAAAGCAGAAAATTTTCAACTTCATTATAAATAATAATTGATTTCCATGAAGTTATTGAGAATTGGCTTATTTCTATTGATAATGGAAAACAAAATATTAAAATCGTCTTCAGTTCCTTATTATCGCTCCTTTTTCTAAAAAAAGAGACAAAAAAATAAAAAGTTAGTTTAAAAATTTAAGGTAAGTTAAAGTTAGATTAGTTAGTTAGTTAGTTATGTTCTTAGTTGGAAAACTTAGAACAAAATTTTACCAAGGTTTTAAGAACAATATTTTCAGTGAAAACTAACGAACGCCTTTATGTATTTTCCTTGGTATTAAAATTATCTCATAAAAGTTAATACATTTGGATGGGCGTCTGGCTTTCAATTATTTATTTCATATAAAATTTTACTCCAGAGCAAAAGTAAATATATATATATATA
>JAOUZG010045806.1:498275-509216 GCA_026289955.1 Argiope argentata | reverse complement strand
AATTTTCGACGACTTCAAATTTGGCGATTTCAATTATTTCTATTCATCCACTCAAGTTCGAGTAAACAATTCTCTAAACTTGTGGATGACATTTGAAAATAATTTTTTTCAAATATTAATTCATTAATTGTTTTATTAATTTATAAAAAACTAATTTTCAAGCCAAAAATCCTCATCCCCTCAACGCCAAATAAGCAAGGAATTCAGTTTGCTTCTTACTCACACTAATGAGGTTAGGCTTAAAATGTTTTCAGACGATTATTTCAAACGATTCTGTTTATTTTCTTAATGTTTGATGCATTTAAAATTAAACATTGTTTATTAATCGGATTCATTTTGAAGTTATTTCGAATTTAAACAGTCCTTAATAAAGAAAATTAAATATTTCTAATTCAAAATGCGTTACTCTAGCTGTTTCAGGAAATTCATGTATTTCCGTTTCCTTAATAAGCGTTTAACTCTCAATGGTATGTTCTGATTTATTTACAACAAATACGAACTTGATTTTGTTTTAATCAGGTATAATTTTTTGTTCAATTAATTGTTATTAATTAATAAAAAGTAAATAAATTATAGTTTTTCTTCGTCGTCCTAAGTAGGAATTGATTTAAATATTTTTAATAACACTTGTTTTCTTTTCAAGTATTCTTGTATCCGGATTGGATATAAGCTTAGGTTCCGAATAATTTCTGTTCACTCTTTCCCGCGGTCTGTAGAACTATTTCTGCCTCATTGTAAGTTTCCCCGCCGAAAAGCCATCAACCACCGCCACGCTGACTGCGCCCCCCCCCCCCCTGAGCTGAAGGATTCATTTAATACCAAACGTATTAAAAGAGAAAGAAGAATTGTTTCTCTGACATGGTTGCTAAAGACGTACCGTTCCGCTGTGTTATTGATGACTGGACAGACCAGAGGCAGCCTCGTGACCCGATTAAGTCCTGCGGGTGGCCGTGATAACAGCGCCAGATTAATAGCCGATAATCCGCGCGGTTAACCCCGAGCCCGGCGTCTGTCCATCCAGCAGTTAATACCGCATGGTCATTGGATCGGACAATCAACTCACAATAGCCGAAAAAAGGACAAGGGAACAGAAATGACCTCGATCAAGGGAAGCTTACGACTATAAAGAACGGAGACGCGGCGGTAATAATTATAGATAAGACATGTGCATTAAGATACCACGGTCTGGACACATTTTGTTGTTCCCCTAGAGAAAAAAAAGGTTACAATATGTTGTCCACATGACATAGATACAAATAAGTACTATCCTTAATGCGAATACACCGCTGTTCTCTTTTCCTACAAATAAACGTTTGTGTTCGGTCTTTTTTTTTTCTGAGGCGAGCACAACTGCAATTAGAAGAAATCTGCTATAGGAATTGTTTAGATTATCGCAAATTACTCAGTGACAGCAAAGAAGTGTATTTTCATATTGTTAATTACGTAGGTGATATTTGAAAATTCATTTGAATATCATAAAATTTATGAGCACATTTTTTTAAAAAATTTAATTAAATTTCGATTGCAAATTTCAAGTTATCATGTGAGAATATTATTATTTTTAAGTTATTATTTCTGTTAATTAATTTAAGTCATTAATCAGTTAAAACTAGTTTGATATATATAGTATTTGGAAAATTAACATTGGGAAATAAATAAAAATTGAATTAATGAAGAAACCAATACCAGAGCATAAATATATGCTTTATTATTGTTAATAACAATCTATTAAAATTTATCAAACTATGAAAATTTAAATATACACATATATTTGATCCTTTTAAGTCATGAAAGAATAAATTCATGAAGTAAATGGTGACAGTTGATTGACCTAAACTAATTCTTGTGCTTCTGATTCAGATTGGCATCAAACTAGAGGTCCTTTTATTCATACATTAAAATTAACTAATTTAAAGACAATATCGAAATTACAATTAGTCCACTAAAATCAATAAGATAATTCTTGATTTTATTAGTAATAAACAATATTATTGAAATGGAATATGTCATCTGTTCAGTTCAGTTATATTAACGCCAAATTTCAAAACAACACTAGAGCTGCTCTTGGATGGAATTCCTTATTTTATGCCTCAGTCAGATGAAGAGGACGACACCTGAGCTCGCATCCCCCTTCATTTCTCAACTTTGATACCAAACCAAAGGGAGAACAAACACACTTAGACGATCACTCTTCGGTGGAATTAAGGTCTTGAACCTT
Organism: Argiope argentata; assembly: GCA_026289955.1. Classification (NCBI taxonomy): domain Eukaryota; kingdom Metazoa; phylum Arthropoda; class Arachnida; order Araneae; family Araneidae; genus Argiope; species Argiope argentata. The sequence goes on along the minus strand of JAOUZG010045806.1, from coordinate 506,998 downwards.
TGCCTTGAGGTTCCGATTAATCTACTAAACCCTCGCTATCCCAGAAACTAAGAAACTCAACGCAGCTAAGATATTATTGAAAATGAAAACTTCCTAATCAGGTTACTTTCGATTATTAAAAAGTGAAATAGTATTATTAAAATATTAATGTATCAAAAATATTTATTAAACTACGATGAATAAAGCCGGAAGACTTATAATTATTTAAGCTTTAATGCAGTCTTTATTTATACGAACAGTTTAATATATAAATATTTATAAGAATTAAAGCCCTCATCAAATTTGTATATTCAACCACTGAGAAATTAACTATTAAACCATAATTTCTATGACATTTTGTATACTGTATTTATAAAGATAGAAATATTTTGAAATTCTGTTAGAAATTCTAAATGAAGAATTACGCTGTTTTACATACGAAAAAACCTATATTGCCATATGTTTTAAAGATTTAGAGAAATAAAATGAATTTTAAAGTATCTTATCTTAATATAATGAATATTATGCATTCATGCAAAAATTAGAGAAAAATATTGTTTATTCAAAGTTTAAAAACTGCAGATTACGTGCAAAAAAGAAAGCAAGAAATGCAAAATTCAAAAATAAACTTTTGCGGGTAAAAAATTGTTTTTCCCTATTTGAATTATTCATTGTCTTTTATATAAAATTTATTGTCTTTTATATAAAATTCGTTGTCTTATATATAAAATTATTGGCAAAAATACCTTATCAGCTATTTGAAACTAACAATTTTAAATAGTTAGAAATAGATTTATATTCGTAATAAATAAAACAAATTTCAGTTATGATCTTTAATTCTCTTCGAAATTGCTTTAGCAATTTATTCCTAGACAAAAGAATATTTGCTTACTTGTTTCATGTTGAAATTTTTCATGAAATTTTGAGGATCATTTTTTAAAAATCTATAAAAGAAGCAAAATATAATCCATCTATAAATAATAAACAGGCTATTAAAAAGCAGATAACTTACGCAATTTGAATTTAATATTAGAATAAAACTGACATTTAGTTTATATTAGGGAAATTGTATCTAATTTCCTGTCTGTCTATAAAAATGTGCTACCTTAAGTATTTCCAAACAAACAAAGAACATGGTAAAAAATTCAAATAACTATTACATATAATTAATTACATTTAACAATAGAAAACAAAACATACATTAGTTTTAAATTTTTATATTGCTTTTACTATAACTTTAATTTCTGCGTCACTTTTTCAGCAAAACAGATTTTTTTTATTACTTCATTTTTCATATTTATGATTTTAAAAAGTTTCAAAATCATATACTGAGATTTAGATTATAGTTTAAAAAATATTTTTAGTTATAAAGGTAAACATATATTGGTAAAATATTTTTTATGGGTTCGTCTTCAAATTGTTTATGTTATATTAATAAAGAATTTATATCATTCTGAAAATCAAATTAAATGGGGTTTTATTTTCTTAGTAGTAATTAAAATTTAATGAATGAAAATTAAAGTCACATGAATAATAATTTATTTTTCCATTTATATTTTATTTTTTCTATAAAATTATTATTTATATAATGTATAAAATGTAAGAAAATAAAACATATATTACTATTATGTCTAAAATCTGAAAAACAATAATTTTTTTTTCATCGTAATGATAATGTATATAGTTTAGAAATTGAATGAAAAGTTAGTAGCTAATTTCAATTTTTATTTTTAAAAGTTAATTGTTTTATAAATTTTAATGAAACGGGATAGATCTCTTGAACTGTTTATGAGTGTTTGGTGAATCAGCGTTCTTTTGTTTTCTATAAACTCTTTTATTAATGTAATTAATAAAATTAATTTAAAAGGAAATTCGTATTCAAAAAAGTTGATAACAAAGTTACAAATATTTCGTTGCAGTTGTTGATTCCTGTTCATAATAGTTTATAAATAACTTGGTGACGTGATTAAATATTCAATAAAAATACTCTTTACGGAATCATATTGTTTGTTTAGAATAAAATCCTGTTTTGTAACAATTTGAAAAGTATTTTCAGACAGTCTACAAGACTTTAAATTATCTAGGTTGACAGGTGAATTACTAAAGTAGATTGTTGATTGTTTTCTAGTATAAAATTTATAAACTATTTGTAAAGCATTAATAATGTATAATTTGTCTAGCTATATTTTTTTAAATATAGATATTCGATGCCTGTAAGATAAATATTTTTTTTAAAAATTCCCTTCATACATTTTTTTAATAATTCATGAGTTATTTTTTATCAGACTTCGTGATATTTCAGACAGTAATATTCATATATAAATCTTATGCTTTATTAAGACGTCTTTAATTTTTTAATATATAAATTATGGTAAGGTGTTTTATACAATTTTTTCATGCTTATAATATCCCGAAACATCCCTCAAATATCCTTAAATTTGTGAAATTTAATTCCACAAATTTTCTATCTTAAAGCAACATCAAGAAAGTAACCGAGCTAAAACCAATATTGATACTCCTTCCCTTTTAAGTATACTACTACAGAACATCAATTTTAACTACAATACCACTATTTTTGACTACAATATCAACTATTTTCGATTACAATACCACTATTTTCAACTTCAATAACTCTATTCTCGATTACAGTACCACTATTTTAGACATTTCTGAATACCCTAATACATGAATATTCTATAAACAAAATATGGCTGTTAATTGTAGGTTCGATAATTGATCTCTGAGCGAAGTTACAACAGTAAAATGCAATTTTTCATACCTTAATCCATTTTATCACAAAAGATTAAAATTTTTACGGTAAACATTTTAGAACACCAGGAATATTTTACTTGAAATTACCTTTAAAAAATATCGCATAAATTCTTATACAAAGTGGCAGTATGTGGTGTGGCAATATACAAAAAAATAAATAAATGAGCAATTTTGTAGAAAAAATAAGTAACGATAACAGGATTATAATGTGGGTGTAAACATTTCAGGTGACTATGATTCGTATATATATCATAATCATAAGATTATGATTTATATACTAATGAGCTTCTTAAACAAGGACATAAATGAACTCATAGTGATGGTAAAAAGATCAGACAAAAGTTCAAACTTTCCATACACACACACAAATGACTTTTGAATTGAACCACATCAACAATTTAAAAATAAGATTTAAGATAAAAACAGAGGCAATTCAACTTGATTTTCTTATCACTTTTTTTTCTCTATAGTACAGTTACTCGATGATATTTTATTATAAATATACTATCTATCATGCAAGTAGATATTAAATTGTTTTATTTTATTGTTACAATATCGAATGAAATATAGTATTCCAACCACCATTAAATACAATATAATGCATAGGCAGATTGCAGTATAGTGTTATGAATTTTATGTAAATTAGATGTATTGTTGTAAATATTTCTAAGTAGTTTAGTTACATAAAATGTGTAACGGAATCGTGCGGAAGAGGGAAAAGACCATTATAAGAGTATTTCCAACAGAAGATCACCATATTTCTCTAACATGGCGATGTATGTGTGTTGGCTCATAATGAGGATGCTGACAATTTTAACTGCATTCTAAAATAGGCAGTGGAAGCTAAAAAATAAAAATTTGTTCCTAGGGAAAGTTGGAGAAATTTCCTCGCTCACCTGAACTGTCAGCATTGTTTCTGCGTTTGCCTCGCACCTCTTAAGAGGACGGTATATAAGGTGCTACGGGGGTCAGTGAGTCAGTTTGGAGAGCGAACTTCGAATAGTTGTCTTAGCTTAAGCGAACGCCTTTTCTTTTTGGAGGCTATTCTATAGCTTTACTCTTATCCATAATTTACGAACTAAATAGTGTCAATTCACTGTGTAATCGTAGTTTGTGTTATGTATATTTAATACAAGTTTAGTATACAATAAAGTCTGCATTTTATCTGCATCTTCGCATCGTTCTTGTGAGAAATTTCGTGACAATAGTAATAGCATGCATTTATTTATCTTGTTTTATGTTTATAAAATTAAATCTAATAAGCGATTTTTCAATTGCAAACGGATATAACGGTACATTAAACGTTTACTGGTATATTCTTGATGACAATACAATATTTTATTAGTCTCAATTAAACCATGAATTTAATTAATTTTTTGACCCCGTACAAGTAATGTCATCTGATAGTGAGTTTGACAAATAATTAATCCCAAGTTTAACCCAATCCCAAAATAAAACGATAATTCTGATAGTCTCTAGTATGAATTATTGTGAATAAAATAAGGAAAACTTAATTTTAAAATTATTTCTATTAATTTATAAACACACATTTAAAAATGTATATTTCAATGTATGTTTTGTTGATCTAGATATCTTTGTAATGCCAGTGAGAAAACTGCATTTTACTGACACAAAAAATAAATTTCAATCAAAAGGAAATTCTAGGAGTAAATAAAATACGAAACAGTTCCAAGCCTGAAAATTATCATCGTAAACATTACTTATTTGAAGCTGAGAAGACAAAAATTACTTTAAGCCGTTAAGCTAGGCGTTCGCTTTCCACATAGAGGATACTTGTTCTTAGTTTTATGAACTCTCGCGAATTCTTTTGAGGGAAAAAAAAAGATTCAATTTTCTCACTGTTTCTGTTGGAAGAAAATGGAATTTTGAGCAGTACGAAAAGTATGAAATATACTTTCCTTCAGAGCTCTTTTAGTCGATTTCGCGAAATCGATTTTCTTTTTCAATTTGTTTTGACAACTGAAGACACAAACAGTGTGCCTCAGCGCTTGAGAAACAGAAAAAAATACATCCAGATGCATTCTTTTCATAACTTTGCGTCCGTTATAGAAATACAAGTAAATAGAGAAAGATAAATAAAAACATCAGCGTTTATTCTAGTTACATAAAATAGAGATTGTTGAAGTGTTATTGTAGAGATTGCAATGGCTTCCGACAACGAATGAAAAGAAACCCTATCAATAAGAAGTTAAACTGAATGATTTATGATGAATGCCTTTATAATTCATATATTAATTTAGTGTCCCACAAAAATTGATAATGTTATTTCGATTTGTAAATTCTTTTCAGAAATTAAAATGGTTAAATGTTTAGAACTCTCTTTTGAAAAGAGTTTTAAGACTTTCAGTTGCTTAGAGCTTCAGTTTGACGATGATGATGATAATGTCGTGTCCGCTTTTTACCACGAAAAGAGGGGTGCAGTAGCTTGTGAGGATATGGACCCCTGAGCACCCGAGGACAAAAGTCTGACTTCTGGCTATTATGAGGATGAAACACATACCCACAAGCTTGCAAAGCCCCGTTTTACAGGGGGCACATACACACATCTCACAGATAGAACACAAAAGAACAACCATGCCCGAATCATGACTCAAACCCGGGACTATAAAAACACGAGGAAGAAGCGTTACCTCTGTGGCAGGACACCACCTAGAGTTCCAGTTTAGCTTTTATTTTAGAAATATTGTTGTTGTTACTAATGATACTTGCCATTGGAAAAATGTCCTGACGTTCGTCAACAATTTTAATCCGAACGAGCGTCTCTTGTTTTTGAAGTAACGCCAATTAGGGCCAATAGTGCGACTTAGTTACACACTCATCACATTTTTACAAGAGAGTACATTCACACACCTCACAGATAGTACACAGAAGAACAACCATGCCCATGAACCCAGCGCTCCCAGATTATGATGAAGATACTCTACCTCTATGCCAGGACGCTAGCATGAATATTTTAGGCATCGTTAGTAAACGCATAATACTTAGTCCGGTATAATCTTTAATGTAAATATACTTGTTATTAATCACTCAGAGTAAATATCACTAAAATAATTTTGTATATGGATATATATAGGTATTACTGTAGAAATTTCTATGTTTTGTTAGCCTTTGCTTATTATTTATTTTAGTAATTATCTCTACTAAGAATGCAGATGAATGCATGTCAGTATTGTTAGTGCTCTACAAGCCAGATCGTTTAATCTAGAGCTTCTTCATTTAATATAGTTATATTTTGGACGATTGAAATGTACAGTTCGAAGTGATTTTTTTCGAAACTTTAAATATAATTATTTAATTAAACCAAAATTTAACATTTTCTCACCCTAACGTGCAAAAATATGATAGCACAAAAACTTTTATATTATCTTAAAATTCACAATTTTTTATTCATACTGGTTAAATATCCATGCACATTTTTTTCACTATTTATACTGTTCGTATCAGTATCCAGAGATGATCACTTTTCGACGATCCCATTTCACTATGAGGTGAGACGTGGAAAGAAGGGTTCATATAAGGAATTAAATTTGTTGCTAAATGTAAATATCTCACAATTTCATTCTTCCTATCACCCCTATTTTTTAAAATAAACCTGTCTTAACACATGCGCAAAAACGCGAAGGGCTTTAGAACCCGTTGGCAAACAGTAAGTGTGGCTGTCCGATTTCTAACAACTAATATTTACGTTCAGAAATTCAAATCGTTTTCATTATTGTTAGGAATTTTGTGTCAATTAGATGTAAATATTGTAAATATGTATTAATTTCTCTGCAAATATTGTAAATATTTATAAATAGTTTAATTGTTTGAAATTAATTGTAATTGAATAATGCATCAGCTAGAAAAAACCTTTCTAAGGGGATTTACAACATAAGATCGCCATTTTTGATTAATTTGGCGATTAAGATGTGTTGGCGACATAATGAGTTCGCTAACGCTTTTTACTACACTCTAAATAGTGTAGTAAATAAAGATATTCTCTAGAAGAAAAAAAGATTTGTTCCTAGAGAATGTCGGAGAAAGTTCCACACCTGTAAGGAATGAACAAGCAGCTTCCACGTTTGCCCCACCCACTTTAGAGGGTTTCAAAATATTGAATGGATTCTGTTTAAATTATGTGTTGCTCAAAAAAAAAGGTGAAGTTACACTGTTGCAAAATTTAAATGGTTTATAAAGCGGATATTTTTATATTTAATAGAGTTGTGATGTCATGTGATTAGCTTTAAATAGTAAAGTTTATAAGCATTGTGAACATATGAACTTGTGCAGCATATAAGATAATAATACAAATATGAAGCTTGACAATTTGTGGTAATCATGGATACAAAGATATATATATAAACATTTTAAATAAAAAAATAAATACACCTTTATTTTTGGCGAATCAGCTTATTATCAAAAGCTACCAGTTATAAATAATTAAATATAATTTTAAGAATGAAATATTAACTTTTTATGATAAAACTGTTTAAAAATAAATACTTTTCATCTAAACATCGATTAATCATATTACTACCCAAGCATGGTAAATATATCGAAATTTAATTTATTTTCAACAACATTTTGTATTGTTATTGCTGATGATAATGGCAATAATGGATGGTTTTAATAGTATTAAGAAGCCTCTGAAAAAACCAAAGGAACGGCTCGGCAAAAATACCGCTATCCTGTTAATATTTTCCTTTCTGAAAAAGAAAAGTTACACTGATAATATTATTTAAAAGAATTGAAGAGCATGCCCAAAAATGCTGCAGTACTCTGAAAAGAAGATAATCAAAAACTAAAAGGCAACATCAGTTAAGTAAAGTCTGAGAAGCTTTAATGGAAATATGTTAAGGGAAATATTTCTACCTTCAATAATAATTTTTGCACCAAGATAAATCAAAGCTGTTTCCTCAAAATAATGAATCCTTAAGTAAACAAATAAACAATTTTCTCTTTAAATCAAATGTAAATTATTCTAAATTAAGAGAATAATTAACATTAATTATTCTCTTAATTTAGAATAATTATCATTAAAATTCATTCTGAGTATCGGTATTATTTTGTCACTTTGTCATGAAATATTAGACATGATTTGGGCCTATTTATTGCCGTTGTTTTTTTGTAAGATTGAAACTCAACCAAAATTATACTTAAACATCCGTTACATATCTGTAATAACAATTCCTTCCTGATCTGGAGTTTTTTTGAATTCCAGTACCCATTAAAATATAACACAAAAATAACCTATAAGTCTGTTATCCACGTATTGTATTGGGTTAAATGCTGTCCATGTTTTCATACATAACCAAATTCAGATTGAGATGAATGACAGTTATCCTAACAGTGCAAAGGCAAAAACTATGATAAAGTCCTCATGGCTATTATCAGACATGAGGCAATTCTTCCTGAATGCGGCATGTCCAGTCATTGAAATGAAAGTAATTTGATCCAGCAACGATATACTCTCCGAGGAAGAGAGAACTAATCGACATTTTATATCTTAATATAACTCCAGTGAAGAATAAGTGAAAGAATCTATTATTCTCTAATAATTAAATAAAAAATTTCCCTTTCAGTTGTGATCATTTAGTTCTGAGCGTCCTCAGGTTATCAAGCATTACAGATTTGAAATAGAAATTTGAAAAAACCCAAAAAATCTTTACAGGATTTACTTATAAAAATATGAAAGAGTACCTAAAATTTCTACCGAATCTACTTATAAAAAGCATGAAAGAGTATATAAGATCTTTACAGGATCTACTTATAAATGAAGGTTCCTAGTTTAAATCTTATAACTTTCCTTACAAAAAACAGCATAGTTATTGTTAAACCAAACTATCGCATTTCAGATACAACACACAAGAAAAATATGAATAATTTTGAAACATTTGGAAACACTAGAAAAGTAAAGCATTCTGTAACAATACATAAAATCAATGTATTGCTACAGAATGCTTTACTTTTCT
>JAOUZG010045806.1:434119-444169 GCA_026289955.1 Argiope argentata | reverse complement strand
CAATTCAGCTAGAGATCGCCTTCCTCCAAAACGTCCCCACTACACAAGCTGGGGGACATTTGGTCCTGATGAATTTAATGTGCAGCACATTTACTTACATTATAGTATGATCATTTTTCAGATGACATGGATGCCAATTTAGCTAGGGCTCGCCTTCCTCCAAAACTTTCCCACTACATAAGCTGGACAACATTTGGTCCCGAAGAATTTAATGTGCAACACATCTAGTTACATGAAGGAATGATTGTTGTTCAAATGACATTGATGGCAATTTAGCTAGAGCTCACCTTCCTCCAAAACTTCCCCACTACACAAGCTGGAGGACATTTGGTCCCGATGAATTTAATGTGCAACACATCTAGTTACATGAAGGTATGATCGCTGTTTAAATGACATAGATGCAAATTTAGCTAGAAATCGCATTCCTCCAAAACTTCCCCACTACACAAGCTGGAGGACATTTGGTATCTATGGAGTTAATGTGCAACACATTTAGTTACAATACAATATGATTATGGTTTGGATAACATGGATGACAATTTAGCTTGAACTCGCCTTTCTCCAAAACTTCCACATTACACCAGTGGTTCTTCATGTATTTTTTGAGTACCAAATCCAATAATATGGCAGTATTTTGATGTAATCTGGTTATATACCTAAAACTCTATGGCCTGGAAGTCGAAATCTTACCATAAGTACAGCGTATTTTCACAGCATATGAAGATTATAAATTTTAATTCAAAAGAACTTCAAAATGACATCTTTACTTAAAAGATGGTGTGGATTTCAAACAAACACTGACAAACAGATTCATCGCCTAATTGTAACTCTAATTTGATTGTAGATTTGCACCTTAAGTGCAGCATACATACTATAATCGAATAGCCGGCTGTTTGAAACTAATTATATGGGATAAAATAAAGCGAAAAGAAGCCAATTAATCTTTTCTTGCGGCACGCATCAGTAGTTCATTATTCGGCGATTTCATTTCCAGGCTGAAATTGCTGATCGTTTTAATTTCAAACGAAATTTTCCGGCGGCTTTGTTCCGCCGCAGACTCGCGCCCCCGTAAATCCGTATTATTCAGATCGAGATTACCGATTCTCGGGGGGTGGCTTTGCGATTCAGATGCACTCGCTTGTAAGGTGATGGGCTTAACGAGAGGACCATGCTTCGACTAAATTCGTTAGTACACGCCACTTGCGCCACTTCTCCGTCTTTAACTGCTTTCTCTCATTCTACTCCTCCCCAGTAGCTGCTTGGAGAACTGTCAACACCGCTACGGTTGCAGAGAACAAAGGGGGCATATCTGAGTATGTCCGTTGCAGAATGGGTAAATGATATAAGACGTTAACGTCTCGAGCTTTGCACATTAGTTTCGATTTCAAGTGGATAGGGAATAATTAATTTTAAAGGTTTGAACTATAAATTAAACTAATAATTCTAACATAGTTCTAAGTTTGTGTGTTTTTTTTAAAACTTATTGTGTTTGAAATGTTTATGTTTTCATCCTAATGGAACTCATTATTAAATTAACCAATGAAATTCTAAATATGATATTCTCAAGATAATTTAAATAGTGAATTTTGGTTTTATATTAATTTAAACTAATGGCAACTAACCAATGAAATAACCTATTACGAACCAAATTCAGCTATTTTTTAATGACACTAATGGTGCAAGAAATTCATGAATCGTATTCAATTTTAATTGAAATGATATAAAAATTGTCATTAAAGAAATTATTCTAAAGCGTATTTAGGAACTTCAAACTATGGATCAGATCGAAAATTTTAAAAAGTAGTTTTAATTTTATTTATTTTAAAATAATCAGGAACAATTATTAATGACATAATCAGAAACAAAAATAATTTCAAATAAAACAGCTTGGAATAAATTTTTTTATAAATGAAATAATTAACAATTAAAAGATAAAATGATCGTGACTAAAAGTAATTATTAATGAGATAATTAAGAATAAATAAATAAAATAATTCAGACTAAACATTTAAAATAATTATTAATAAAAAATTATAGATAATTAAATAATAATAATAATACGGATAAAAAATTAAATAATTAAGAATAAAACACTTATTTGAGAAACAAAGGAGTAAAAATTTAAAATAGTTATTGATAGGAATAATTAGGAATAAAAAATTTAAGTAATTTAATTTAAAAAAATCTTTTGTATTTAATCCGAATATTTTGTAAAAGTATTTAATAAAAGTTTTTATTAATAAAAATAATTTTAAATTGCTTTTAAGTAGATATATAAAAATTTGGATTACGGAAATTCATTTAGAGTGGATATCTTTAACATCGCAATATATTTCTGCAAAATATATTATAATTATTATAGTTAGTAATTGTTTATATTAGTACAGATTTTTAAACAATTATTAAAATGCCAGTAGAGATTACAAACATTAGAGCAAATATAACTATATATGTAATTATATAAAAACCACTAATTTAGAATTAAAAATATTAAAATCAGGAATTTAAAGCGCATTCCATTTATTTTTCCAATATTTTCTGTTTCAAAAAAGATAAATCATTATTCTAATTTTATGATAATAATTAATAATTTTATTGATTTTTAAATTATATATAAATTTCTGCAACTAGTAATTCCGATGAATAGTTGATATCCTGATTTGAAATATTCCATGTAATTTGCTTTGCTCAATAAAAGCTAAAATTTAGCAATCCTAGTTACAGAAATTTTATAATTAATAATTAATATTTTTTTGTAAACAAATTCTTGATTAATGTGATAAGTATAATTAAATCTGAAAATAGCTGACATCCTGGCACGGGGGCAACGCATTTTCCCATAGATCTGGAATTCATGGGTTTGTGTACCTGTTCGAACATGGTTGTTCATTCCACATGGGGATGTGAATATGCCACTCTATAAAAAGTGGCTGTGCAAGCTAATGTGATACGTGGGTAACTAAGAAGCACTCTTGACCCTAGTTGTATCCATTTAACAAATAAGAGACGCGCCTTTGTCTCAATATTTGTTGACTGAATCAGCGAGCTTTTCCATGTCAAGTTCTATTATAAACAAAACAACAACTCTGAAAATAATATTAGAAGAGTTTGATAAATAATACTACATAGAGTAGCAAAGAAATAAAGATTAAAAAGAAATCTGCTTTGCATATTTCAGTGTATAATGTCAGAACATCATTTCTTGAACGGCCAAGCACCACGTGCTCGTGCAAGTTAAATTGTATTTTTATTCATTTTGAGCGTTTCGTTGAATGAGTCACTTTAGTATTGCAAATGATCCAGAAAACTTTGTCTCGCATTTATTTCTTTAAAAAATATCGCATTTCCTATTTATTTTATTTCATATAATCACGTGTTCAAAACGACCTTTTTCCATCTTTTATTTTCTGTAGTCGTTAACTTATATTTTTTAATCAGAGCTTTTGTAAAGGGAATGGCAACACGTTATTAAAATCTGATATTTTTAGATGTTCATGCCGGTAGTAAAATTTTTATTTTTGGAGTACGGATATTTGTTGAACACCTCATCCCAGAAACAAAATCCTTTCTGACATGAAAATAAATCATGACAAAAAGTTGCAGTTAGTTTATAAGGAAGAGTATTTATAAATAAATTATAGTTCAAAAGAATTATGGAATGCCAAAGTTAGAAATAAAAGTATTCATTATAAAAAATATCAACCATTCAATGTCTAACTAACCAGAAGAAAGAATGTAAATTTTGGTAAGTAATTTGAGAGTATAAAATCTGAATGGCAGTTCATTTGACGATTTATACATTTTTTCCATATCAAGTAAAGTACTTTTCCATTAGCTGGGGAGCAGCAAAAAATTGCCAAATAAATCTAGCGGAATTGTACATTATTTGGCGATTTTTTGACTTTAAAATCACTAAAAGAAATTTAGCGGAATTCTTCAATATTTGGCGATTTTGCTCTGCTGCCCGGCTAACGGAAAAGTACCTCAAATTACAATTTTATATTGCTACAACAGATTCATTTTATTCTATCACATTGTTGAATTAAATGTTATTATACTCTAATATCTGTGGAATAGAAATTCATTATGTTTCTTTTGAAAACTAGTTTTCAAACATTGCATAATCGATTATCAAAAAGGAATTCTTATCGGATGTTGAAATATTTTCCTTTATTCGAAATCTGGTGTAATTCTACATTATTTGGCGATTTTTTACTTTAAAATCATTGAAAGAAATTTGGTTAAATTCTTTAATATTTGGATATTTTTCTCTGCTGCCTGGCTAACGGAAAAAGTACTTCAAATTACAATTTTATTTGGCTACAACAGAATAATTACATTCTATTACATCGTTGAATTGAATTTTAATATCTGTGGAATAGTGATTCATTGAGTTTCTCTTGAAAACTAGTTTTCAAGCGTTGCATAATCGATTATCAAAAAGGAATTCTTATCGGATGTTAAAATATTTTCCTTTATTAGATACATCCTTTTGGAATATTCGACATTCCTCTCGCATATATTTCTAATTTATCATTCTCATCACCTAATGAGTAAATTTTTAATCTATTCAAAATAATGACATTCTTCTTCATATTTATCAGCAAATAACCTTCATTCGGGGCAAGCAGTGAAACGCAAAGGAACGTGTCTTTTATTTTGTGAATTAGCGACGTTCCATTCTTCCCACCTTCTCTAAGCTGAGCTCTCCGGTTTTTTGATCAATTATCTGCCAATTAGAGCCAAAAACAAAGATAAAGTTAATTATCTAGAAGATGAAAATTTCCGAAGAAAAGTTTTCGCAACGAATAAAAATGAGCTAAAACCATGGCTTATCATAACCGGGGGATGATTATAATGGACTTAGCTGGGGTTTTCAGGAAAGTGGTGCGAAGAGAAAAGACGAAAAAGATAATTAATAAAAACATTGTTTTTCCTTTATGCCAACGTGTCTTTACCTTCATCATTTTTTCTCCATTTTCTTAAAAGTAGCTTCGTTAGTTCATGCTGCTTTATTTATTTAAAATATATCTTTATGATAAGGATAAAACATCCTATACCTTGACATGGTGGAGAAAGCAGTAATTGGCACAATGTTAAAATTACTTGCAAATGTCAAAATTTATAAGCAAAGAATTATAATTAATTTTAAAGTAAATATTGTAAACTGCTTAACAGAGACTTAAACATAATTGATCTTTTCGAAAAGAATTTTTTAAATAATTTCATTAATTATTTATTAATCCTATTTTTTTATAATTGTATATGAGGTTCTTAAATTCTTTAAATCTCTTATTAGTTTTCAAGAGCATATGCTGTCAATAATATTTTGATGCTTTAAAGCCTTATATCGTTTATATTGTTTATAATGTCACTATTATTAAATTTTATTTAACTTATGTATGTAATGTGCATAAATTCATTATTTATTTTAAATCAATTTTTTTATAATTCATTCCAGTATATATACACTATTCAATGTTTAATAATATTTTTAAAAATGCAGTTAAAAATTAAATGATGATTTGATTCATATTTTATAGTTATAGAATCGTTTCCTTTATTCACATCTTATTTCTAAATCAGTAAATGAAGCATTAAGTCTTTTCTTGCGAAAAAAATAATTACATATAAAAATATTTTTATTAGCTTTTGAAAAGAATATATACTTTTTTCGTTTTATCAATTATTGTTGATTATATGAAACACGTTTCATTATTAGGTTTACAATAGTGTTTAAATATTCTGCTTCCTATTATTAGAACATTCACGAATCATAGTTGCTATACCCCATATGCCTTTATAATTGATATACAGTGATAAAATTGAACAGATAATTGCAAAAAAAAAAGATTAAAATGAAATCTGCTATACATATTTCAATGCATCATATCAGATATCATTTCTTGAACAACCAAGCACCACATGCTCGTGCAAGTCAAATTATATTTTTATTCATTTCAATTGTTACAATGAATTAATAACTTTAGCATTACCAACGATCGAAAAAACTTGGTCTGGCATTTATTGTTTTAAAAATTATCACATTTCCTATTTATTTCATTTCACATAATCACGTGCTCAAAATGATATTTTTTTAGGTTTCATTTCTGTAGTCATAAACTTATTTTTTTTATCAGAGCTTTTGTAAATGCGATGACAATGCGTTATTAAAAGCTGATTTTATGAGATGATAGAGCAGATAATAAAATTTCAATTTTTCAACTACGTTTTTTTTTTTAATTTTTATTTTTCACCTACGGATTTTTGTCTACTTCATTCTCAAAATAACATCATGTGTTCTGACATGATAAAAAAAATCAAGACTAAAATCTATTTCATAAAAATTGCATTTTTCAGGTTAGTGAAAATCGAAATAAAGATTTAATAACATAACCCAATGTTAAAAACCAATTAATAATTGAAATATCATGCTTTTACTTAAACATACTCCGTATTATTACGGCGCTGTTCAAAGTGCAATGAATAACTAACAAGTAAATGCCTTTCACTCCTGTAATGAATGATTTCTTTAACCCCCTCCTCCCGTTTTAGTTAAGCTGTTTATCTATCCAGAAGATAACATATTTTATTTTGGGCACTTTTATTTCAATTCATATACGAATGCTTGTTTAATTTAAGAGAGTTCAAATATTTTTAGAATTTTAAATAATTCTTAATTAATAATTATTTAATTTAATAAGAAATTTGAGTACCAAAAATTGTAAAATACGATGCACGAGTCAGATATGGCATGAAAATAAATATTAAAAATTTATAAAATTCGTTGTGTTGTATTGCATTTTTTGGATTAAAGTATTAAATTTTTGTATTATCTAGCAACTTAGAAATTTGAATTGAGAAAAACCATGAAACGAAACCTTTAAAAAATATATTGTAGCATAATTTTTGAAAACTTTTATTTAATCCCGGGAAGCTTGATTTATGTACAAGAGGCTTGGCACAAAAACAGAAGATAGTGGAACAACAAAAAAGAAGCAAGAGGGAGAGAAAAAATATTTTCCCAAAGTGCGTATATACTGTTATAAATTGATAGGGATTTCCTTCACGTGTCAAATTGAGGTAAGGGAATTCTAAGGATTTTTTCAAAGAGTTTTTTTAGGGCATCCATTTTTTACTCCTTCACTCGGAACTAGGGAACCACTAACGAGAGCATTTTTACACTGTTGTCTGTATCTTAAATTAGATAGAAAAAGTGGAATGGGAAAAATAAATAAGGGAATATTTTAGAATGAAGTTAATATGTGCTGAATTTAACTAAAATTAGGATATTAATTAAGTTCAAAATTAAGTAACTTCTATTGGCAGCACAGCAAACATCCATGCAATAGTTAATATTACACTATATATTAAAATTATAGCTGTGATTATGGTCATTTCTGATAGGTACAATTATATTGAGTAATCATATGCATTGAAAAACTTTTGTTGTTGTTTACAAGAAAATTATATTCATTTCTATTTAGCACAATTATATAGAACAAACCTATATATTGCAAAAAAGTCTTAACTCACAAGGAATTTATATCCATATCTACTTAGCAAAACCGTATTGAATAATCCTACACTTTGAAAAAAAGAGTTATTTCTGTACAAAAAGAAATTATTATCTTTTCTGGCCTGTACAAATGAATTGAATAACACTGAACACTGAAAAAAATTGCGTCGGTGTTTACAAGAAAGTTATATTTGTTTCTGTTTAGCAAAATTATGTTAAACAAACCTGTTCACTAAGAACAATATCATTTCGTCACTAATTATAAGGAAATTAATGTCGTTTCTTAAGGGCATAGTTGTATTGAATAAGTACTTGAAAAAATTGTATACATTTACAAGGAAATACTTCTACTTTGCATAACTGTATTGAAAAAAAAACATTTACTTTGATAAAGGCATTTTTGTCACTGTTTAATAGAAAGTTATTGTCATTTTTAATTAGCATAATTACATTGAATAACCCAGTTCAGTGAAAAAAATTAATTGCTGTTTACAAGAATATATCATTTTGTGATCGGTACAATTGTATTGAATGCATATACATTACATACATTGAATACATACACATTACATACATTGAATACATATCATTACATACATTGAATACACATACATCACATACTTTAAATACATATGCATTACATACATTGAATGCATATACATTACATACATTGAATACATATACATTACATACATTGAATACATATACATTACATAATTTAAATACATATGCATCACATACTTTAAATACATATGCATTACATACATTGAATACATATACATTACACACAGTGAATACATACACATTACCACAGTGAATACATATACTTTACATACATTGGATACATATATATTACATACATTGAATACGTATGCATTACATACAAAACATGCATAAAAATGTGGCTATATACATTCATTTCTACTTAGCATAGTTATATTTAAAAACTTAATACATTAGAGAAATTGTTGGTGTATATAAATGAGTTAATTTCTCTTGTATTCTCCGCAACTGTACCAAATAACCCATTGCATTGTAAAATTACATTGCATGAAATATGGGAAGAAATAAAAGAAGAGTTCTACTCTTTTATTTAGATAAGAAAATATCTTCAAGTTTATTGTTTCCAAAAAATATAAATTTATTCTATAGTATTCAAGATACAAGGAATACAGAGTGTTTTTCTTTATTCCTAGAGGGTATTTATAATTTAGCATTGTCTTTTCGATCTTGAGTGGGTGCATTCAGCCAGCATTTCTGGTTAACATTCAAAGCAAGCGTCGCTTCTTTTGAATTAAAATATTTCATTCTAAAAAAATAACGAAAACGGAAAAAAAAAAAAAAAAGAAACTCCCCGGCAAAAGAAGAAACTGACAAAATTTCGTTTTCATATTTCCTGTTTAGGAGGGCGCGGAAAAGCAAAAACTCATTCTTTCCGGGGGACTACTGGGATGCATAAGTATTGAGCCATTATTTTGACCTGCCAACTTTATGCGCCGCACTTCTTAACGTAACACTGTATTGGCATATTCTTTTCGTATAAAAGCGCATAAATAAGAAATACATGTATTCCAAATCCTTAATCATCGGTTCATGCTTTCACCCCAGATACGTTTGGGGTCTAACTGGGCTAATACGAGAGTGAGACTTGTGTTTTTCTTTCGCATTTTTCCATAGCAACTGGATAAATTTCTTTCCCGGCACGCGCCGAGCATCGAAAAGTTCTGAAAATATATGCCCAAGATACAATATTCTCCATAAGGCTGGAAGAAATAGATCCATAAAAAATACCTTTTCTAAGCTGGTTGGGATGTGGTTGACTTTTTCTTTGCCATCGAAAGGGGTCAGTCAAAAAGTAAATCTAATTTTTTTTCGTAAATAAAAGAAAGGCAATCTTTTGCATTTTTTTAAAGTTCTGGGAAAAATTTAAAATATGAGTTTTCTTGAATATAAGTTGTTTAACTTCGCATTTTGTTATTATGTGAGGTTATATTAATTATGGTGTCACAGTGTAATTGGTAAAAATATCAGTAATTGGTAAAACAATTATTTACCAAAAATAATTGTTAAATAATTGGTTACCAGTAATTGGTAAAAGTATCAGTTTTTATTTTATCGTTTTGTAGTAACATTATTTCTCTTCCAATAAATATTTCAAAAAAAATTATTTTATCTAATATTTGTCATGTAATATATTTATAAATGAAGCTCCAAATGTCTTCAGTTCAATATTTTTCCCTTACATTAAAAGAAATTCTCCATTTTTTATTGATCTTTTTTAATAAGCTTTTAAACTTTCATACAGGATTATCATTTTTTTATAATGAAATTTCGAAAGTGACATTTAGATTTAGACATCTAGATTTCTTAGTTTGAAATATTTTTCATATATAACTTAATTTTTCAAAGCAGGATATTCTTGGAATAATTTGATTTCAGGTTTCAGCATTTTAATTCAGTTAAATTCTTAAGTGCTTTTATAATACACACACACACACACACACACACACACACACACACACACACACACA
>JAOUZG010045806.1:395216-409979 GCA_026289955.1 Argiope argentata | reverse complement strand
TGTGTGTGTGTGTGTGTGTGTGTGTGTATGTGTGTGTGTGTGTGTGTGTGTG
Organism: Argiope argentata; assembly: GCA_026289955.1. NCBI lineage: Eukaryota > Metazoa > Arthropoda > Arachnida > Araneae > Araneidae > Argiope > Argiope argentata. The sequence goes on along the minus strand of JAOUZG010045806.1, from coordinate 409,927 downwards.
TGTGTGTGTGTGTGTGTGTGTGTGCAAAAAGTAATGTTAAAATGCAATAATAACTAGGAAATGAGAGACAACAGAATAAAATCATTTTAACTGATCAATAAGCTGTCTTATTAAGTCTAATGGACCGGTGTAGCCTGTTTAGTAAGTTGTAGGATTTACATCCCTTGGATAGTGATATAAAACCCGCCAACCGCAGATTATTCGTGCGTGTGTGGTGGCTGGTGCACGTTAAATCTATCGTGATCGCATAGTAATATAGTTGTTTCAAAGAAATGTATTTCTTGTAATCCAATTTTTTTTTCTTTTATATATATTACAAAAATAATATTTTTAGGTTTTGTATTAAATTATTAACTTATAAGATTTTATAAAAATTTTATGATACATATAATTTTGTAAACTTTGCAGCAAACTAAAATCATTTTTAGACTAATGTATTTTAAGGAGCATATTCTTAACAGAATAGCTGTATTCTATTACGTTAAAAACACGCAGACTCTTTTAATTGTTAATTAAGATTCTATTAATAATGATAGTTTTATTTTGATAAATTATTATGCATGGAATAGTACAGTACGAAATCATTTTGATTATTTTAAGTTATTCATTGTAAATTAAATAACCAAACGTTTATTGAACTCTTGAAATATTTCGCATAATTTGTTCTTTACAACAATATTTCCTTGAATCTTTTCTCGTGTCGAAAATTTCGTATTAAAATATTTAACGAATTTTAGAATAAAAGGAAGAAAACCTTTTAAAATAAAGTAACGTTATTATCTAGAACAAACAAAAGCTGTTTATTTTACAACGAACTGAAAAGACTTATTATCTTTCTCTGTACTCTTTCAAACATTTTAAGCTTTATTCTTCAATTAAAATGCTCTTATTAACTGTCTAACTGAACAAAAGATACAATATATAAAGATATATCAAGGCAAATTTTTCATCTGGAATATCTTTTTTTTTGGGGGGGACAACAAAGTATATTTTGCAAATTATTTTATCAGTGAAATAAATACGTAAAAATATAGAAAACAAAATCAAATTTCATAGAATATATTTTCAGGAGGATCAATGATTTAATAATCTTTTCTTCTATGATAATAACAGGATTAGTTTGTTTTATAAAGAAAAATTAATTCATCTCTTAAAATATTAATAGATTTTATTTGAAATAAAAGATTATCATCTATTATTTAGAATTATTCAAAGAAATAGCGGACTTTAAAATAATCAAAAATAGGCGAAAATATGAAATTTCTTTTTTATTACTTTATAACAAAAATAAATGTTTTTAATCCAATAAAATGGCATTATAAAATGAATTGTTTAATAAAATGAATGCTTAATAGATCTAGAGAAATAAAATACAATTTTAATACCTTTTCTACAAAATTATGCTCTAATTAGTTTTAAATATGTTTGAAAAAAGTTTTAAATACGTTTGTTCTGAATATCTTAGATTTAAAAAAAAATTAAATAAAATTGATAATGAACATTTCGATTAAACATTAAAGTAAAACTGGATATGCTCTTTTATGCTCCGAATTGATTTGGATAGTTAAAAGTTAATATAAATTTATTACGAAACTTTAATACAAGTGTATAAAAATATGTCAAAGAATTCCATTTTAAAACTTACATATTTTTTAATTACTTAAAATTAATATGAATACTTTTATGCCTTTAAAAACATTTTTAAGTTTTTAAAGATATTTGAAGTATTTATTTTAAAGAATTCAAATTTAAAACATATATATTTTTTTAATTTCTTAAAATTAATGTGTATACTTTTATGTCTTTAAACACATTTTTAAGTTTTTTAAAGATATTTTATGTATTTATATTTTAATTCCTTTGCAAAAAAAGAAAAAATCATAACTCTATGTGAATAATTTGCAAAGATGCCTTATTCAGTCCGCTATTTTCTGAAAAAACAAATAAATCTAAAAATAGCCTTTTTTTGTTATGCTTATTTTTATAGATTTTTTCAGCAGATTCTAAAATATAAAATATGTTCTAGGATAATAAATACGTTTAGTATTTTAGGAGAGTGAATAAAAGATCCATTTAACAAAACGAAATTCAAAATAATTTTATTAAAAATGAATATTCCGCTTTAACCCTATGAAAGAGAAAACATATATGGCACAAATTAAAAGATTTTATGTCATGAAAACTTATAGAAGACGCAAACTCTCGTTTGCCTTCAATCCTCAACCAAAACAAACATCTCAAAAGCTAAACTGGCGACCACAAATCACATTTCAAAAACCGAATTCTCTTCACTAATTAATTTAGCTTTGGCAAACTGTTTGGCAGCCTCCGGTACGACAAACAGCACTTTCGCCGCCAAGCGAAGCTTCCAATCATGAATTTTGAAGTCTTATGCGAAATCTTCCTGACAGTTTGAATATTAATTCGAGAAGCCACGGTAGCGTCTAGCCTAAGGGAAACTCGATACCATCCAGATCTGTACAAGTGTTGGGGCAACATACCCGCGCACTTTGGACTGAATGGGACAGAGAACCTAACGGGACAAAGTACAACTCTCTCTCTCTAACTCTACCCCCCCCCCTCCCTCCCTACTTGCTTTATCGTTAAATAGTCGACAGAATTGTTTCGTCTGTTAATTCATTACATAATCAGCAAAGGCCTTGTGCTATTCCTGCAGCAGAATATTAATTAAGCGCAGGAGAATGTCCCTGGACCACCCCACCTCCCGTTTTGCACAGGTCCTCCCCTCCTCGCGACCTCAACTAATGAAAAGAGTTTTCAGGGGTGGAGGAGGATTCCGTGGGTAAAAGCGAAGAGGACTTTTGAAAAGTCAATAGGTTATTAAATTTGGAAATAATTATGCGTCTTTCCCGTTAGCCCAGTAAATGAAATTTCGATTAGCAGTATTTTTGTGGCAGTGGAAAGTCAATGGAAAAGAGGGGGCCATGAAGTGGTTGCAAAAACGCTAAGAGGAAGGGGATATACTTCTGAGGATGGCAATGAATATGTTCTGCTGATTCAGAATGTTTTTTTTTCTTTCGTTCGATCTCTTAGATTTTAGGAAGGCAAGGTAATTGATTATATCTTGTGACTCCGAAAGCAACGGCGATGGCGTCCAATAATTTGATTTTGGCTGGAATCGACGAATTGGTTTAAAGTTTTTCTTCTGCCGCGGTTTTGTTAATAAAATCAGAGGATTCGGCGGTTAAAGTTCAAACCAAAGGAATTTCTGTTCGATTTTCTCTTAACGATTCTTGTAAAGAAGCTGAATAAAATTACCAGTGAATCGGAAACCTGTAATTATATGAAATCTAAACATAATTGATTTGAGTGTAAGCTTCGTATTTAGTTGCATTGAAATTTTAGATTTGATAGATTAAATACAATATTCTATGGAATAAAGTTTAATTGACAAAGACTAACGAAGTTACATTCCAGATTCAAAAGCTACTTCTTTTAATGATAGTTTGTATTTTCCTTAAAAGTCTGTCATTTTTATAGCATTATTTTTCATTTTCCAGTCTTTATTTAAAAATGTGTTTCTGCATTTTAAAATCAATTACTCTTTACAGGTTTGTCTTTCAAAAAAAAAAGATATAATATTAATTATATTATAAGCTAGGTTATCAAAATTAATCTTTGATTTTATTGATAAAAAACATTCTTGACTTTAATCTGAGGAAATAAATTTTCAAACGACTTGCTACAGATAAATAATTCTACTTACCGTATCTGGATAAAGAGAAAACGAATCATCTCTTTGATCTGAGTTTCATTTCAATTCTTAGTTGAAAAGCTATAATCAAAGGTGAATTAAACATACGTTACTTCAGAATATTTTTTAAGTTCAAATATTTTCTGAATCTTGATTAAATATTTTTATTTTTCAACTCCCATTTTTTAAATGAAAATATAATGTCTTTCTCTTTCTTATTGAGTGGCTGTGTACTTTATTATGAGAAATATGGACACATATTTTAATAATAGCAATAAAGCAATAAGACTAATATTATCATGAAATTTTACAGGTAAAAAATCTAAATAAATTATTAATATGATACCCAATTTTATGTGCAAACCCCGAGATTTGTTCAGTAAACTGAATTTAATAAAACCAAAATAATTGGAAAAAAATATTTGCATAATATTTTTACCTATGGTTTTTTTAAATATGTAATTTTTTTTAAGTTTTGCGATCTTTTTAAGATATCTTGTTAGTTATAAATTTAACTACTTGCTGCAAAAAGTTCGAAAAGATTGAAATTAACCATCCTAAAAAATGGTTAAATGCATATTATAAATACATATTTTCTACACGAGGCGCTTTATTTAATTTTACATAATTCTTTAAAACATATTAATAACATATATATTGGAAAAAACTCATTTACATTAAAATATTGTGTGTGTGTGTGTGTGTGTGTGTGTGTGTGTGTGTGTGTGTGTGTTTAAAGTTCGCTTATTTTCGTATATTCTGTTTTTAAGTTTACTAACAAAGTTAAATTAAGGCATAAAGATATTTTTAGGCATTAAAATATTTTCTCAGTAAAAGCAAATAAAACAACTATTTATACATTGAGTTATCTTCAAGCATTTGGAAATAGTCTCATCAAAACAACGTTTCTAAATTCTTGTTTATTTGAGAATGTCGTTTTGACTATTAAATAATTGTATATTTTTCAAAATTTAATTATACATTTCCAAAATAAAGAAAAATAAACTAAACAACTCTAAACTCCCTTTAAAAGCTGAGTTTCTGTATTATTGTGGACGTAATTATCCTTAAGAATGAAGAATGCTTTGAAATTTAATTTTATAACACAACATTAGGCATAAAAGATAACATTTAATTTGATGGTATTTACACCAACATCATTCATCGTTGCAACAAATCTTGAGTTTGCTTTATCTTCTTGATATTTTCATTTGAAGATATTAAATGTTTAAAAATCTTATTTCACATATCTCGATAGATTCAGTTATAAACAAATATTTGTTTGCTCCTAATTTAAATAAATATCTAATTAAACGGATGTTTAATTAATTACAATACCAGATTACATTATTGCGTTTTCTAATATTTATTCAAATTGAAACTGGAATTATCAATGAGTGAAATATTCACCTTAAACTGGAGTAACAAACATATGGAAGTGGATGAACAAGTTGAAGTAAATTTAATTTGGAATTATTTTATTGAAATAAAATGATTTGAAGATATTTTTAAGGATATTTTGTGATTGATAACATTTTCACCTTATGCCCAAAAATTGTTTTGAAATCAAATAAATTTTTGAGCATCTAAACAATTTTCTCAGGGTATGCTATTTCTGTAAAAGTGCAGTTTTTATTGTTAATACTATACAAAATAATAATACTATACAGCTTATAATATCATTAATTATTCTCTTTATTGTTAAACTTCCGATTGAAAATATACCTATTTAAAGAATTTCTGCCAAGCAGAGAATTAAACTTAATTTTTAAGTTATTGTATTGACAAATCCTACATGCAATTAAGGTATTAAAATATTAGCGAATTATATAATGACCACATTAATTATAAAATTAAATTAAATATAGTTAGAATTAAAACAGCGTATCAATTTAATTGATTGTTACATTAGAACAAGGTCAAAAAGAGACTGAAATATTTTAATTTTCATGGTTAAATTGAACGAAGCATTGCAGAAAATGGTTTTCTCTTTTAACTTACGGTATAAAAATTAAAAAAAATATTGAATCTTATTACTAATTAATAAGGAGCGTAATTCAGGAGAAAAGATGAATAATATCAAACGTATGAATTTAATTTATGAATATAATACATTGATTTAATACTCGTAATTTCATACCGTGAAATTGATTTAAGACATTCTAAAGAAAGCAATATATATGAATGTAATTAAAACTTTGCGCCATTGCAACTGAAAGAGATGTTATGCCTTGTTAAGCTATTTTGTCTCGTTTTACAATTATTAGTCAATTTCTTTTCAAGTTATTGCAATAGTACTTTAATTGTTGGGGAGATAACTCATAATTAACATTTCTAATGAAATATTATAACCACACACATATTTCTTTAATTTTTTGATGAATTGTTTTACTTTAATGAAGGCAGATAACGGATATTTTTTTAAGAATAATAATTTTTAAAAATTTAACAAAAAATAGTTAATATGCTGTTTGTCTTGTAAAATGTGGTAATTATAATTTGCATTATAAAGTAGCTATTTTTGTATTTAAAGAAATAATCCTTAATCTAACACTAACTTTACTAATCTTTATCAAGATAATAAAGTTGTTTTTTGAAAATGTAAGCTATTTAAATGATAATGAAAAATTAAATAACATCTGTTACTGCAATGATTCATTTTTTAAAATTAACAACAGTAAAAGCAGTTGTAGTTTACTGTAATTTACATGATGAAACTTTATTTTCATTTTCCAATCAAATTTCTCTAAGTGATTCTTATAATGTAATTGATGTGAAACGCATCCTGAAAATGTTCAAATAGTCACTTTATATCGAATAATTAAATGAAAAAAAATTACTCTGAATTAATCATAGGACTTTTTGATGTAGTTCCTGTATTACAAATGACTTACAGCGTTTTATAACAGTATACAACAATCATATACTGCATTCTGTTTGAAAGCCAGAGTAGCTGACCTTTTCATATATTTGGCAACAATAAAAAATATTTTAGCAAAACCAATTTGAGACAGTTTAATATCCTAGGGAAGATGATTAATGCAAAATTCAAAATTACCATTACATTACGTGAAGTTTCATTCTAAATTAACACTAAAATCTTTTGAAAATATTTATATTATATTCGAAAGTATCACTTAAATATAGATGATATGCTCCAAAATAACATTTGAATATAGGTGACATGGTCCAAAATATCATTTGAATATAGGTGAAATCTTTTTTTCGTAAAGTATACTTCATTTTATTTTAATAAAAATTGTAAAATCTTATTTTATTTAGTAGAGTATCTTTCCAAGCCCCTACTTAAGTTTTTTTTAAAGTATTTAAGTTATATTCGAAAGTGTCACTTGAATATAGGTGACATGTTCGAAAGTATCACTTTAATGTAAATGACATTGTCGAAACTGCCACTTGAATATAGGTGAAATCATTTTTTCGTAAAGGATACTTTTTAATACTTCAATAATTTTTTAAAATATTAATGTATTAAATTATTTTTATTATATTCATTCTTATTTGTATCTTTCCAACTCCTTACATAGATCTTTTGAAAGTATTTACATTATATTCGAAAGTATCACTCGAATATAAGTGACATGACAGTTATCGTGTTCAGTTATAGCGCATATTTCGAAGGAGGGATGGGGAGAGACGTGAAAAAGATTCAGCATTCCGTTTCCTATTTTGAATTTTATTATCTCGGAAATTGGAAGAGATAGAGCTGTAAAATTAGAATCATCTCATGTACCATTTTTTCGTCCTGTTCGTGTTACTTAACTGAAAAGGGGAGCTCTCTTCTCGGATAATTGAGATGAGTACACAGGAAGCATGTAACGAGCCAGCAGTGAGTGGAGATCCACCCCAAGCACTGCATTTTGACGGCAACCTTAACTGTCTCTGCCGACAGACCCTTGAATAAAGATTAATAGATCGTAAGGGGGTGGGGAATCATAAGGGGTCGGATCCCTCCCTGCTGCTTCACTTGCACTTTTATATTCTACGTCGATTTCCAGTTCCGTCCACCCCCTTAGCCTTGTGCTTTAGAAGGTCTGTCTTCCTCTCTATCTCTTACTTGATTTCCTTCTTTTTCCCCAGAAACGTTTTTTGACTTTTTAGCTCTGCTACGCTTTTCTCTCTATCGCTTTTCTTTTTCTTTTTTTTAAATTTTATCTTAGTCATCCCATTTTTTTTATTTGTTTCTTTCCCTCCTTTTTTTTCTCATAGTTCTTCAGAAGAAGAGAGAGAGAGAGGGGTATTTTTTTCTACAACTATTTTATTTTTAACGATAGCATCCTCAACTTCAAATCGATTCCGACAAAAGCTCTTAAAGCAGATGAAAGAAAAAAAAGAAAGAATTAAGGGGGATTTGTCCATATTATCTCTTATAGCTGCGCTCTTACCGAATTCATCGCTTGATATTTCGCTTTCATCCGGTGGTTAAAAAAATGAATTTAATCACCTTAAGCGGTCTAATTATCTGAAGAACGCTTTCAAAAAGTGATCAGCGAGTTAAATGTGGATCAGGACATGATATCGGTTTCAGGTCAGGAAAAAAAAACCCTGAAAGAGCTTTCATGAAGTCAATCAACTGATATATACAGGATTCATTTTTAATATTTCAATGCAAATACAAAAAGTTGAATTAATAATATTTTTTCCATTACATGCTGTCATTTTGTTTGAAGAATACTTTTTTAAATAAATTTATATTTATATTATAATATGTGTATGCAAATTACAGAATTTTTATCATATTTAAAAAAATGTAAAGAAATTTAGTTTCCTTTTTTGTTTGTTTTACATTTTTATAAATTCTAAATTTTAAAGAAGCTTTCTATGTTCTTGTATTTTTAAGTTTATCTTTGCCTTATCATCATCTAAGCTTTAAAAGTATTTTTTGATATTTCATTGTACTTAAATTAGGTTTTATGTTCAGAACGAACGAGGTGGTATGAAAAAAAATATAAAGTACCTCTGATTTAAAAGACACAGAATCAAAATTGCAATATTGTTCTTTCAGTAATCTCAAAATTTACCTTTGCAATATTTCAAAACCCGAAATGCTGGCTTTTATAGAGATATAATTTTAATTTCGCAGATTTTTTTCTTAAATTTTTTGTTTTGCGTTTAACCATTTGGCCATTTGCCATTTGCCCTTTTGTTTTGACCATTTTGCCACAATTTTTCAATAGGTATAATTGTAATTTTTAAATAACAGATTACTGTAAGATCCAAAATATTTTTACTTTATAATTGTTATAAAAAACAAAAAGATCAGAAAGAAAAAAAAGGTGACTGTGCTAAACTTTGTCCTTTTATTTGCTATTTTGAAAGCGTTTAATCGATTTTATAACCTTTTATTGTAATGTTAATGATCTAGAATCGAACTTAGTTTTATAGACAAAGGTAAAATATTATTTTTCATTATGGTGTTAAAAGGAAATACTGCACCCAGAACAAATGTTGAATGATTGATGATGAATTAAAATGTACTTACTGTTCCCGTTCTGTTGTTTCAACTATATACAGTTAATTGCCGGCCAATTAAAATGACAATTGTATCGGTTTGTGTTCATTTGGTTTTCTGTGACCTTCTGTTTAAATTTACATGGAAAGCATTTATGAAATTATAAAAGATACATTATTATAATATAAGTGCACATATATAAAAATATTATTTTAAGAAATTATGAAAAATAAATTTCTTTTAATTTAGTATTATGAAAGAAAGCTTTGAAAGATAATTTTCGACCAAATCAAAAAAGCATTTCCAGTTGTAGGAATTCAGGTTACCTTTCGTGACCTATAATCTTCCATTTATATTTGGAAGTAAGATAGAATAGTTTTCAACCGAATTTTAAGTACAATTCCACCTGTGTGAATTAAGTTGACCTTTCGTGACCTATAATCTTCAATTTATATTTGGAAGGAAGATAAAATAGTTTTCAACCGAATTTTAAGAACAATTCCACCTGTGTGAATTCAGTTGAACTTTTGTGACCTATAATCTTCCGTTTATGCTTCGAATTACGAAAGAAAGTTTTGAAAGATAATTTTCGACCAAATCAAAAGAACAGTTCCATTTGTTTGAGTTAATCTTATCTTTTGTGACCTATAATCTTCCGTTTATGTTTGGAATAAATAAAGAATAATTTTCGACCAAATTTAAAGGACGATTCCACCTGTATGGATTCAGTTGACTTTTCGTGACCTATAATCTTCAAAGAATAGTTTTCGACCAAATTTAAAGGACAATTCCACTTGTGTGAATTCAGTTGACTTTTCGTGACCTATAATCTTCCGTTTATGTTTGGAATTATGAACCACCACGAAAGAAAAACCTTTCATCTCCTCCCCTTCAAAATCCATTCGATCAGTGCCCTTTCCATCTGCCTTCCCAGCTTTAAAGGAACATGATCGTGGCATGAGTCATATTCATTCTTCCCAGTCTGTTGGATGTCGAATAATTGAAGATTTGCATGCATGACGGAAGACTCCCCCCCACTTCCAATCAATCCCCTCATAGTGTTAAGAGCTTTCAATTGGAAAATCCCCAAACTTATCTTTCGTTTTACTTTAGAGGGGGAGAATGTCATCTTTTAGCCAATTTGTTAAATTGCAGTGTTTCAATCCAGGATGGAAAACGAGGGGGAGACTTTTACATCATAAATTGCTACGTTGATTTGGTATGAAGCATGGGTGAAAAATGTTCAATAAATGTAGGAAAAAATATGTAAAGGAAAAATGATTGTTTTGTTAGTTTTAAAGACTGGAAATAATTTGATTTCTTTTTCAATGAAATACTCCGTTGTCAATTAAAAATATATACATGAATAATAGTTATAAATTTTAATTTAGTTGCTATTTTTGATTCGTAAGAAAAAATGGAAGACACATATGCAATATATTTCAGCACACTTCTTGTCAGTTATTCGCAATTTAAAAAAATGCAATGGCGAAATAAAAGATTAGGAATGTTCCCTTTTTTTGTGCAAAATAAAATTTGCTAATAAATAGATAAATGTATGATAGTGAAGTTTACAATTTTCATCTAAAATATGGTAGTAAATTCTAGTAGAAAATACCAGAGCGTCAATTAAACTAGAATGCATACTTATTTTTAAATACTAAGATCTTTTTGAAAATTTCCCAGCAATTAATTTAAGCAAATATTTTATTTATAGCAAAGTGAATATTAAATTAAAAGTGGTGATGATAAAAACTACTTTATCTCAATTTTTCCCTTCACTGATTATACGATTGGAATTTTATGGGGATTTCGTGGAAACGTGTCGATTTAGGTAAGGGAATTTTGGGTTTCTTTAAAAAAAATGTTTTAAGAACTACGGATTTTTTACAGAATATATATATAGTAGTTTAATAACTTCTGAAATTTGAAGAGGAAATAGTACAAACATATATTTTATTTTGAATTCGTTTTCTTTGACTGTAGATGATAGCAAAACTTTTACAGTAAAAATTTAAAAACATGGAATTATATGCAAATCTGTTTGTTATATTTCATAAGAATACCACCTATATACATTACTTTTCAATTATTAATGTAGTCTTCGGTTGATCCCTAGAGAACATCACCCCCTTGGCGCACTTTTCAAAATCGCCAACTACCCATCTTGGGTCTTATCTTCCGGAAGAAGCTATCCTCTAGTGACAACATCGGGTTGCCGTCTGTGGCGCTAAATATCCTTGGCGAAAAGGGGGTGATGCTCTTTCCTGTCGCACCTAGTCTTCCTCTACGGTAGTGATAATTTTCCATGCATCTGCTCTTACTCTTTTCAGAGAAACTTGGTGGCCTGTTGGTCAGGTCTCGCCTCATGAGCCGTATGGTTTCAGCTTCGAACCCGATTCCACCGAAGACCCGTCGAGTGGGGGGGGGGGATTGCACGTTAAATTCATCAGGGCTTGTGTGGTGTGTAAAGGAAAGTGACAGCTCAGGTGTCGTCATCATCATCGGACCGTTGTTGAAAATTACAAGGTCTGTCCCAAAATAGCGCAACTGGTGCTTTACAACGGGCCGTTAATATAGAAAAGTAAATTTATATATTTTTTAAAATTATTGTAAGTGAAACTTAACTCACTATCATGAGAATGATTTAATTAGATCGCTTAAAGATCATTTCAATCTTTAATACATTTCATGCTTAATAACATGGATATAAAATGATGATATTGAATCATTATAAACAAATGATACTGCTTTAGCAATTATCATTATAGAATTTCCTATTAATTGTTTGAAGATAAGACTTTCAAAGACACTATTTATCAGAAGTATAACTACTGCAACAGTCTTTAATAATGTATTTTGATGTAATACCAGTCGTGTATACATTTATGGTTTCCCATTTCTACCTCCGAACGCATCTTTAAAACATATTAACTAAAATTAACTTTCATATTTTATCTATTTCAGAAGGTAAATCCTTAATTGGTGACGAATGGTTTGGGAAATTTTTAAATGCCTTCTCTATATTTTTAATCAAAAATTAATCAATCAATTAAATAAACATTAACCAAAAAATTTGAATCCATGTTAACATTGAAAATATTTTAAATTCCAATGCTTTTAATTGCTTGAAACCATTTTCAAGAAGGTATGGAAATGTGACGGCAATTTCGTCGTCTCCCATTCGTGAGGCCCGATAGCTATTGAAGCTGATCCCCGCAGCTCGGAGAGTGCATCCCCGTTTGACATCTGCGGATTAATATCAGTGGACATTATAAATTAATTGGTAACGGTAGGATAGTGATGGAATGGCCGGCGGATATTGAGTCGAGTCCTAATAGACTCGCTCCCAGATTGCATTTATAATGATATATGCGATACAGATGGTCCGCTCAGTCCAAATAGTGCAGATGTCTATCACATTACTATCAAAACCTATTTTTACACATTGATGCATCCGGATGATGTTAAGACAAGAAAGAATTTTAGCATGAATTCTTTTTATATTCAATGCCCTAATTTATTGCTCTCATAATTTTTATTACCTCTCCCTCTCCCCCTTATATAAAATGTCAAGTATTTGTCATTAGTATCGTCTTGTGGTAAAATCTGGGCAAAGGTATGATCTGCGCAATTTCAGGTTCACTAAATGAATTCAAAATTTGGTACAAACCTAAAATTTTGGATGGTTGAGTGATTGGTTGGTTGAGTGAGGTTATTGGCGCAAGAGCCATATTAGGCTATACTGCGCCAATCAAATGGTAAAAGATAAAAAAACACTCGTTTGTTTAATTAACACAGATATATTATGGAAAAATAGTGTTAATATGATTTTAAAAAATTATTACAGTGAAACTTTAGAACTATGTGCCATAAAAATTTGAAATAATGAAACATGAGCTTAAAAGGAATGTTCAACAAAACCAGAAAAGTAAATATTCTATATACAAGTAAAAACCCAATAGCATTTAAAAATTTAAAAACATTTCAGTGGTATTTCTCGCCCACCAAGTCTTGTCTAAAATTTTGGAGTAAAGTCTAAATAATATGGATATATATCATATTTCTGTCAAAACTTATTTCTGTACGTTGGTGTATCTAATGATACTACGGTAAGAAAGGTTTTCAATATAATATAGTTTTAAATTCAAAAATTCAAAATATAAGGAAGTTTATTAAAACTGAGATTCCTCAATACACGTTGATACAAAACAGCAAGAATTTCCTGCCCTTGGCATTTTTCATTATCCATCTCCTCACATATAACATGTTTTGCTGTTAATTTAGTCTTATGGCAAAATGTAAGGGATTTGGGATAATTTCATGTCCCTAAATTGGATTCAAAATCTTATAAAAATTTAACATTTTAGAATCAAAACCAAATAAAGTAGACACATGTCACATAAATAAGTAAACTGAACTAAGCTGAAGAAACTGAATGCATACCAATTATTTTGTGGTTCGGAACAGAAGGAATGAAGAAACTTTGGTTAAATGTGACTAAAAATACCAAAATACTTTCCCTTAATCTTAAGAGTAATTTAATTCATACAATTCTGCTAAATAGGGAAACACACAGACATATAATTCGGATGTAAATAATTATGAATATTAATATTGTTTCTTTGCAGTGGTATCTATTTCATCCACAATGTTTACGAACACTCAATTTAAAATTAATCATTAATATCGAATTGCACCAAATAGGGCTGCAGAAAAAATTAAATGCTGAATCCTAAGTATAAATGATATCGAAAGATTATATTAACAATAAATTTCAATTTACTTTTGGAAAGAAGAATATACTTAACCAGCATGTGCATTTAAAATCATAAAAACAGCATGTTTTACCGCATTGACTTATGCTATGTATTCATGCTTAAATTTTTTCACATGCCTATAAATGAGCCAATTAAAAACAGAAATATGCGTTATTTTCTAGACACTAAAGCAAAAATTTCATATCTGATAATGAGATAGACCAAAAGAAAGGAGATATTTATTCCATCCCACCATTACTGACTGCTGCTATATATATATATATATATATATATATATATATATATATATATATATATATATATATATATATATATATATAATACTTTGCATAATATCCTTTCCGAACTCAACAATTACTGGAAACGTTTTGGCCGAAGGTCTACAGCCACCCCCTCCCATACAGCCCAGATTTGGCTCCCAGTGACTATTTCCTTTTCCAGCTATTGAAGAAACACTTGTCCAAAACAAGGTTCAGGTCAAACAGTGATGTTTGAAAAGGTGCCAAGAATTGGCTCAATATCCAATGACCTGATTATTATGAATATTAGTGAAACAAATTTGTCCACCGGTGTAATAAATGCTTTGGCAGGTTTGCTAATTATGTAGAGAAGTGACCGCCACATATATTTCTTAATTACCATTTGAATCCTATGTCTATTGTTATTAAAGTCTTTTTCCTTTGCCTTGTAAACTTTTTTTGGTGCCTGTCTTATAGATTTCATCCAAACTTTGATACAATATTGG
>JAOUZG010045806.1:371114-384097 GCA_026289955.1 Argiope argentata | reverse complement strand
ACTTTCAAAACAAACATTTAGTTTCCTTAATATGAAGCACAATAATCTCATGTGAGCAACTCTGAATATAAAAATCTGAGCACTTGTGGTCTTCATGGTGATCTCGAAGATCTAGATATTTCTGAGAAGATAAGAAGAAAAATTACTTCACATGAAAGAAAATGTCGGCAAAATCAGACAACATGCTTAATCGGGAATCAAAAGCGCTTATACGGAAAATATGTGTATAAAATTTGGTTGTGATCTAACTAATTAAATTTGTCCCAAAAGAGGTAAAAAAAATCCTGTAATTTAGAGAGTCGATACAGTTCTTTATTGTATGATTATTGTTTGCATGTGCAATTACTATGCACTTTATTCATCAATAAAATATAAATCTAAATTTAGTCAAAAGCTTTTCAATTCATCAAAATATTATTCTACGAATAATATTCTTTATTTACTAAAATAGAAAGTATTTTAATCTGCAGAAAGAAAATGTCGTCATCTCCTCGTCAGTAGATATCATTCCTAGTTTAAGGCTATAAATTTTTCTTTAGTGAAGTATTTACAGCTGTTAGTACTAAACTTTAGATTTAATAGATGAATTAAATTCTATTATAATATATTTTTAGAAAGTAAGCTGGAGAGTATACACACCAAACCTATTTTTACAAAAATGTTTCTTAATGAAAGTTTTAAACTCTTTGAAAGACATTTTGATTTTTTAGTATTCTTTTAAAATTTTGATGATTAACTATGCATTTAATCTCCGGATTAGCATTACCAGTTATTTTTAATTATATAGGTAAGCATTAATTTAATGAACTACAAGAAAGGAAGTTTTCTAGAAAAGTATTTTTGAAAGGCGAAAAATTCAGAGAACATTCTTAGCTAGGAAGAGAGTAAAATATTAGAGAAATTCAAGAAGTGTATTAGAAAAATTTGCTTTTCATGTATAATTTATAAAATAAACTACTTATGAGTCTTATAACTCTTTACGTATCCCTCATGGAAGAAAAATAATTTATATTTTTCTTCCATAGAAATTATTTAAACTTACAATGCATTTACTTTTCTTTATTTTCATATTTAAAAAAAATTCAGTCAAATATATAATGCACTTCAAAATAAATTCAGAAAAAATCAAGGTTATTGTTTTGATTTTAAAAATTTTTAGTTATAAACCTTACTTATCAATCCGTTATTACTAATATAATGGAATGTAAAAATAAATATGTACTCAAAAAAATAGCTTATGACATCTCTCATATGTAATAATGTAATTAAATATCAATTAACTAATAATTAAGCTATGAAAATTTAAAAATATTATTATTATACAAGTATTCAATATTTCAAAATTCTAGAGTATTTAGAATTGGATGAAAGATATGATACAAAAATTTCATAATTACATTTATGAAGCTAGCCAATTTAAACAAACACATGTTTAAGAAAATGAAAGTGTTAAAATTTTAATTAAAACTAATAAATAGCTAGTTATAATTCCATTATTAGTAAAGTTCATTTACATTTTCTCATGAATCATTTTTTCCTCATTCGTTTTCTCTCTTTTAAAAGAATAAAGAGCCTGTTTTATTAACCTTTTAGAATTTTCTAAGTAGATAATTAAAAAAGTTCTACATAATTGCATCATTATTTAAGATGGCTAGTTTTAAAGATTTCAATTAAAGAAATTTTAATCAAATTTAGTTATTATCTATATTAGTTCCTCCTCTATTTAATCTCCCCAAAAAAATAAATACATTTCTTAGTAATTCCTAAGTACAAACACTTTAATGCATTATTTTTATTTTCATGTTTAGTGTTTTTTTGTTCCAACTCTGGAAAAAAATAGCAATTTAATTTTTTTGTTAAATAATTAACAATTAAATAATTTTGTGAATCCTTGTATGTGCATAATCAAATAACTTTATAAATTCCATTGTTTTTTCTTAGTAAATTAAAGGAATGCAATTTAAAAATTCTTCATATTTTTTTACAAATTACTTTATTGATAAATGTTCCCTATTTTATTTGCCATTCTTTAAGAGAAAAATTCTATTTTAATTTATATAGTTTTAATCCGAAATAATTTACTTTAGTCAGTATGAATTTACGGCAACAAGATTAATAACATTTTCAAGGAATTAGATGGCATTCATAAGACATTTTCTTCACAAAATAGAATTTTAAAGTAAGTTTTTCCTGCTATAAATTTGAATAAAAAAATTATGTTTTCACCAAAAAATAGATTTTATGCTGCTTCAAAAATAAATGTTTCTTTTGCCTATTTGATGTATTGTTTGATGAATAAAAGTCACGTGCTGAAATAGATTTTACAAAGTGTATCCGCTTTCCTTCGTTGCTTTCGACGATGTTTTGCTGATACTGTTTCAATTTATTTTGAGCTTTCAAACGTCCATCAACCAACCGTCTATATACTCTTAAACCCAATCTTATATTAGAGTTCATTATCTTAAACTTAACGGTTCAAGTTTTTCAGAAAATTTTGTAAACAAGAATATCTTTTTCTTTATTTAGTATGTCCGGTTTTCCTTCCTTTATTTCAGTGATGTTGGATAATAATTTTTCCCGTTTATTTTGAACTTTTATCCTTCCAACAACCATCTTTATACTCTTGAACCCAAACTCTGATTAAAATGTATTACCTTATTAAATGTAAAGCTTCAAATTTTTCAGAAAATTTCACTATCAAGAATATTTTAATAGTATGTCCACTTTTCTTACTTTGCCTTTGGCGATGTTTGTTAACAACAACAATCTATTTAGAGCTTATAACAGTTCAACAACCTTCTTTATATTCTACAATCTTTAATACTTGCAACACTTCAAATTTCTCAAAAAATTTTATTAACAAGATTATATTTTTATATAGTATATCCGGTTTTTCTTCCTTGATTTCAGCGATGTTTGCTAAAAACACTTCTCGTTTATTTACAACTTTTAACAGTACTATAACCGTCTTTATGCTCTTGAACCCAAACTCTGATTAAAATGCACTACCTTAATAACTTGTAACATTTAAAATATTTCAGTAATTTTCACTGACAAGAATATCTCTTTCGTTCTATAGTATATCTTCTTTTCCTTCCCTGTCTTAGGTGACGTTTGTTAACAACAGATTCCTGTTTATTTTTTGAACTTTAAACACTGCAGCAATCGTCTTTATACTCTTGAAATTAATCTGTAATTAAAATTTATTATCTAAAGTAATTGTAACACTTCTATCCGCTTTTTTTTCTTTGTCTTCGGTGATGTTTGTTAACAACTGCTCAAGTTAATTTAGAGTTTTTAACCGTCCAACAACTATCTTATCTTAAACTCTTATAATACTTCAACTTTTTCAGAAATTTTCTCTAACAAGAATATTTTTTTCTTTATATAGTATACCCGTTTATCCTTCTTCGCCTTCAGCTATAGTTTGCTTGTAACGTTTCCTGTTTATTATGTTGCTTTAAACATCGAACAACCGTCTTCATACTCTTGAACCAAAACTCTGATTAAAATATAAATCATCTTAATCACTTATAATATTTGAAACTAACAAAAATATCTTTTTCTTTATATAGTATACCCGCTTTGTCTTCAGTGAGGGTTTTTAACAACGGTTCCAGGTTATTTAGAGCTTATAACCATTTAACAACCGTCTTTATTCTCCATTATCTTAAACAGTTGTAACACTTAAACCTTTTCAGAAATCTTAACTTATCCATTATTTTTCACCAAATATAAATAATTATTTAAGACTCATCATTTAACGCCACATTTTCATTATACATAATCTCTAAAAAATAGAAAACAGCGCTTGTTACGAAGACTTAACAACTTATTCATATATTATAGAATATAAAATAGAATATTTAATAAGTTGCAACAGTAAGTATTAGAAGCAAATTATACGCATAAGTTAAATTCTGACTGGATGGAGGGTGTAGAGGAGGTGGAGGGTGGAGTAAATGAATGAATCCCCTTGATTCCATTCTCCGCATAGCAAAAATCGATACTAAAAAACTTCAACAACAATCAATTGATGGCTTCCTGCGACACAGAACCAGCAACAAGATGTAAATTACGTTAATTAATTCAAGGGCGGCATTGCGAAGAGCGGCATGATGAAATGTGTTACCCTATGACACCTAACACGATTGGAGTATAAATTACGGTTCACTTTAGGCAGTACAACTAATGAAACACGATATTAATTAAAGAATGTCTTATATATGTATATGTTCGGGGGAGGCTGCTCTTTGCTTCGGCTTGTAATGGAAGATTTATGCATTTAAACGCGACTCTCCCAAAACGGCGAATTTGAGCGTTTTGGAAGAATTCGGAGTAATCTTGATTTCGCTGAGGATTTGTATCCATGTAGAAAGTGTTTTGAATGAGTAATGATGCATTGAGAGGTATCAGAAGTTTCAATTTAATTATACGCGCGATTAATAATGCGTAATTGTTGTCACGATAGTTCGATTCTATGTTCGGCTCTCCCTAACTGTAGCCGCAACCTTGATTGTATCTGATTCAATGATTTATTTTGTTCAAAATGCTGTAATCTATGAAAACTTTCTTCATTTTAAAATTCCAAAGATAGTTTAACTCACGACAATAAAGTTTATGCATATTTATGTAATTTCTTCGATAAATATAGAAATTCTTAACAGATCTCAAAAGACAGCTAAGATTAGAAATTTGTTATTGTTACGAATTTGTCTTATTACCTTCTTGCCGGTAAATTTCCACATGAAGAAAATAAATTTACGTATATGTGGCGGAAGCCTCATAAGTCAGATAAAATCCATTGGCCACAAGTGTCACATTTGTCTAATGGTTATGTTACTCTGCTGCAAACCAGAACGTTGCAAGTTTCGTCTCAGGGCAATCCGCATCTGCCGCAATGGTGACCAATAGCCTTGGTGACCAATCCTCTACCGACAGAGAAAGTCGTAAGGCACATTAAATACAACAGCCAAGATCATCACCAACAAATCACACATATGCTTGGTGCAAATTTAAAGTTCGTCTAACCATCGATTCACTGGTGGGGGTATATGAGGTGGAAGTCCATAAAAAGATAAAATCCAGCGGATGCAAATTTCACTTTTGTCTAATGGTTATGTTACTCGAATACAAACCAGAAAGTTGCGAGTTCGGTTAAGACAATCTGCATCTTCCGCATTTATAAGAAACATATATATATATATATATATATATATATATATATATATATATATATATATATATATATATTTACATGTATAGGGATGCAATGTCATTACAACTCAGCTATGGCAAAAAATTCCCGCAAGTATTTAAAAACAGTGGTTTTAGCAGTAAACGTGAAGGGTCTGGAAAATTCGAGAATCTTTTCGATATCACTCTCGGAACTCATGCCTGATTCCTGTTCCAGATGATTCAATGCCTTATCAGCTATAAAAACGTATCATAGGACGGGTTGTTATGTACCGGGTATCCATAATTAAATTACCCTATTTTTAAGTTGTCTACAGCCGAAACTAATGTTCAGAAAGTTATGAAATTTTGTATAGAATAATGAAAGGATAGGAATTTTTTTGAGCTAATAAAAAATAACAGGCCCAACCACTGGACAGTAATATGCATCATTAATTCAGAATAAAATTACCCTTGATTTGCCAGCACTCAATGCATTTCGAATACAGTTTCCACGCAAGATGGAGCTCCTCCACACATTAGTCATTGTGTAAAGGACATTCTTCATCATTTTAGTAATCATCTTCCAGAATAATGTGCTATCAGTCGTCACTTTCATGATCTGTGGCTTCTCCGTTTTCCAGACCTAACTCTATGGGATTTATGGCTTTGGGGACGTTTAAAACATCTGGTAAGTCATGATAATATAAAAAATTTACCTGATTTAAAAAGCAGCATCTCACAGTATTTTCTTACAATTTCCCGAAACATACTACGGTCAACTGTGGAACACGCGATCTTACGATTTCAGATGGTAGCGGGAAATGATGGACATCATGTTGAACATGTTTTGTTGTAATTAATTTTTTCAAAAATATACTAAATGCGTAATTCAATTAAAAAACTGCCTCTTAGTGGTGAAATTTTTAACTTTTTTTTATTCACGCAAGCAAATTCTAGTCCCTTCATGATGTCCTATACAAAATTTCATAACTTTATTAAGAATAGTTTCGCCTATAGACAACTTTAAAGTAAGGCCATTTAGTTATGAACACCCTGTACTGTTATTACTTTTCATAATATTAGGATAAAACGTCATAAATGTTTCGAAAACAAAGAATTCGAAACCTTTCATTACATTGGCAAAATTTATAAATTGCAATTAAAATTCGATAACTTTATTTTTAACACAAAATAATCTTCATAATTGAGCCATGTAGTATTTTCACAAAAAAAGTAATGACAGAAAGTTATTTTGATTTTTATGTTATCCCCTGTTATTATTTTCAGCTATTTTTGTAAAGCATGTCTTGAAATACAAAGTTTTATTTCCATATATATAAATGTATTTTTATTGCATAACTGCAATTGAACATACAAAGAATTATAAGTACAAAGAACTATAAAGAGGGTAAAAGAGTTAGTGGTTTTTAGAATTACATTTCCATTAGCTTTATTTCTAATTAAATAATTCTACAATCTTATTGTTACAAGAAAGAGCAGTACTTTTTTTCTGTTATTTAATTCATTCACTTACAGATTTAAAGAAATATTTATTCCACATTTTTTAGCTCGCATTAAAGAAATTTAAAAACTTTTTTAATGCAATTACAGCTAAAAATAGTTAATCTTTACATTGACTAACCACTTAACTAATCGTAAGAATAGAGAGATCTTCAAAAATTTCATTTTCAAAAGAATCTAAATTATTAATGCATTTACTCTCTTAATACTGAATATTTAGTTAATTAATTTCTGCAAAAGGGAAGAGAATCCCCTTTTAATTACACAATTCATCAGAAATGACGGATTAAGAGAGACGAAAATCTTTTTTTTTACTTAAGGATTTAATAGAATTTTATCTTATTTTCATTTATTTTTTACAAAGCACATTAAACTATCTTACAAGACATTGTTTCTAAAATGATTATATAAATATTTTACTTTAGAGGAATTAAATAAATCGTTTTCTTTTTTATAATTCACTGAATAATTTAATTTAATTATTTCTGAAAAAGAAATTAGACTGCAGTTTTTATAAATTAATTCGAAGTAACCTTTTGAAACGTTTAGCTAATATTATTTAATTGCCATTTTTATTAATTAATGTTCAGGATTTATATGTGTTAATTATTAAATAAGCTCTGAATATTAAATGCAATGATTGCATTTATTTTTACACTACAATCTTATATTTGTTCAAATATGACTTATTTCATATTTGAATATGAAAATAAAAATTTCCTGCTTGTTCTCAGATTCGAAAAACCTCCGTCGTTCTACATATGCGTACGGGATGCATTTATTTTGTCAAAATAGCGGAAAATCGGCCGGGCATCATGGCACAGAGGAAGCGCGTATTCCTCTGGGCGTCCTAGGTTCGCGTCCCGGTTAGGGCATGGTTGTTCTTCTATGTAGTATCTGTGAATTGTGTGAATGTGTCCTCCTCTGTATAAAAAGGGGCTTTCAAGTAAATACGTGTGTGTCATCTTCATATGAGCTAGAAGTCAGACTTCTACCCTCAAATGCTCGGGAGTCCATACCCTTAGAAGCTACTGCACCCCTCCCCCTCTTTCCGTCCTAAAGCGGACACGAGATCATCAGAGGAAAGGCGAAAGGGGAAGAATTTTGCATCTAGCAATTGGGTGAACTCATCGAGAAATTGGATTTGTTACAACCTCTCATCTTTCTGGGTGCCACCCTTAACCAAAGTACAATCAACTGAAAATGTTAAAACTTTATTAACTCTTTCACTCGTTTAAAATTGTTGAACTTCGCCTGCCTTCTTAAAATGAACAGTATACATTTCAATCAATTTGATTTTCAAGTTGAAATCAGTGTTGTAACTTTTTTGTAAAGTTTTTCAAAAAAAATTGTACTTTAAACTAAAATTTAGAGTCTCATACACTAAAAATTCGACATTTCTGCTCACATTTTTACCTCTTCTATACTAGCCAACTCTCTATAATAAATAACTCTCTATAATAAAATGAAATATAATTAAATAGTTTTTTTAGACTTCGTAAATAATATTTCATTATTATCAATAGTTCCGATAAAATAGTTTATTTTAACATTTTCACATTAAATTAACTTTTATCTAAGAGAACTAAAATAGGTTCACATAATTTTTGAAGTCGAATGCTGTTTGCTACACATTTTGAAATTTAAATTTCACGTTATTGCATTTTTTAGAAACATATGTCGTTCTACTGCGCTATTAACAAGATTTTATGTTTTCTAGGAGAAAGTAAAGTATAAAATGCATACAATCTTTCTATATGAAGACTTAGTATTTCTGTTATAAATTTGTGAAAGATATAGTATATGGCATATATTTATAATATACTCATTTCTACTGATTGGAAATATAAAAAACAGAGGCATATTATATAAAAAGGATGCCTGAATGGTAATTGTGATATAGGACGTTGGACATTTACTGAAGTAGAAATATCCAGTGTATTGGGAGTAGAACTATTTTATATGCATTTAAGATTGCTACAGCTATAGTTTCTAAAAAAAGGTTTCGGACTTCAAAGTGATTAAAATTTTATTCATAAAATAAAAAAGTATTAAAATTATGCACTTCAAATCGAGTTTAGTTTAATTATATTATCATGCCCTTTTAAATCGAAACTAGAACTATATTGAAATGGACCTTGTAATTTTCAATCCAGTTCAGATGACGAGGACGACACTAAAGCTGGAATCCCCTCCAGCGGAAGGTTGTATAAACTATACTTTTAACTTTCACTATAACCGCTTTCACAACAATCCTTTTGGTGGTATAGGGTCTAGAACCTGAAACCCTCCGGCTCCAAAGCCAAGACCTCCCAACCAGACAACCATTAACAAGCATATCAAAACGAATCGTGCCATTAAATTTTATAAAGAATGAAAAAATATTTATTCAACTGAATTAACGTTCTTGAATTTAATAATTATAATGTAATTAATTATATAATACTTTTGTAGCAGATATTCGCTCCAAAAAGTATCCGGGAACATAAAAATTAATTTTAAAAAATACTGTTAATTTTGAAAGCACTATTTTATTATTTTGTAGGTTGTTATCTTCTTATCTATTAGAATGTTAAATAAACAAAATATTGGCAAATATTAGGATCGATATTTTTTCATAATACAATTAGTTATTTTTTATGAATAGCTAACATGAAAGAATATGATGTTTCGGTTTGAGGTTTTAGAAACCTGAAAATACGTAGGCAACAAATTGAATAATTACCGCTGCTGAGGGTATCCATTTTTCACTTTTAGGGGTTTTTCAAAAAAGAAATGCAGAAGGATGTTACATTTAGAGATTTATCTCCAACTATACTTATAACTTGATTTCCAAATTACTCATTTTTTGAATTCTAACAAATTGTGTAAATTAATTTAAGTCATTATCCGGTTTATGAAATTACTATTACTATTACTCTAGACAACTATTACTCTAGCTCCGGAGACTATGAAATTACTGATGCAGAAAAAGGAATTAAGGTTCTAAGGAATTAAGATCCGAATTTTGGTATTCCATTTTAATAATCAATGGGCAATAAGAATAGAGAATCCATAGCCTAGAAATGTAAGATTTAAGGTTTTTGATCTTTGTCTTGGAAGAGTTTAGAATTGACCCACATTTCTTTAAGAACTTATAGCACACACACACACACACACACATATATATATATATATATATATATATATATATATATATATATATATATATATATATATATATATATATATATATATATATATATTAAAAACCATTATTCCCTAATATGTTTGTTAAAATTTGAGAAAGATATATTTTTCGAAATTTTACTAGCTTCTGGAGTTAATTTAACAGCATTCAACCGTGATTGAGAATTATTTTTTTTACAAAACACCTACGCTAACGAGATGCCAAAATCGTTAGCTGTCCTATTTGTTCTTTATTTTCTACAGAATAAACTTTTCTATATTTAGAAAACACACTAAATACTGATGATTTACTTATTTAAAAACATTACTTTTTTTTGAATAGATTTTCTACTTTTATAGTGATCGCAGTAAGGTTATTCATTTCAATTCTAATTTTGGATTTCTTTCAACCCATGTTTCAAGTTACAAAATACTTTCCGATTTTCATTGTTAACACAGATTAATCAAAGGGTTTCCATATCTTAAAGAAAGGAAGCGTTTCATTTCTTTTGATTTATCGCCAAAAGATTTCAATTTTTCTAATTGATTACATTTTTTTCGGCATAATTTGTTCTTATCTGAAATGAAATTTATAAAAGTTGTATACTTATATAATTTATTCCGCTCATTTTTTAAATATAAATATGCCAAATATTTCATTTATAAGATATACAAAAAAGATACAGTTATTCTCAAAAGTTTCATTTTTTTTCGAGCTTGAATTTTTTAAAACATAATTTCCTTTTCCAATTATATAGTGTTAAGTTATGTAAAAATTATATATTTTATTTAGAACTTTTAATGACATTGATGTATTAAATCATCCAGATTTTTAGCTTTTTTCCTGATATTAATATTTTAGGAAATAAACCCGAAAGCGATTCATTTTTTTATCAAGTCAGAACCTGATGTTGTCTTTGAGATGAGGTTTTTGGCGTCAACAAAAATCTGTAGGCGAAAAATAAAAACGTCATCATCTGCACGAGCATCTTAAAAAAATCAACTTTTAATAATGGGTTGCCATTGCATTCACAAAAGCACTGATAAAAAAATAAGTCAATGGCCAGAGCAAATAAAAACTAGAAAAATGTCATTTTGAGCACGTGATTATATAAAAGAAAATATTAAGTAAATAATAATACATCAATGTACTTTTCCAAGTGCAAAAGATAAATAATGTGAAGAGAATCTAAAGGAATGGATTTGGATACAATTTACATAGCTAAGTTATTAAACATTTTTTGAAATGATGTAAAAATTGTCCACGAGGATCCAACCATTACAAGAATTAATAAAAAAAACTAACCTTCATATAATCTTCTATGCAAAGTGACTAACGAGATTCGATATTTTCAGTTTCATTATTGACGAACAATTTCAAAATTCGTTAGGTTTTTACCTTTGATTGGTTCATGCATTATCACTCATGGAGCTCAAATCACATTAGGTTTGAAAAAAAAGGGATTTAAAACATACACAGATGCTGTCGTATGTATCAGATTCATTTTCTGGATTAATAGTTAATCTTTTTCAGAATTCTTTTAATTCTATTTGTGAATTTGGCTATATTTATTTAACATGAATAAAACTTAAGTTTTCAACATATAATGAGATGTTCCTGTTGTATATTTAATAAACACACACAATTTATGATCAAGAAAACTGGATTAAATTGATGAGATCTACAAGGAAAGAGTAGAATATTTATCTCTACATGCCGTTATTTGATGGTTGAAGATTCACGAAATATCACTGTTTTTTTAATTACTTATGGCACTTTACAAGTCCGGAGACAGATTTGTCAATGATTTAAGCCAAGTGAGCGTCTCTTATTTTTTTCAATAGCGCTGACTAAGGCCAAAAGTTCGACTTAGCTACATCATACGTCATATTTGCTCGAACAGCCTCTTATCATAGAAAGGCACATACACACGTCTCACATGCCCGAACGGGGAGTCGAACCCGGAATGGTCAGATATGGGGAAACACGCACTACTCCTATACCAAGACGCCAGCATGAAATATAACAACTTTCATGTAAATAAATCTTTAAAATAACTTTCTGCATAAGTATAAAGATTACTTAAAGGACTGAGATGTTTTACTATATGTTATGACACACTGCCAATTCTTCTTGCCATTAATAGTTGTAATAGTAAGGACAAGACGAAAATAGTTTTATTAGCTTACCTGCCTTTATTTATATGTTAATAATCTGGAATTAGAGATAGTGTAGAATTTTGCAGATTATTTTCGTTATTTTGATGAGTCACCAAAATATTGCTTACCTATAAAAGAAAATGTATTTTATTATACAGGAATAAAAACAATCTAAGAAAAATAAAACAAGATTCAATAAAATATTTTTTTTATTAGTAAATAATCTTTATTTTGCTAGAAGCATCAAAATTATACAAGTCATTTCTAAAACAATAAACAACAGATTATAATTTCACAGTAACTTTCATTTTCTGAGAAAGTCAATATTCATAAACCCGTTTATTTAATGTTTTGTTATATGAAAGAAAATAATAAAATTGAAAATCAAGAATTATTTAAGAGTTTGAATTCGAAATTTTTGTTAATTATGCTTATGAATATAGTTTATCATTTTAATAGTAAACCTCACTGTTTAGGATCATTGATCTTGATTTCTTAAATTGCCCCGGAGACGTAATTTACATTTACAATAAATAGATCTTTTTTAATAAAATGAACATTTCCTTATTCTTAATTTAACAAAACAAGAGAATATATGTGCTCATAAAATTTTTAAACTCAACTAAATGCGTATATAGTTTTCCGAAACAGTAGATAACAAAATGAAAATTATAATCCACATATTATGATTTCATTCTATCATTGTTTTATTACTTTTATGCTGAATGAACTTTAATAATAATGATAATGAAAATAATTTACAGAATAAAAAGGGGAAAAGGAAAACTACAGAAAGGAATTTGATATTTAAGTATAATCTTATGGCTAGTACTAGTATACTAGTACTGCTAGTATATTTATACTAGTATACTAGTACTGCTAGTAAACTTTTACCAGTATACTAGTACTGTCAGTATCTTCTAGTATGCATGCACTAGTACTGCTAGTATACTTTT